>JARFIW010001482.1:0-200000 GCA_036346225.1 Platerodrilus igneus | reverse complement strand
CACAACATATGACAACATAATACAACACAACACAATACTACACAACACAAGACAACACACACAATACAACACAACAAAGCACATACAATAAAATACAAAACAATAGGACACGACAACACACAATGCAATACAATACAATACAATACAATACAATTGTAACGTTCGGTTTAATTCAACGTTTAGAATTATATATTTCACTTTAGCAAGCATATTAAACATGCCGAATTGTGATAAAGGACAGTCAAGTAAACTGTACACTTTTTCAAAATTGTAAGGAAGGCTAGAAAGTGACAGGGGGGATTGTCAAATTTTTTTAAAGTGTCGAATCGCGTTTTACGTTTGGGTGTGTTTTAATAAATCTTTTGTAGGTCCACTCTAACATCCGATTTTATGTACCGTCATTATTATTCCTATAAGATACCAATTCATAGTGGGAGTTTATTTGGATGAAAGAAAAGTGACTTCAGATTACATTTGCCGTACGCTGTAATCAACCGATTTAGTCGGGAACCTGATGCATTAACACACACCAATGGTAAAGTTAGTGGGGAGGTTGCATTATCCCGACACCCACTCTCCTCGCTGTGTCTATAGTGACCTGATTTACCCCACAAACCCTTTAAGGTAAGCGTTGCACTGTAGTAGTTACTGAGTGACCAAACTAGTTCGCACGCTGGTATTGGGATATTTTACCCTAAACTATAGAATGTTCTTTTGCATCCACCGTCAGTGAAGCTAAAAGTAGATAGTGTATTTCGCCCCGTATTTACCCTACTTTCACTGTAGTCAACAGTGTAAAACAGAAAGCAGCTTGTGTGCACATTGTATATCTATTAGTCCGTAAAATTTTACAGCTGCGATACTTTTCCAAATTGTACAACATGTTTCGTAACGTAAGACTGTACCAGTTGTAGCGCCTAGATAGTTCAAGTAGACTTACGTCTACCGTCCACATTGTTACCGGAGGTTTGCATGCACCCGGAGTAACACGCGTGATATTTCGGGCTATAGTCTACACTCTTTTGGTCCTCAAACCTAGGAACCCGTACTGCCGTGACGCCCAGGTGCATTCAATCTTACCCCACCTCAGAAATAATTGTACTCACAAGTATATCTTTGGTAGCCCTGGCCAGTGCAAACTTCCACCTAGTTGTTACTTTTGGTTCGTTATCATAATTAATTTGATCGTATTTTATGCTACGTTTGTAAAAACCTGATTTTAGAATTGCGTATGTGAGGTTGTAATATGTAATATGTAATATGTAATATGTAATATGATAATATGTAATATTAATATATAATATGTAATATATAATATGTAATATAATATATAATATATAATATATAATATATAATATTAATATATAATATATAATATATAATATATAATATGTAATATATAATATGTAATATAGTAATATTAATATATAATATGTAATATGTAATATGTAATATGTAATATATAATATGTAATATATAATATATTAATATATAATATGTAATATATAATATGATAATATGTAATATATAATATGTAATATATAATATGTAATATTAATATATAATATTAATATGTAATATGTAATATGTAATATGTAATATAAAAAATAAAATATTTAAATAATAATAAATAAATAAAATAATATGTACATATTAATATGTATAATATGTAATATGAATAATTATGAATATAGTAATATGTAATATGTAATATGTAAATTGTAATATGTATAATAATATGTAATATGTAATATTAATATATAATATGTAATTAATTGTAATATGTAATATTAATATGTAATATGATAATATGTAATATGTAATATTAATATTAATATGTAATGATATGTAATATGTAATATAATATGTAATATATAATATTATATGTAATATGTAATATGTAATATAATATTAATGTAATATATATTAATATATAAATAATATATAATATAATATTAATATTATTAATATAATATTAATATGATAATTAATGATAATATATATAATATAATATGTAATATATATGATTAATATTTGTATATATATATATTAATATAATTTATAATTAATATGATATATTATAGTAATAATATAATATTAATATGTAATATATAATATGTAATATGTAATATGTAATATATAATAGTAAATATATATAATATAGTAATATTAATATATAATATGTAAATAATATAATATATAATATAATATTAATATATAATATTAATATATAATATGTAATATTAATATGTAATATATAATTTAAATGTAATATTAATAGTAATATATAATTATATAATAGTAATATTAATATAATATTTAATATGTAATATGTAATATTAATATGTAATATATAATAATATAATATATAATATGTAATATTAATATTATATAATATAATATATAATATTAATATTAATATATAATATTAATATGTAATATTAATATTAATATTAATATATATATTAATATAATATGTAATATTAATATTAATATGTAATATATAATATGTAATATTAATATATAATATTAATATTAATATTAATATTAATTATAATATGTAATATATAATATTAATATATAATATTAATATTAATATGTAATATGTAATATATAATATTAATTTAATATATATATATATAATATATAATATGTAATATTAATATATAATATTAATATAATATTAATATATAATATTAATATATAATATGTAATATGTAATATATAATATTAATATTAATATTAATATAATATTAATATTAATATTAATATATAATATGTAATTATTAATATTAATATAATATTAATATGTAATATATAATATTAATATATAATAATATTAATATATAATATATAATATGTAATATTAAATGTAATATATAATATATAATATATAATATATAATATAATATTAATATTAATATTAATATGTAATATATATATAATATTAATATTAATATTAATATGTAATATATAATATTAATATAATATATATAATATATAATATATAATATAATAATAATATTAATATATAATATTAAATATATATTAATAATATAATATAATATATAATATATAATATATAATATATAATATGTATATATAATATATAATATATAATATTAATATAAATATAAATATATAATATGTAATATATATAATAATATGTAATATGTAAATATATATATAATATGTAATATGTAATATTAATATGTAATATATAATATTAATATGTAATATGTAATATGTAATATATAATATTAATATGTAATATGTAATATATAATATATAATATATAATATATAATATATAATATATAATATTAATATAATATATAATATATAATATATAATATGTAATATATAATATATAATATATAATATATAATATATAATATATAATATATAATATATAATATGTAATATATAATATATAATATATAATATATATATATATATATATAATATGATAGATATAATATAATATAATATAATATATAATATAATATAATATAATATAATTTAATACAATATATAATATAATATAATTTAATACAATATATAATATAATGTAATATAATATAATATAATGCAATGTAACGTAATGTAATGTATTGTAATATAATATAATATAATGGAACTGTTAGTGAAAACTGGTTTTCGAACGCGAGTAAAAAAACGCAGATGTGAATATGCCATTAATGTGAAAGTTGCTCGTGTTGAGTGATTTTGTGCAGCAATAAGTTGGATATTTTCCTGCAACGGTTCCTGCACTGTGTCGATGGAAGGCCTGGTAGAGAAAGGGATGTGGGAGCAGATGTCTGTAATGTCTGGGAATATGTGACAGGTACGTCTGCCGGTATTAGAAACTACCCAGAGCTCTTGCCAAAAGTGAAGGAGGGAGTTTTGAACGGGAAACCGCCTTAGAAAGAGTATGGTACTCGCATAAAGTACTGTAGTATCAGGTAAGAATATTGGAAGATTGCGCTTGCAGTTACGGATTTGGACTAAGGAGCGAGTAGGGTAAAATGAGCGGAGTTGGATTTGAATTGACGGAAATTTGGCCAAGATATACAGTGCCGCTGTAGAGGTGGTTATATATGCCCCTAGGGAGTACAGAAAGAGAGTTTAGGGAGTGTCTGATGGATGGAGGAGTTAGAGGTAGACTGGTGCCTACGGCGTATCGGATAATACAGATGTCTATTAGCCTGCGCGTGGGTTTGTCAAATTGAACTGAATGGCAAATCTACCAAAGAGGTAGTCTAAATCATAATGAATTTCCCCCTCAAAATAAATATAAAAAACGACTGTTTAAGCCTTACGGTAACGCAATCGCACACTTCTTTAATAACCATCCTCTTAATTGTATAAATAGAAACATGTTAAAAAATGTTTTCCAATCCTCAAGTTATTGAATTTATATAAAATTCACCAATAAAAAATAATCAGCTGATTTCACGTTAAGCGTATTGGCTACCTGAAAAAGTCGGTCCCAGGCCGCAACACAAATTGAAGGCAATCATTCTTTTAAACTTTAAAATTTTTTGCTAAGTGTACTCAAACAAATATTTCAAACATCAAAGTCACATCAAAGTCACCTTCAATTTATGTTATAAATGTCAAACTTGAAGTTTTTATTCTTTTGACAACGATTCTAGGTCATGGTGTAGTAAAAAAAATTCTTTCTTGCTTGATTTTTTTTTATTATTAACTTTATCCTCGTGACTATCAGCTAAAAAATTTACACCTTTAAATTTCCTAAACCCTAACCTTATATCACAAGGTCGAGAATTTCTTCTTATTAATGTAAGCCCGAGGTAAAGTTGGATGGAGAATGGCTTGAGATAAAGAAAAACTCTTAAGACATAAACGGCTAGTCGAGTGTTAGCTCTGGGTAGATCATGAGCTTGGGTCATGGGTTGTTAAAAGACCAAAAATACATTTAATGAGCGCCACCGTATTTTTCAATACTATAACCAACAAAATTTAACTGTGCTTGTATAAGGGGAATGCGGAACCCTATCTTAACACCACTAACATAGCCATAAAACCTGAATTTCACTCTTTAAAACACACTTACCAAGACCTCAAACACCAGTTGTAATACAGATGTCTCGGCTTGACCTGTGAACAAACAAAGGTACAACATGGACACCATTTGTGTCCTCAAAAATATTTGCCAAAAATAAAATAATAGAATTTAGGTTTCTAAAATATATACCGAAATTTGTTTTCATTACACTCTATTTCTAATCAGGGATGACTTGTAATTTTTTTTTTGAATTCTAAATAATAAAAAGTCATTCAAAAACAAAATAGATTCTATTTGGATAAATTTCTGAATATATGTAACTACAATATTTAAGTTTGTATTTTTATAAAATTTTCTCTTAATAATTTTGTAGAACAGAAATAGACTAGTGAAGTTTTGCATTCAAAATTAAGAAGATCTCTGAATGGATCTTTTCTATAAAATTTAAGTATATTGACTTGGAATTTCTAAGTTACTCATAATACATAAATTTCTTTAAATCAATGAAGTACTTCGTTGACCTTTACAATAAAATTGAATTATCAAAGTGCTGATATTGTAGAATGTAATTATTCTAATTTATTTTTATTTAACAGTAAATACGCGAATTTCACATGTCGATGAAAAATGCAAGTTCATGAGCTCAAAATATTTAAACATATTTTAAATTAAATTAAGACGGCATATGACGTCTAGATAGGACAACTGAATCTATGTTTTTTATATATCTGACATAAGATGTCATTTACAGCTTTAAAAAAATGTACACTTTGTGTATTTGTAAACATTCTGACACACAATAGATTTGTTATACAATTTGCTGTTTCATTAAAAGCTTTTTACGTTACTCAAATTCTTAATGTTATATTTTTTATAGCAATTTAATTAATCTTCAAAGTGATTAAATCCTAAGGTACACTCACGTGCTACAAAACTGCTTTGAACGAAAGATATAGGAGCTTGACCTCAGCTGTCGGAAATTTCCATAACCATCAAAGTTCTTCGAAATACAACGATTATATTACAAAACCAATCTCAGCTCGAATGAATTTTTTTTAACAAAACTTTAGCTCCAAAATTTCCTTATTTGATGTTATTTATTGGTGAAGTTGAAATATACGGCACACATGTGAAATTGCTTTCTACGTTACTGCATTTTATATTAAATAAAACGTAACCATATATGTTCTTGCTTTAAAATATTGCCTTAAGGCATTGTCTTAAGTTATTATCGGAGATATTGCACTAAGATGAAAAATATTAGTATAATCTATTTAATTAATATATACCAACTGTATTAATGATGTCAAAAAGGGGCTTCCATCTTCTTAGCCTGCAGGGATCAACTGAACTGCTCTGAGAAAAGCTTATAGAAAATCATGCTCACGCCACCGCTGTTAGGCTCGACCTCCAGACACCAAGAATTTATCAATTATTTTCTTTTTCTTACTCTGTTAGAGGCCACGTGTTTAAACACGACCATCTTGACTCCACTAACTTGTAGAACAGCTTGCCCGTTCGAACGCTGATATTGAAGTGCAGAAATTGACAACTCGACAGAGCTTAGTACCTAACTTTAGACCATAAACGTAAAAGAATCTATGTGTTATTATCAATTTTATGTATTAATTTCTATTGGACGGTAATTCACAAATTAAATATTTTAAATTATAGCTGTTTTATTTTTATTTTAAAAACCGAAGTGTAACTAGAAAAAAAAAATACGTTACAATGGATCGAAACGTAAATAAAGATGATTTTAAAAACTATGAGTGGTTTAATTCCCAAAGAAGATTAAGAAGAATGCTAATTATATA
This sequence comes from Platerodrilus igneus, assembly GCA_036346225.1. Taxonomy (NCBI): domain Eukaryota; kingdom Metazoa; phylum Arthropoda; class Insecta; order Coleoptera; family Lycidae; genus Platerodrilus; species Platerodrilus igneus. The sequence goes on along the minus strand of JARFIW010001482.1, from coordinate 193,152 downwards.
TGACGATTAAATCATGACTCATCGGTGTTTCACATTAATAGACGTATGCTTATTTGAAACTGCTTAATTCTAATTTTTTTTGAGTTACCTAAAACTCCATTCTCAATTATTCAATTATCCAATGGGACACAGCCTCATTCAGTCCCCACCAACGGAACGCTAGCTTCATTAAAGTCAAACAAATATTTGGGGCGAAGCATTAACATAACCAAGGAATAATTGTTTATTGGGGCATTTTTCGGCGATCTATCCAACATCCACCATTACCATCCCACAGCGCTGTCGAGAGTAAAAGAAAAGCTCTCAATGCAAAGCCTTTGCATTACCCTCTCCCCCATCCTCCAAACCTAAATTATATATGACGATTACGCCATGACTCATCGGAGTTTCACATTAATAGATGTACATTTATTTGAAACTTTGCTTAATTCTAATTCTTTTTGACTTACCTAAAACTCCATTCTCAATTATTCAATTAGACAATGGGGTCACAGCCTCATTCAGTCCCCACCGACGGAACGCTAGCTCCATTAACGTCAAACAAATATTTGGGGCGAAGCATTAACATAACCAAAGAATAATTGTTTAATGGGGCATCCTCCGGCGATTTATCCAACATCCAACATCACCATCCCACAGCGCTGCCGAGAGTGGAAAGGAGGCTCTCGGTGCAAAGCCCTTGCATTACTCTCTCCCGCCTTTTCCCGAACCTAAATTATATATAATAATTACGTGATGACTCATGAGAGTTCAAAATTATTAGACGTATGTTTATTTGAAACTTTGCTTAATTCTAATACTTTTTGACTTACCTAAAACTTCATTCTCAATTATTCAATTATCCAATGGGTCATATCCTCATTCAGTACCCACTGACGGAACGCTAGCCTCATTAAAGCCAAACAAATATTTGGGGCGAAGCATTAACATAACCAAAGATATTGGGATATGTTCCAGCGATCCATTCAACATCTACCATCACTATCCCACAGCGCTGTCGAGAGTAAAAAGGAGGCTCTCAATGCAAAGTTTTTGCATTACCCTCTCCCCCTTGTTACGGTATTCCGCGCAAACACAAAAGAAAACAGTAAAAGTAAATAAAGAAATGTTTACGCCGAATACCGCAACAGAACGGAGACAGAATGGTAGAATTTGGGCTAGCTCAAAAACGTCGTAGAGGGGCGTGGGTGAAATAGAAAAACACATTGGAAACCTCTGAGATACTCTATTGATAACATCGCATCTTGGAAGATTATTTACAAGGCAATAAAATAAATAAGTTGCGTAATCGTGATTGTGTCATAACATATAAAAATTGGTAAGCAAATATAACATCTTATAATCTAAATACCTACTTAATGGTTCACCTTAAATACATAGAAAAGAAAATAAAACAAACTATACAGTAAATCTAGAAAAAGAAATGTACTTAAATTATATGTACATGCTGCTTTGTGAAGTGCACCTCCTCAGAAATAATATAGTATTAAAATTAGACACCCTAACTTAAATTAATCAAATATTAATCTACTTTTAAAGTGATGCGTAAGTTTTTTAGTTAAGGTTTATACAGAAATACAAAATAAACAGTGAAACGGACTCTAAGAAAAACTTTGAGTAGTTAATTTTTAATTTACAGAATAATAACATAGTTTTTCGTACATCGTGCATGTAAGTTGTGTAACGGGGTGGTGCCAATTTATCGGATAATTATACGCAGTAGCAGCAAATGAAAAATTTATTCTTCACGCAGCAAAAGAAAGAATTATAGAAATAGGAAAACTGTACCTTGAGCAATCAGCTTCATGCTGGTCTCATCTTAAAGCTGCAAAAATGTGGCTGCATTTCTCTATGGGCTGGCTGCATACTGGAACCACCAACTTTAATTATACAAGCATAGAGAGCATTCCTAATAGCGCGACTTTACATCATGTATCTTTTCGGTAATGGTTAATCTTTCAAAGCACGGTCTCTATTTTATAAAGCCAGAATCATGTATGGGGTAGGGTATTTGATTTTCAAAGATATCGCCGAAATACTATGTGTGCAGAATTTCCAGACAACAGCTGCCGAAATACAAACTGTAGCAGCTTGCCAACAAGCAAATAACGCAATTATCAAAGAGTTTTAAACAAAAGAGAACAATTTTGTTACTTTGTAACATCTTAACAGCTGCAGAATACCAGATAACAAGTCCATTGTAAGCAGATGTAGGCAGATGGTAAGCGGTCTTATCTTTTAGATAAGCTGCATGTAAATGTGCAGCTTTTACTTGAAATGTAATCACTGCAGGTGCTAGAATTTATTGCAACTACTTTGTATAAAGTAATTACTTGAGAAATTTTATTAAATAATACTAATTCAAATGGCGGGAAATTGAACTTGTTGAGGAATTTTAGGGCATTTTAAAAATAAATGCAGGAAAAATTGTTTGTAAGGTTTTGAACGTAACACCCTTCCCCCAAACCTAAATTATATATGACGATTACGTCATGACTCATTGGAGTTTCAAATTAGTAGACGTATGTTTATTTGAAACTTGCTTAATTCTAATTCTTTTTGACTTACCTAAAACTCCATTCTCAATTATTCAATTATCCAATGGGTCACAGCCTCATTCAGTACCCACCGACGGAACGCTAGCCTCATTAACGTCAAACAAATATTTGGGGCAAAGCATTAACATAACCAAAGCATAATTGTTTAATGGGGCATCCTCCGGCGATTCATCCAACATCACCATCCCACAGCGCTGCCGAGAGTAGAAAGGAGGCTCTCGGTGCAAAGCCCTTGCATTACTCTTTCCCCCCATTCCCCGAACCTAAATTATACATAACAATTACGTTGTGACTCAGGGGAGTTTCAAATTAGTAGAGGTATGTTTATTTGAAACTTTGCTTAATTCTAATTCTTTTTGACTTACCTAAAACTCCATTCTCAATTATTCAATTATCCAATAGGTCACAGCTTCATTCAGTACCCACCGACGGAACGCTAGCCTCATTAAAATCAAACAAATATTTGGCGCGAAGCATTAGCATAACCAAAGAATAATTGTTTATTAAGGCATTCTTCGGCGATTTATTCAAAATCCACCATCACCATCCCGTAGCGCTGCCGAGAGTAAGAAGCTATCGGTGTAAAGTTCTTGCATTCCTTTCCTCCCCCCCCCTTCCCCCGAACCTATATTATATATGACGATTACATCATGACTCATCGGAGTTTCACATTAATAGACGTATGTTTATTTAAAACTGTTTAATTCTAATTCTTTTTGACTTCTAAAACTCCATTTTCAATTATTCAATTTTTGAATGGGTCACAGCCTCATTCAGCACCCACCGACGCAACGCTAACCAGATTAAAGTCAAACAAATATTTGGGGCGAAGCATTAGCATAACCAAAGAATAATTGTTTATTGGGGTGTCTTCCGGCGATCCATCCAACATCCACCATTACCATCCTACTGCGCTGCCGAGAGTAAAAAGGAGGCTCTCGGGGCAAACCCCCCTCTACCGAACTTAAAGTTATATATGATGATACGTCATGACTCATTCAGAGTTTCACATTAATAGATGTGCGTTTATTTGAAATTTTGCTTAATTCTAATTCTTTTCCACTTACCTAAAACTTTGTTCTCGATTATTCAATTATCCAATGGGTCACAGCCTCATTCAGCACCCACCGACGGAACGCTAGCCATATTAAAGTCAAACAAAGGCGTATTTTTGTGAAAAATGCTTGCCTAACATTTTTCAAGCGGACGGTGTCGGGATGGCCCAATGGAGACCTTGGACCTAAGCCCCGGCGCTGCGCCCCAAAAGTTATATATTATACTTGGTAACAGCAAGGCGGATTCCAGAACACCGGGGCGTGGGTGGCTACGGAACCGCTTTGTATAACTACTGCCGTCAGTCAAATTCATCCAAAAGGAGTAACGCCGCCAATCATCCTTTGTGCCCAAAAGTCTCGTTTACGGCCTAAAGTAATTATTCTGGTTACTGCAAACCGATTGGCTCTACAAATAGTAAGTTTCAACAACGTGTTTTAACCGGGAAGTACGTTTGTGTTAGTACTTTTAAAATGGAGAATATTTTCTACTTCTTCTACTGGAATGTCTTTATCAGCAATCAGCGTGTTTTAGTTGTAATTTAGTAAACTAGTCTTAGCTAATTTAGTCTATAAAAAGCACAAAATAAATTCTAGGACAACATAGTTTGAATCACGAGGAATGCGTAATCTTAAAAAAAGGTTATCTAACAAACTGACATAATAAGTTGTTAATTATTTTTACATATTGCCTTCAAATTAAATCAAGGTTAACAAACATTCTTGGGCAAGAACTAGTCAAATATATTTGGCTGTTACGTAAAATTTTAATCATTTTAGTAATTTTAGTTAATTTCTGAGTATGTTTGTAGTAAAAGGAAAAGTTGTGCTAATCACTGGAGGTACAAGAGGAATTGGGTTAAGTATAGCTACCGAACTCTTACGAAATGAAGCAAAGGTAATGCAAACTGCGTTTAAGAGATCATAATTGAATATTCAATTTTATTTTAGGGATTGGTATTAATTGGTCGCGACGCGGAACGTGGCAAATTAGCAGTGGAAGACTTATCAAAAAAATTTCCAGGAAGTTGTGTTATTTATATATGTACGGACGTAGGCGTAAGAAGTCAGTTTGAAGGTTGGTATAGTACTTATTAGTTTTGCAAAGCAATTTTGGGATTCTCGCAGAAGTGCAATTAATCCTTAAATAGAAATACTTTTAGGCCCTTGAGGCAAAGAATATTGTTTGTAGGGAATGTTGACCAAAGACAAATATAAATTGTTATTATTTATGGCATGAGACGTCAGTCGTTATGATGAAATCTTCTTTTCAAATCCTCTCAGCTTCTTCCGGTGTAAACCGAAGGTGCAGCAATCTTTACAAAGCATTCCTTCTACTGATTATATGACAAACCTTTCGTCCCTAAATCTTAATAGTTAATCCTTAGTATTGCTATGCAAGGGCTAAGCATTTCTCAAAAACAAAAATCTATATTCAATTTCTAACGGAATTTTGGCAGTAGCTCTCAACTTTCGCCACGTATTAATTATAGGTGTAGGTTTTTATCAAACCTTGCTACAGGTAAAAGTTACGTTTCAACAGCTAACTTCCAGTGTGCGGAGTAGGTTTCTATGACAAAATGATGCAAAAATAATAAAAGTCAAAAATACTAGATACCCGGAAAATAAAACTACTTTGAAGTACTCACTTACCTTGAAAGGCTTTACTAACTGTCAAAATAAAACACACCAAATCGTTATATCTTAGCAATACCGGAGATATATTTGACATCCGGAAGACGGTTATTCCGAATAGCTTTCCTTGCTTTAGATTCCAAGCTTCCATCACCTCACCTACTACCTTTTCGAACCCTACTTAAAATTCACGTTTTTTAATTTTCTATCCAATTACAGAAATGGTCAAAAAACAGCTTTTCTAAAATAAGACTTCTACATGGGGGTAACTAAATATCGTACCATATTTGTAAATAAAATTCCATGCAAATTTAAATTCCATTGACAGTAAACTTCAATACATATTATTGCACGCAAATTTACCTTACAAGGAAAAAACCTAAACTAACTTCCACTAGCCAAATATTATTAACAGAAGTCCTAAAAACATTAATTTGAAAGCAATACTGATCATTCCGTTGCACTAGATTCCTAAATTGTCTCATACTACATTTTGTAAATTGCAATTACTTGAAAACTAAATTTGAAATACGTAGCACTATACAACTTCAAACAAATTGATACGGATTGGTGTTAGTAGTTGGGATGGCGCCTAAATTTTGAGGCACAGTGTGTGTCCAGGTTCTATTTATTAATATTTACTAAATAAACACACACACACGCACACATATACATATATATATATATATATATATATATATATATATATATATTGCTATGATTCCCTATAAGAACATTTGATTACTAACACCCCCGAAAAATAGCACTGAAATTCATAATTCTTTCACGCTATACCCAAAACTGCATACTTCTATTTATTTATTTATCGTTATTAATTTGGATAATTGGTACAGTAATACCCCCAAATATGACTAGACTTTATTACCTTTATTTTATCTTCTCTAAGTGCACTAATGCATAATAACTGTTATAGCAGCACGTAATCACCATCTATTCTGCTGGACGTATCGAATAAAATCAAAAAATAAAGAGCAAAACTGTTTGGAGTATCGCATAAAATCAAAAATAAAAGAGAGCTAATCTCTTATCAGCACGGGTTTATATAATGGCTCGCTTGCAAGTCAAATTTGTCCCGCGACGGACGATTTTAAAAAATTCGCATTCTATTTTCCCTACCGATGGCTCGGCACAATGATTCTACTGAAATTTGCACTCGTCTCGCAACACGTCCGAGAACAACTAATTAATTTTACATAGAAATTGTTATGTTTCCACCTCTCCTGTTTGCATCTTATTTTAACCTTAACCGCCAATCTAGTCTGTTCATTCTATCTACAACCTGTGCTCTTGTTTTACCCATTTCCCCTCATTTAACTACCAATGCATTCCATCTCGCTTGTCTCTATACCACAAACTCGCTTTCTTACTTGCACTCATATAGCTTGGAGCTTACCGACTATCATATACATGGTTATCTTTGCAGGTGTTCCTTGTTCTAATACGCAGAAGGCTTTTGCGTGCCTTCCCCACGTCTTTTATAATTTCTCGATAGTTTTAGTACTTGGATTAATTAAATTAAATACAAATTGAACCTTTTAACTCTGCTTCTTTTTATAGAAAGCGTCTAGTGAATAATTTAAATCCCTTATTTTTAACGAAACGAATAAATTTTTATGCTCCATGGTTTTAATAATGCGTATTATCTAATTAAATTCTACATTACTTCCTTCTACACATTGATTATGATTATATACAAACCCTACATTCTAATTAAATGATTTAAATCTACACAGTAGGCCTTTAATTAAGCGTTTTATTTTCCACTGCTTTGATATACATGGTGTTTAACATTATCTAAACAATATAAACCCTATGTTTAGAAGTAAATGACGAATTTATCCAATATACCTTTAAATGAATTAGTACCTAAAGCTTTCTTATACACGGTGATTAAAATTATTTGCTGTCGTTAATTAATTTTCTACCCTGGTCTAAATTTGAGTAATATATATATATATATATATATATATATATATATATACATTCTGTCGATTTTTGTACGTCCTCCACTTCTGTTTTGGGTTTGATCTATGCTTGTATCTCCTCCAAGTCACCGTTTGGTTTGTTGAGTTTGAACAATCCTTGTTTCGCTTCCAACTTCTGTTTACGTTCTGCCAAATTTGGAATTGAAATTCCAAACCACCAGTTCTTCAAATTTGGGTTTTCTAGTAACCTTATGACATCCGTACGACTGCGCCAGTTAAGGTTCGGGCCTTGGGAGCTGCCTTTTTAAAAACCAGTTCCAAAACTTCTTAACAAATTTATTTAATTAAACAAAATTGAATATGGAATTTCAGAAAACTAGATTTAAATTACTCTAAGTTCAAAAAAAAAATTAATTGTATTAGTTTCAGTAGTCTAAGCAAACTGCAATGTTAAAACTGAATACTTTGACTGACTCACTTGAGTAGCTTGAACAACGAAGTATGGAGTTTGCAGACTGACTGCCGGGTCCTTGAGCTCCCGGGCTTTTTATAATGTTTCTACCCCCTCACATGGCTGTGGGAACTTGCAGATCTCATGTCTGCTCATACTTAATACTATTCATAAATACAATGGTGTAATCTTAATTTCTAAGTAATCACGGTACCTGACCGTCTGTGACCTGACTCTGCAGTGTCACTATCGTCTGTGATACAAAGTAGCGCATCCGTTCTCGTAAACGTTAATAAACTTTATAAATTGTCCTTGTGTTACAATGTTGCACTTCATTTGGCATATTCTTAACACTTTCTAATAATTTCCTAATTATTCTATTTTTTATACATATATCAATAGATATATTAAACGTAAAATGTTTCAATACATTCTGTACTATGTAATTGTGTATACTTTTTATTTAATGTACCATTATTACAGATGCATTCAAAAAAACAATCGAAACATTTAACCAGCTTGATGTAGTAATCAACAATGCAGGTGTTGTTGAAGAAGTTGAATGGGAAAAATGCATAGCTATTAACCTGGTACTAGCATACTGTTCACAAATTAAGTTTAATTAAATGCATTTACATTTTAGCAAGGATGCATAACTGGATGTTTCTTAGCGCTCGACCAGTACTTTCCTATTAGTATGGGCGATTCCGAGAAAGTAATTGTAAACGTAGCATCTGTCTTCGCACTTAACCCAACTGCATATTTACCTGTTTATTCTGCTACAAAGCATGGTCTAGTTACTTTCACACGATCAATTAGTGAAACAAATTACTGCCCTAATTTAAAGGTCAAGGTACTTGCAATCTGCCCTGGTGTAACTAGTACACCGTTCGTAGATGTACAAAAACGCCAGATACATAATAAGTGCTTTGAAAATGCAGTTGACCTTGTTGCAACAATGCCTTTACAAACGTAAGATGTATTATATAAATGTCGGGCTCAAAGACCAAAAACGGTCAAGAAACGCATTATGACGTCTTAGGTTCTTCCCAAAACCCCCAATGGAATAGTTACTGCTTTAACAGTTAAAACGTTTCTTGGAGTGTACCTCCAGTTTCGTTATTACGTACAAGTATTACAACATGGCAACCAATATTAGCACTTGAAAACGTTGCGCCTGTTTTGTTTGACCAGCGTTGGCAAATTCTCTTAGCTTTATTCATAATTCCTCTTATGCAGGGTTGACACTTAATATTTGCACCAAAACCTTCATCCTCGTAGCTTTCCCCGCAGATAACGTAAAAGAAAGATTTACAGCCAGCTAGCTTTAGTGGAGAAGAGTGAGTTCAATAATAACAAAAGAAATTCTTTCTGCGGTATACAATTTTGACACCTACAACCTACCTGGTAAAAGATGTCTAAACGGTTAGTCTAATCATAAAGATATGGAGCGCTAATTTACCTGGTCCTAATCTTATCTCATAAGTAATGATTGATCTCCGAGACGACTAAAGAATTATTTCCGAGATTTCATGACAAGCTAATGAAACCCTGCTCACACTAACTTCCTCTACTACTTTAACCTAAGCACAAACAAAAGAAACGGCGACCTTCAATTAACCTATATTAGCAGACATGATAATCAAAACTTTTAACAATGAATCCAATACAAATAAACTGGATTATAATCCTAATTGTGGCCAAATTGCGTATATCTAGAGAAAAACATCGTAAATTTATTTAATTATTCAACAAATTTGACTGTTTAAATAAATTTCTATAAAGACAATCGTAGTGCTTATTCCTAATACATTTCGCTTGTATATAAGCGTGCCTCCATGTAAAAGTTTAAGTACTATTGAACTAAAGATGCATAATATCAACAAAATATAGCAGGTAGGATGTCAACAATTTTATCACTTACAGCTTTCTGGTTAGAATGCAAGGTTCAACCAACCTATTACAAAGAGAGACAAACTTTTTGTATTAATAATTTTAACTCAACTAAGTTGCTGAAAGCTTTTAATTAATCCAGGCCACTTTCATATAGTATCGGTAATTGGTTTAATTCCGCGCTACGAACACGTTTTTGGAGAGGTTTTCACTAGCAAACCCAAATTTGAACTACCGTACTTTAATTGCTTAGTACTTGTCATTGCTTAACTTAATTCATTGTCGACTTTTACCGCAAAAAACCACGACTGATCGACTGTGTTTTATTACTCCCTACTATTTTTATTCAATAGCATACATAAGTCAAAATTTCTCCCGGGAGGGGAAAGGGGCTCGTGCAGTACAAATTCACATCGAATTAGTTCGAACTTGTACTGGTAGTTAATGTCAAGGACTTTCGTGGTGCATGAGAAATATATGTCCTAAAGTGATCACATGGCCACTATTTGCTATTAACAAATTTGTGGGGTTTTTGTATTTAAATTGTATGACGTATTATGATCTGCTTTATTGATTTCGGTAGCGTGCAATATATGGGAATATTTTCAGTTCCGCGCATGTAAGCTGATGTGTAACGAACTATATAGTAATGCTTGTCGGATTTAATACGTTTAGCGTGAACTCCCGATTTTTAATTGCTGATTGATAATGATTGTACTACGTATTTTCCTATGAATTTTAGTATTATATTTTAATAGTGCCATTATAAGCTATAAATTACCTAAGCTTATATAAAGTTGGCCATGTACCTTTTTATTACAGTTCTTAAACTGCTATGGTTGAAAAAATATCACTACTGTCATTGTTCGACTGGGCGACGTCTGAAATCATGTAGGCTTGGCTTGATTATTTGTTTAATAAGTATAAGCAAAAATAATTTTTTATAATTATTTATAAATGCATGAAAATAAAAATGAAATAGTTCGAATTGAATGATTTTAACAGTTTGAAGCAGTTTAGGAGTCTTCGGTAATCTTCGGAACTCTTCAAAAGGCTTCATGGTTGCTTGTGGAACCAAAATAAACTTAAACACTTATTGAATGAATGTATATATAGTTTAACTGGGTGTAAAAGTTTTCGGTAGTCTTTGGAGCTCTTTGGAAGGCTTCGGAATTTGCTTATGAGGCCCAGTGAAAACTTGAACAACGATAGTTAAAAAATATTTACAGTTTGAAGAGGTCCAGACGTCGTCGGTAGTTTTTGGAACTCTTCGGAAGGCTCTGTGTTTTACTTGTGGGGCAACATTAAGTTACAAAGAATAATGATATGAAAGTAAAACTACTAATTGAACATATATACAAGCATAAAGAGGTTCAGAAGTCTTCGGTTGTCTTCGGAAGGCTTTGTGTTTTACTGGTGGGACAACGTGAAGTTACAAAAGATTATGATATGAAATTAAAACTACTGATTGAACATACATACAAGTATAGAGGGGTTCAGATGTCTTCGGTTGCCTTTGGAACTTTTCGGACGGCTTCGTGGTAGTGGTGCCTTAAGCCTAGTCGAGTGCGTCGCCATTGAACTCCACGGGGGTGTTGCTTCGGAAGTAGAGTGACAGACGCAATAACAATATCGACTTGTCAGTGAAGTATGGAACGTCCATTTGCAGTTTGTTAACTATTGATTGATGAATTGTACTAACGTACCCTAGGTACAACGGCGGGCATCGTCACCGTCGGAGAATACTCAGGCTATGGAGAGCACTGCGCGCTGAAGGTTTTGCAAACTATGAGGAGCATTGCAAGGTGATTCCTTAGGCTATGGTGAGCACTGACAAATCACCTTGCAGTGCTCCCCATATCCTGCAAAACCTTCAGCGTGCAGTGCTCTCCATAGCCTGCGTATTCTCCGACGGTGACGCCGTCCGCCGCCGTACGTAGGGCACGTCACCACAATTCATCAATCAATAGTTAACAAACTGCGAAAGGACGTTGAGCTCCGTTCCATAGTTTACCAATAAGTCGTTATTGTGATTGCGTCTGTCACTCTACCTCCAAAGCAACACCCCCGTAGAGTTCAACGGCAACGCACTCGACGAGGTTTGAGGCACCACTACCACGAAGCCATCCGAAGAGTTCCAAAGATAACCGAAGACACACGAACCCTTCTATATTTGTATATATGTTCAATCAGTAGTTTAAATTTCATATCATAATTCTTTGTAACTTTACGTTGTCCCACCGGTAAAACACGAAGCCTTCCGAAGACTTCTGAACCTATCGATGCTTGTATATATATGTTCAATTAGTAGTTTTAATTTCATGTCATTATTCTTTGTTACTTAAGGTTGTCCCACAACTAAAACACCAAGCCTTCCGAAGAGTTCCGAAGACCGCCGAAGACGTCTGGACCTCTTCAAACTGTAAATATTTTCTAACTATCGTTGTTCAAGTTCTCACTGGGCCTCATAAGCAAATTCCGAAGCCTTCCAAAGAGCACCAAAAACTACCGAAGACTTACCCCAGTTAAACTGTCAACGCATAAATAAGAAAACGCATTCAAATACAAAGATGAGTACGTGACTGAAATATCATATTTACATGAAAATCCAACATATTTGAAATAACAAACCATATATAACAGGCGGTCCGCGATATGATAAAAGTTTGGACTATAATCGACAAACATGAAAGACGTGACAAAATTACAATGGATGTTTGGAAATTCTAAGAATATACTGTGATATACAAAACGCTTACGTGATCGGCAGAGCATTTTATCGAGAATTAAACCAGGAAATTTTGAGAAATACCGGGTTCTACACAGATAGGCTCAAAGTACAAGCCTTGATCAACAAACACGCCAACTAAATCGTTGAAAGATAGGGCTTATAAATACCATAGCAAACTCGAAAATAAACAGTATATCTTCAACAAGGTACGAACCACGTCGATTTAAAGTGGAAAATTACGTACCAGTAACAATTAGTGAAAAGTCAATAATTTATAATAAGTGAAAAATTGAAAGTGCCAATATGTGCGGGTAAACGTAAGATAAAATATTGAGTTTTACTTTAAATATTTAACAATTTAGGGCTCCGAATAAAAATCCAAATAAAGATCTGAATAAAGATTCAAATAAAGATCCGAATAAAGATCCAAATAAAGATCCGAATAAAGATCCAAATAAAGATCCGAATAAAGATCCGAATAAAGATCCGAATAAAGATCCAAATAAAGATTTCAATCAAAAAGTACATCTAAAGATCTAAATGTATCTCTAGATGAATCTATAAATAAAAATCCAAAGATACTTCGAAAATACTTACAAGAAATAAACGTAAAAATACTAAAAGTTACTCCATAAATCCTAAGGGAAAAATACAAGCAACCATTAATCCATCATTCTGACCAACAAGTAAAGCAAGTTAAACTGTAACAATCAAGGGGTACTGACCACTGATACTATGAGGCAATTCCAGTGACAATCAAGGAAAACGCAGGTTAGAGATCTTAAATTTCTCAATAGTTAAAGACTCAAATTTAATGTTTGCTATATATTATATATCTGTAAGAGTCAACAAAAAGGTCAATTGAGAATTTGGAAAATAGAGAAATCATCTTTGAACGTTCAAAAGGTACTTAAGAGTAATTACAAAGATATTTTTGCTGGCTTTCAGGAAAATTAAATTTGGTGAATGTGAATAATTTATTCAGGGACTAATTTTTGAATTGACATAAAGCTATACATATTATCAAGCATTATACTGTGTAATTTTGGATTGCTTCATTAAAATTATTTCAACAAATAGAAAGAAAAAGGGTTAAACAATCTTTATTGTTGTGAAGTATGGCATTCTGTGTTTAATAGATTGAGCTAGCCGTGGAAAAACAAATTTAAGAAATCATAAGATTTTAAAAGGGGGTTGCTATTCACACTAATAGAAATAGCAACACCAATCGAAAAATGGCATCAGCAATGAAAATGGCACCCAACGTAGTGGCTTGAATCGTAAAGACATTATCACTAAAATCCAAAAGTAACACTAATCGTGGGGCGTAAAGGCAATATCACAGCAATATATATATATATATATATATATATATATATATATTGATATGATAAGGCTGCACCCCAAAATTGTGTCTCCTTTTCTTTAATTTAAAGCCACCAGAAATGACACTATTACTGAAAAATCTAGAACGTTCAAGACCTTTCCCCTTTTTACGTAAATCTTTACGTATAAAATATTTTTGTTTACTCTTTACAAAATATAGTTAATGTTCAAATTAAAAAAATGAAATAATGCCTTATACTAGGTAGCCCTGACCTGTAGTTTTCCTGGTGTGTCTTTCTTTGTTTTTTCCCTTGATCTGCTGCTACGTGTTGTGGATCAAAATCGCTTGGTTACCTTTAATCGGGTAGCTTCCTTTAAAACAATGCTTTGCTTTGTGCTCCTTACGTGAATTTTAACCAATAATTTTCATTCAGTATTATTAATTTGTTTCCAAAATTTACTGCGTGCTTTATTTAGATAAACTTAGAGTAACTTAGAGTTTGCTTGTCGTAACTTAGAATTTGCTTGTCTTGACTTAAAGGTAACTTAGACGTAACTTAGAATTTGCTTGATACAACTTAGAGGTAACTTAGAGCCCTACATTATAAATATTTAACCTAAATTAATTAATAAAATTTCTACTCACGTTTTCCAGCAAACGGCGAAACCTTTTTTTCATCTATTTTCACTATAATTTATTTTAAAATATTGTATAACACCACTTTTCACAAATTTTAATTATTTAATTTAAATATTTATTCGACGCGTAAATTTTTGAGTAACAGTGATTCAGCGTCTACGTTGTTCTAATTCAAACTCTCACTTTTAACAAACTCTGGGCGTTTTATAGTCTATCCGTATCTGAAATTCATTGGTTTATTTGAACTGTCGTTCAAAGTTTGCAGCCAACCATAGGTTGTTTTGGATATTCCGGTGGATTTTACAAGTTTATTTTTGATGGAACGATTCTGTGACCACGTATTTTTCTTTTCTTTTAAAAGTGCAGGAAACGGAACAAAAGGAAGTAAGTTTTGAGTCACGCTTACAGCGCAAAATAAATTTAATTTTATTTGAGGGTTGTTGTCTAGTAACACAGTGCAGAAAACTGTTGCTGCAAATTAATTTCTTTAACGTGATGTGGAACGAATTTCCCCTACGGGTCACTTTAACGATTTTTTACCAACAGGTATTATTATATCCGCGCTACTACTTGCGTTTGAAAAGCTGTTGTCACACAGTTCCAACTTTTAACACCGTCTGTTTATTTACACTATTAGCAATCTCATTTTCTACGGCAATGATTGCGTGTCGATCGACTCTGTTCAAGATGGTCCAACGTGTTGTAAAGTAATCTCATCCCGCATAACATCATCTGTATATATATATATATATATATATATATATATATATATACCTTCATTTTCTACACACCACCGACAGCTGCGCTTTTGTTGGTCACTACCTATTGAACTTTATACTGTTTTATGAGTTGAAAGCCATTGGGATAATTTACTATGGTTTTGGTTTCTCTAAACTTTTGTGAATGCTTATAGATACGCTTTTCTAGGCTGCTTCTTTACCAGAAATCTGTGTATATTGATAGAAAGAGTGTAAAGTTCCGGTCTTTATTACTGGTTGTATAAGAACGTACTAGGTGCTCTACCATCTATTTCTTTGCTTTATTTTGATATCATATTGAAATAGCTTCTTTATAAAATCTAAACTACCCAAACTCCTAAAGAATTTTCGAAGTATTTTTGCGTTAAGGTTCATTTAACTAACTAAAATTATACAACTGTTTTTTCTATCACTCACTATTATCTTAAATAACCCGCGAGCGTTACAAAGTGATCCTGATAATTTATAATAAACTTAAAAAGTCATATTGCGTTGGTATTGCTATTTTTCAGGTTTTTGGTCTTTAGTCTAACATAAGCCCCGACTGTCACCAATCAATTTAAATTTCAGGTCAGAAGAGTTGGCGCAACACGTGATTGATATTATACAGAAAGGCAAAAATGGATCCGTTTGGGCAGTAAATGACAATATATCTGAAGAAGTTAGTTTTCCAACTTTTTTTAGCTTTATGTAGTAGAACGTAAATAAAACACTGATTTACGAGATGTGTTAGATTTAAGTACCTTGTTAAAGTGATTTGTGCTGTAGCAAATATATTTTTAAAAAATTTAAGTTGGTATTGGAAGTTGAATAAACGTTTTGGCAATAACCTTATATTTTAACAAATAAGATAGATTTCTAACAATTTTAGTTAGCAACATCCTGCATGATGATGCACTAGGCGCAAGGAATTTTAAATCGTATATCCAGATTAACGACAACTCATACTTTTTATTACGAGATGACAGCAGAGCATTAAAAGCAAGGTTATCGCTGCATATTTATTTTATATTCAAAGTGATTATGATTGAAGTTAACATTATCTTATAATTGTTCAGCCCCATTTGGCTCTACTACCATTTTATTCTAATAATTATTCAAGGAAACTTTTTGTAGAATTAAGTAGGTTATGATGCATTATATAAATGCGGTTTTGAGTTCCCAGTACTGTTTAGGATTTTTCGAAATAGTTTAATTATGTATGTCGTAGGAATGGTATGTTAAATAAGATGTTTTCCAAGCTTTGAAAAACGTTGCGTCGTTCTCTTTAACCACTCAGAGCGAATAACAAGGATGGGTGGTGGCTTGAACAATTGAACAAGGCCTCTGCTATGAAAGCAGACTAAACTGGTCTACCGTATCGAAAAGATGAATGACAAGTAGTGCGTTGTAATGTACTGAAGTTACCCGTCAAATTCTTGCCATTTCTTACGCTCTTTGTTCCGTTTTAATGTTGTAGGTTATCAACGAACTCTACTGCAATCTGATAAAGAGATATATCTCGAAGACCCCTATGAGCCAAGCATACGTTGTTAGAAAAACAATATTTAGTAGTACTTCCCGCGCGCGAATTGTATCACAAGGATTCAATAACTGGCTCTGCCTCAACTTAACTATCAGGATAGATAAGGGTAGGCTCAGTTTATTCATTGAATTAATTCATTTTGTATTGTAAAATACGTGCAATCTTGTTACGCCCTCTGTAGGAGTACGTAAAAATCGATTATACCTTTTACCTGTCTAATTGACAAGTAACATATGTGGAGTATATTAATAGTTTGATAAACTATAAAACTAAAAAAATTAAAGCGTAACAAAAATGAAAATCCTTTATAACGACTCTGTAACAGAGCATGTAAAAATCAAAATTAATAAACTAGTTTTATTACTATTAAATTCTTGCTTATTATTAGCTTTTAAGAAGCTGTAAATGTTATCAAGATAAAATAATTTCACATTCAAAGTTGTTGTAAATGGTGTTAAAAGTAGTTCTGCGCGAACTCTTACGACCGTACTTAATCAATTTCCAAAACTTATTTGTGCAAATTTCTAACTACGGATAATAAAATTAATAAAAGTTACATATAACTCATGAGCTTTCGGCGTTGAGTTCTTTTCGTATGAAATATTTGGTTTAGTTTTCTTAAATTTGTTATCAGGTGTTCGTCTGTATCCTCGTTGTAGCGCCCTAAAGAAAAGGTATCAATAGGTATGAACAACAAATTGGGGTCACTGCATCGGAAGAAGCGCGTTGACACTCCTGATAATCACAGTTGCTTCAGCGAAAACTGATACTAAAGCGTCCACGTAATTAGTTCGAGGTCTAATAAAAGATAATATTATTTTTCCGAAAACCTGAAACGGTATATTAGCCTATTTACACATTGTAAATCATTCCCTCAATGCAACTACTAATTTAAAACCTACCCAAGGTTGAATCTAAGAAACTGGAGAATTACTTTTATTGATTAACTAAATACAGTAAATTTAAAGAATATAATAAATGGAAACCGGTTATCCAATAATTTATAAAAACAAGTTACGGGTTAATATTCACTTAACACGTAACAATTGCGCCAAAACTAGAAAAGAAAGAGAAAAACCCTCTTCTTTTCCCAAGTCCGGACAACTATACCTTAAAGCCCTTAATAGCTAAATAAAGCTTTTAGACGCCACCTAATATTTTTTGCAACAACACATGGTTCAAAAATATGTTGACCTCCACAATAAATTCATTTCCCTACTATATAAAATTTACACCGAGAATGACTAAGAAAATCCATATTAGGAGATTTAAACATTTATACGGTCCATAAACTAATCTTATTCACTTAAACACAAACACAATAATAAAATAAACAGCTTAAAAGGGTACCTGGTTTCTCTTTTCCAAATTCGACACCGTCAAGCTTTGGATTGTTCCAGCATTGGATTCTATTGGAGGAAATATTTGCAATACTTACAGGATTATGACTCTATACTAGAATAACACTTTTCACGTCGGAAGTACCCTTCACACGATTTGATTTGATTCCAGTCTACACCGAAACTGTTTGATTCCGGTCTACACCGAAAGTCCTAATAAAAACTACTTGTTTAAGACCTAATAATTAAATATGATTTACTATTTACGTGTAAATTTTTGCATGACCCTAAATTTACTTAATTTGATTTTATTTACACATTAAAAAGTACTTGAATAAATTTCAACTTGTATACTTGGCTGCGTAAATCGAAAAGAAACGAAATTCAATTCAACCTATTTAACAAGGTTTTCGTTCCATCGTTGTTTATCCTAGACTTCAGCCGAATTCTTATCAAAATCCTTTGCGGAAAGACAATCTGTCGTATGGTCCAAAACATTTTTACATATTCAAAACCGTTTATTAATTTTTCTCAGAATACAAATAAATGTTTGCATAAATATTGTTAAGTACAACCCTATTTAATCCTCGCATAAGATCCAAAGTCGTCAAACGTCTGTTTAGAGCGTGGTAGTTCAAATCCATATCCCTCTCCCACTTTTACTTATACTAAAATAGCTTTATGCTTCCCCAATGAAAAAATGTACACTTGCTTACACCTGTAGTATTCCTTGGTAGGTTAATCTTGATACACATGACTTTATTGTCTAGCCATTTGTTATCGCTTTAAATAGATGTTTTGTTCTCACCAATGAATTTCTGAAAACTACACTGTTCAAGGATATATTGAACGTTTTGTAATTATGCTCTCTAAATAAAGATAAACTTGAAACAAATGGTTAACACAAACCAGACTTTCACGTTACCCTTGAATATTTAATTTAAAATACGTTTATTAGGAATAATATTTTTAGTTAAACTGAAAAGCATTTTATGTCCTTAATATTTATCATTAAATATACGTTGATATTAAAATTTTGCATGCATAATATGACACTAGTTAATTTATGTTCCCAGATTGAATTAAATAATGTATACTTCGCTTTTGGGTGTTAAAACTAAGATTTCTCTTGATTACAAAAAAATTGATGGAAGTTACTTTTTACGCTTACCGTAACTTCTGCACAGGAACATATATATTGCTGTGAAACCTCTTGAATTACCTGGTCCGTTGACTTTCTTCTGTTAATCGCCTCGGCTGCTCCTCTAGATAACTTTCATCCTCATTCATAAAAAAAAACAAACACATTCCTACCACAAACATCAACGTTAACTCTATTTACATCAATATTCACAATACATTAAAATTTCAAAATTAAAATTCAGCATAAATTTTAATATCAGAAAATTTCAAGATTAAATTTGTTATCATTTTAAAGTGCATCCAGAATTAAAGTCCTTGTAGGATGCCTACTAATTACTATAACAATATATGCAGACCGGAGTCTGAGTACAAAGGAGCATCTACCACCCTTTACGTTAATTAACCAGGTTCGTCTAATTGAGCTCAAAGACATACCCAAATTTTCATCATAATCCAGAACATCAATACAAAATACCCCTTTCTACTTAAACAAGCAAATTTCACTTTAAAATTAAAATTTTATTGTTAGTACAATCTCACTACTGTCCATTTTAAGTAAATCAATTATAAAGTTATTCAACACACACCAAAATATCAAAGTTCGAACAAAATAGTATAATTTACCTGAAGGTTACTGCACTCGTAGCTTCAATGTACATCGTCCCTTTATTAATCACACCATTCCAACTGGGTTATATTTACGGCTTCTAATTCTCAACGCTTTTAAAATTTTCTCCATCACCATTTATTTAAAGTTGTTTCAGGGCTTTTCCGGAACTCATCTGTGTATATCTGAACCTTGTTTTGTGGATCCAGTCATGTTTACGAACCATTTAATTCTTAATACCCCCGAAAAATAACAAAGAAATTCATACTTCTTTCACCAATATACTCCAAAACTGCCTACTTTTGTGTATTCATTTGTCGTTGTAAATTTTACTAATTGGTACTGTGATACTAAACTTTATTACCTTGTATCTTCTTTTCTAAGTGCACTAAAGTTTATTCATTGTAGCACGTAAAGAACAAGCTGTTTTACATCACACAAATATTCGAGCAACCTGTTTAAATTATTTAATCAAAACCGGAAAACTAAAAAGCACTGTTTAACGCGTTGAATCAAGTCGCAGATCTCAGAGAGCTTCTTCATATTCCCCTGGGTATATATAGAGGTTAGCCTGTCTGTCGGTCGAGTCCCAAAAACGGCCAATTCTAAAGAATTTCGCATTCTAGGTTCCCATTCCGCAGCTCGGCATGCGATTTTTACGAATTTTGCACTCGCCCCAGTTACATCCCAGAAATTTCGACACGGCTTGCAACGTCTGGAAATACCTAACTAAATTTTATACAGAAATGTTATTTTTACCTCTCAATTTTGCCTTTTCTTTTCACCCAATCGCAACCCCATGACGTTGCTCTACTCACGCCTTTTTACTATATGTGTCTCGGTCTTGCGCATATTATCTGTCTCTATCTACCCTGTTCTTATTGGTGCAAATTGATATTCTCTATTATCGATTATTTCAGTCTATGTGGACCGTGAAATAACCCACCTTTAGCATTTCTCGTAACTATTATGTGACGGTTTCTCCAACATTCTCTGTAACCATTAATTATCTACAAAATTTACGCAGAATGAGCTTTTTAACAATACGCAGGTGTTTAAACATTATAACACTTCTACGATTTGCATTTTATTGGGTTTTTACAAGTTTCTATAGATATTATATGTTACTAACGGTTCAATTAACTTCAATTAAAATTAATACCCTTTAATTTTTAGTGACTCCCAATCAAATATTAATTATTATCTGTACGTTTTGTTTAATACCGGTTACTTAAAATAGAGTTAATTAATATAAATTTTGCACGTAATTTCTCTTTGTTTCTTTACTAGGAATAATTAAATTACATGTAGAGCTTTTTAATACTGCTTCCTTTTTTATAGCAAGCGTCTTGTAGATGATTTAAATCTCTTATGTTTAATGAAACGAATGAATTTTTATGCTGCACGCTTTTATTTAAAGCGTACCTTTTCCCAAAGCTTCTACACTGTGATTAAAATTATTTGATGTGATTATTTAATTTTCTACCCTGGTCTAAATATGAGTAATATATATATATATATATATATATATATATATATATATATATATTGTTACACTTTTTTTATAAAGTGTATTTACTCTAGCTTTTAGGCGGCAGGGCCTCTATAAATTATAACGGGCTTCTGTCTAAAGTTTAAGCCCAGAGTAAAGAGTATGGAAAATGGCTTTGAGTATCTACATAAAACTTGCGCTAAAAAGATTCAAGAAAATGATTTAAATGCAAAATTGAGAATTATTCACCTACCGTAGATGATGTTTACTCTACAGCAACAATAGGTCGATTAAACTATAAATTGCTATTAAAGGTATTCGTTGGCACCATGCCACCTGCCTTTGGGACTGCATGTTTTTAAAACCTGCTGGCCCACCTTGCTACAAACTTGATTATGCGATCACATTCGTACGTTAAATGAGAACTTTAACCTCAAAGCAATTTATTACTAGAGCACGCGAGTTAAAGTTAGGGCCTTTGGAGCTGGTTTTTTTAAAAACACTTTGAAACTTTAACAATATTTTTATAAGTTAAAATTTGGATAACTTGTACATAATACTAAAATTAATTATTGTACAGGTGAGTAGCTCAAACAACGAAGTATGGATTTTGGAGACTGACTCGGTTGAGTAGCTTGAACAACGAAGTATGGAGTTCGAAGACTGACTGCCGGGCATTGAGCTCCCGGGCCTTTTATAATAACCTGCCCCTCACACGGCTGTGAGAACTTGCAGATCTCATATCTGCGTTTCTCTTTAATTGTACACTTTAATACAATGTAACAACTTAATTCTAAGTAATTGCGGTATGTTGACCGCCTGTGACCTGCCACCTGCAGTATCACTGCCCTCACGGATGCAAAGCTGCATTCCGTTCTCATGAACTGTCGATAACCTCTCTGGGTTATCCTTGTGTTACAATGTTGCATTGAACTTATACTTTTACTTAATAATTTCTAATAATTCATATTAGATTCAATACATCAATATATATAGGTAATTGGGGGATACATAACTCCTCCCACCGTAAATGAAAAATTAAGGGTTTTCTTAATTTTTAAATACATAAAATACATTATTTAAAATTCATTGTTTCTAAGGGTATACTTATTGTTTTCTTTTTTCTCTTTGTTTCCTTAAATCTAGAACTGTTTCCTTCATTCTTATATCTAAGGTACATTTTGTATAATACATACATGATTACAAAAATTATTAAAATGGTTAATACAATTGTCCAAACACTTATATTATTATAATGTAACTTTGGCGTTTTGATTTCACTTAATTGTTCTTTATAACTTTCCACTAATTTCACGGCGTGGTTGAGATCGTCTAAGTCTAGATGCTCTAGCTTCATAGGTTTCTTGTTTATTTCTTCGTCTTCTTGTTGTATTTTGAATTGTAGTTCCGGTAGGTTTGCAAGTTTCTTTGTTGTTATGGGATCTTGATAAACTCTGATTACTTCTTCTTTCAATTTCACATAACAGTCTTCTTTGAGGGTAATTAGTTTGCTTCCGATTAATGCTTGGTTATTTTTATCTTGGTTGCAGTGGATGGTTGCTATTACTTCTGTTGGGAAAATGGCTATCCATTTGTTATCTGTAACTTTTTGAATTTTCATATTAGTTATTTGCACTTGTTTGGTTTCACAGTTTTCGTAATGATTTGAGAATTTTAATAGTTGTACTTCACAAGGGCTGTCTTCTTTAATGGTTGTTGTCGTCATCGATTGACATAAATATTGATTTGGTGTTACTTCAGTACACTTTTCGTTTGTATAACCATATCTCAGTTCATTTAGGGATAGGAATTTGGTTTTGGGTATGATTACTTGGTATGTGCTAGTAACCTTTGTTAATAAATGATAATAATGATAATTGTTACTTTCTACTATCTAGATTTCTATTAAAATATTATTTCGTTTTCTTAATGTTGCTAAAATTTGTTGCATTAAAGTAAGGTTGGATATTATTTGAGTAAATATTGTATTTTGTATACTGCCTAATTTAATTGGTAGTATACCGGGGTTGTTATTTATATCTTATGTTATTATTTGGTTGTCCGTTCTACCTGGGTGGAGGTTGACGGTAAGGGTGATGATTGTCCATCTGAAATTACAGGGTGTCTTAGGTTTTTTAAATGAATGTATTTCGTTATTTTACCGTTGTCTACTACTGCTATATTTTTATCTGATATTTTCTTAATTTTGAATGGTCCTAAATTTCTGGGTGCTGTTTTATGTCGCTTGCTTTGAAAGTTTTCTCATACACGGTTTGTCCTATTGAAAATTTATTTGAGTCGGTATTTTTATTTTGGGTTGTGGTGATACGTTCTTTATCGTTCTCTAATTTATCTTTTACCTTGTCGTAAGTTATTTTTAGTTTTTGTTTGTGGTCTTTCGCATATTGTTGATATACTTCTTTATTGTAGTGTATGTCATAGGGATTTCGTGAATCTGAATGTCCTAATGTTAATTCTAAGGGTGTAAAATTTGTTGATGAGTGAATTGTGTTATTATAGGCGATTAGTGCGTATGACATTAAATTGGTTATATGTTCCTTTTTATAATTTATTCTTAATAATCGAATTTGTTCTAACAGGGTTAAATGTAATCGTTCAATTAGTCCGTTTGATTCAGGGTGGTTTTCCGTTATGAAATGAATTTTTATTTTGTGGAGTTCTAAAGTGTTTTGTATTGTCTCATTTTTAAATTCGCTACCATTGTCTAAAGTTATTGATTCGGGTGTTCCGTAAAATGTGAAATATTGTAAAAATTCTTGGGTCACGTCAATGCTATTTTTGGATGTGATTGGTATTGCTTGGCCTATTTTTGTAAATGCGTCTATAATTGTTAAATAGTTTTGCGCTTCTACTACTAGAGTATCGGCATGTAGTTTTTGAAATGGTTTGTCGGGTGTTTTGGTTAACATTAAGGGTATCTTTGGAGGTTTCCTATCGTATTTCGCTTTGTCACATAATTCGCATTGGTTAATGAAATCTGTGGTTAAGTCCTTCATGTCTTTAAAATAATAACGTCTTACAAGTTGCTTAATAGTTTCGTTAATTCCACGATGGTTGGTTTTTCCTTCGTGTTGATTTCTAATTACATCGTTTATTTCGTCAGGGTCGTCTAGTGTTATTAGTTTTCTAGTACATCTGATGAGTTCAGGTCCAGAGTTATTGAATAGTTTAATGTATAATTCTGAAAATCTTTGGTATAAATGTTCGGTATTGAAATAAAAATAAAATCGTTTTTTCTCGGGGGTGTATTCTTTTAAAACTTTAATTATTTGTTCCTCGTTATCATCTTTTGTTATTTGAATTTGATATATCTTTTTGTTATCTACTTTTGTATATTTTACTGGATAGGGGTTATTTAAAACTTCGGTTATTATAAATTGATTGGGTTTCATATCGATTGCTTCGTTTAAAATTTTAATCGCGTTTTTTGGTTCTTCATTTTGTGTCGAATGTATAGTGTCGATCTCGTCTGGATCTTCCCTTATTTCTGTATCGTCTACGTTTCCTATAATGGATTCCGTTTCTAATGCATTGAGTTGAATTCTGCTTAAAGCGTCTGCGTTGTTGTTATAAATTCCCTTTTTATATATAATTTCATAATCATACTCTTCGAGTCTGATTCTCCATCTCTGTAATTTTGAATTTGGTTCTTTCAGTTTGCATAACCATACTAGTGGTCTATGATCGGTGTATATGTAAAATTTTCTTCCGTATAAATAAGGTCTAAAATATTTTGTTGCCCAAATTATGGCTAATAATTCTTTTCTATAGTGCTATATTTTTGTTCGGTTTCATTTAGGGTTCTGGATGCGTAGCTGATAGGTTTATCGCTACCTACTTTTCCTTGGCTCAATACTGCGCCTAATGCTACATTCGATGCGTCTGTCGTCAGTATAAATGGTTTTGTAAAGTCTGGGTATTCTAATACAGGGTGATTAGTTAATATGTTTTGATTTTGTCTACTGCTTTAATAAATTCCGGGTGTGTTCAATTTTGTTTCCTTTTTAAACAATTTGTCAGGGGTTTGGTTATCTGAGCGTAACCTTTAATGAATTTGCGGTAGTAACCACTAAGTCCTAGAAATCCTTTAATTTCTTTGTTTGTTTTTGGTAATGGGTAATTTAGAACTGCATTTGTTTTGTCTGGATTTGGCATTACTCCTTGGGGTGTTATTACATGTCCTAAAATGATACTTGTTTTGTAAAATTCACTTTTGTATAATTGTACTTTAAAATGTGCTTGTCTAAGTCTTTCGAATACTTCTTTCAATCTTTCTATGTGTTCTACCAGTGATGTGGAATAAACTATGATGTCGTCAAGGTATACAAGGCATTTTTCATTGTGTATTCCTCGTAATATATTGTCCATGACTCTCTGGAAAGTAGCGGGTGCGTTCTTTAATCCAAATGGCATTCGTTTGTATTCGTAATGTCCTCTAGGTGTGCTGAAGGCTGTTTTTGATATGTCTTTTTCTTCCATCTCTACCTGATGGTATCCTGATGCTAGGTCTAATGTTGTAAAATATTGGCATTTGCCTAATTTATCTAAAATTTCGGTTATATTTGGTAGTGGATATTTGTCATCTACCGTTTTTTCATTTAACTTTCTGTAGTCTATTACCATTCTGTACTTTCTCTTTCCGGTTGCGTCTAATTTCTTAGGTACTATTAACACGGGGCTGCTCCATGGTGAATTGGAGTGCTGGATTATGTCTTGGTCTAATAAGTCTGCTACTTGTCTGTCAGCTTCTTCTTGGCTTGCATGCGGTAGTCTATATGCTTTTGTAAAGATTGGTTTATTGTCTGTCAACTCGATATTATGTTTTACTGTGTTGGTGAATGTTAATGGTATTCCTTCGCAATGGAATATGTCTCGGTATTCAGAACATAAGTTCTTAATTGCTCTTTCTTCTTCTTGATTGATATCGGTATTAAAGCGGATGTTAGTTAAATTTTCTCTTAACATTTCGTCATGTTCTATTGGGTTGTAGTTATTTTCTAAATTCTCGTCTATTTCCATTTCGTTAAAATTTAGTTCTTCTACGTTAATTGGGTCTGTCAATGATAATTCTACGGGGTAGTCGTTTGAATTTAATATTGTTGTGGTTGCAAAATTATCTTTTATTTGAACTAAGGCGGTTGGGGTTTCTACTCCTTGCTGAAATGTCATATGATTTATTATTCCTAAATTTTTGTTAGATTTTACTGGGATTTTTATTTTTCTTTCCGTTCGGGGTTCTAATGTGTATTTTTGTTCAATTTGTGTGTTTTGAAATTTAATTGGGATTTTTCCGTATTTTGTCCTTAATAAGCGATTTTTAATGTCAATGTTGGCTCCTAATTTTCTTAGAAGGTCCATTCCGATTAATCCGTCATATTTATCGTTAAATTCGAATACACAAAATTTATGTTTCATTTTAACATTAAATGTTCTCGATAAGGGTATATTGGCTACGAATTGGTGTAGTGTTGTTTGATGAGCTGTTTTGATTTTGAATGGTTCTCTTTCTACATAATCTAAATAATGTTTTTGTACGGTTCTGAGGCTAATTAATGTTTTAGATGATCCGGTGTCGATTGATAGTTTGAATTTGGCGTGGGGTATTTCTATGTATGGTAATACTAAGTGATTTATATTATTTAAGTTTATTAAGTTTGGTCGGTTATGAATTGGTCCATTTGAAAATTTGAGTTTGAGTTTTCTTCGTCGTACTCCTCGTAAGTTTCGTATTGTTCGTCACGTTCATAAGTTTCTGCATGGTTTGATTCATTGTTCGTAGGTGTCTCAATGTCATTATTCTGGTCAGTGTCAAATTTTTCTATTTCTTGATGAAATAATTCTTCTGATGTAAAATTACGTTTCTGATGGGGGTTTGGTCGGATATGTGCTATTTTTGTGTTTTGTCTGGTGTTACCAGATGAGGTGTCCATTAGTGTTGGTTTGTAATAATTGTTAGGGTTGTTATGAGTATTAGTCATTGGTGTATTTCTATTAGGGTTTGCATTGAATGCTGGTCTTTGTTGGTTTAGGTTTTGATTGAATCTCGGTTGGAATGCGGGTTTCGTAAAAGTTGGGTTGAATGTTGGTCTTGAAAAATGTTTATATTGATTATTAAAATTGGTATTGTTAAAACTTGGGTTGTTACTTCGCGGTTGATTTGTTTGTGAGTTAAAGGGTGTGAATTTTGTTGAGGGATTGTTTGTCTTGTAGCTTGTATAGTTTTTGTTGGTGAATAGCTTTTATTCGCGTTGGGGTTGTATAGTCTGTTGCGGTAATACATTACATTTTCTTCTTCTATTACTAGGCTCATAGATTCTTCTAGATTTTGGGGTCGTTGAAATCTGATTTTATCCGATAGTCGTTCTGGTAAAGCGTTTATGTATGTGTCTAGTGCCATTTCGTCGTACATTTTGTTTTAAATGTCTAACGTTTTGATCGGGTTCTTCGATTTTTAATTTTGTTAAAATTAAACTTCTCACGTCTTGGCATTTCATTCCGAATTGGTAGGGGGATTGATTGTGTTCCATTCTAAGGTTTATTAGGTCTCGTACCAGGCATTTTATATTACGTTGGTCTCCAAAATATGCAATTAGTAGCTGTTTAAACTGGTCCCATTCCGATAAGTCGTCCCTACTGGCGATTAATGTTAGTGCCCTTCTGGCTAGTTTACTTATTACTAAGCGTATAAGCAATGAATTTCTTGCGTCATCTCCGGGTTTGTAAAAGGTTTTTAGGAACATTTTACATGCTCCAATGAAATTCGAGAAATGGGCCTGCGTGCCATCAAACGTCTGAATTGTCTCTAAATAGAGACGTAAGTCTGTGTTACTCATGTTGGTTAAGGGTTGTTTTCGATTTTTTGGAAATTTCAAAAAAAAATTTATTTTTTTTTTTGAATTAAGCTTTATTTCGTTATTTGTATGGTTACTTTTGCTTCGGATTTATTAATTTTCCGTTTGGGTTGTAAAATTTCAATTTTTGTAAAAATTGGGGTTGATTTTCTATTTGTACCGTTAATTATGCTTTGGATGTATTAGTTTTTTCCTTTGGATGAAATAATTTCGAATTTTGTAAAAATTGGGGATGATTTTCCTTTTTATGACGTTATTTTTGCTTTGTTTTTTTTTTAATTTTCCTTTTTAGATTGGATAACTTAGAGTTTTGTAAAAATTGATGTTGATTTAGCTATTTGAAACGTTAACTTCGGTTTTGGTTTGTTAATTTTTCAATTAGATTAGGTAATTTTGAATTCTGTAAAGATTGAGGTTTATTTTACTACTTTCGGCGTTATTTTTAGTTTGGAATGGTTAATTTTCAGTTTGGATTGGGTGGATAAAATTTGGTAAAGGTTGAGGTTTATTTTGTTATTTTTCGGCGTAATTTTTGATTTGAATTTTGTTAATTTTCAGTTTGGATTGGGTGGATAAAAAATTTGGTAAAAATTTGAGATTAATTTCGTACTTGTAGTATTAGATTTATTAATTTTAAGTTTATATTGCGTCGAGTTATTTTTAAAATCGTAGTCGTTGTTATTTATATTTAATTACACAATGCGGTGATGTATTCACGAGATTTGTATTCAATAATGTTGAATTTATTACCGTAGTCTTGGATTAATTGTTTTTATGCAGCTTTTAGTTCGTCTTGAGTTCCTGTTTCTTAAGGAATCTTAAATGGATGGATTTATTCTCGTTTAGCTTTGTTTTGGTTAAATTCTGTTAATTAATACTCTTTCCGTGGGTTTTACTGAATTGCGTAAACGTACAGTTCGTCTGTCTTGTGTTCTACTTATAACTTAAGGTTGATTACTCCTGTACTTCATGGTTGAAATTGAATACTTAAGAATGTAATCTTCGTTACTTTGTTATAATTGCGTACATATGATTATACTTGTTGAGGTACTTAACACTTACAGGTGTTAATAGAAATTAGATACGTCTGTTTCTGTAATTGCTAACTGCTTGCGTCAAGTGTTACGTCTATTTATTTTTAAATCTCTTGGTATTATAATGCTTGTTGGTAATTGAATCTCTTCGTTATGTGCGTTTTCAGGTTTACAATTATGAGCGTATGATAACGTTTTAGCGTTTTAATTAAAGATTCTTATGATGACCGTTTTACTGCACTTTATAATGCTGATTTTGTACTACAAATTATTTATAGAGTGTTGTGGTGTAATTTTCATGCGCTTCTATAATTTCGTGATAGATTAATACTTATGATGCGAATTGCTTTAGTACTGAAAGTTCCTGAAAGCTATTTTAATAATGATATTGCGTTGTTAAGCTGAAAGTTGAAAGTTATTGCACTTCTCTGATGTTCTAAGTGTATAAAAGATGCGAGCTTTGTTTTCTTAGGTGGTTTTAAGTTACCGTATTTTTAGTTAATGCAGAATGTTCTTGTGATTTATTCAGTATTATAGAGGTCAATGGTTTAATTAAACGTTCTGTACTGCTTGTTCGAATTAGCTTTAAAATTGAATTGCGTTCTGTGTTTTTATTTTATCGGATTGAAACGTGGGTTTGAATCGCGGTAATTGATGTTTCTTGTTTTGGTGTTTAGTGAATGTGCGCCCGTTTATTTTTGAATTATTTTGAGTTCGTTCTATTAATTATGGTAAGGATCTTTTAATATTAATTCTCATTTGTTTTAAAAGAAAATTTCTTTTAAACTTCAAGTTTCATTTGCTTTTTAAAGAAAAAATTTTTATCTCTTTTACATTCGTCTCATAAAATGTTATACAGTCTCGTTTTGAAATTAATTCACTTTGAACTATTTTCAAAAAAATATTCATAAAAATACAATTCATAAACAGTAAATATAAATGGTACTCAATAGTTATAATACTAGCATATATCAATGATAGTTTTTGGTTTGAAATAAAATTATGGAAATGAACTTACATTAGTTTCATCTGTTTCTTTGGTGGGTTCGATCGATTCTGTATCTTGTCCACCTTGGTTTGTTTTGTTGGCCTTAGACGATTCTTGTTCCTTGTCCAACTTGGTTTGTTGCTGGATTCAGACTATGCTTGTTCTTCCTCCAACTTGGTTTGGGTTCTGCCAAAATTTCGAATAAAAATTCTTGGTCACTAATCTTCCGATTTTTGGATTTTCAGTGCCCTTTTGACATCCGTTACGACTGCGCCAGTTAAAGTTCGGGCCTTTAGAGCTGGTTTTTTTAAAAACACTTTGAAACTTTAACAATATTTTTATTAGTTAAAATTTGGATAAATAAATTAATTATTGTACAGGTGAGTAGCTCAAACAACGAAGTATGGAGTTTGGAGACTGACTCGGTTGAGTAGCTTGAACAACGAAGTATGGAGTTCGAAGACTGACTGCCGGGCATTGAGCTCCCGGGCCTTTTATAATAACCTGCCCCTCACACGGCTGTGAGAACTTGCAGATCTCATGTCTGCGTTTCTCTTTAATTGTACACTTTAATACAATGTAACAACTTAATTCTAAGTAATTGCGGTATGTTGACCGCCTGTGACCTGCCACCTGCAGTATCACTGCCCTCGCGGATGCAAAGCTGCATTCCGTTCTCATGAACTGTCGATAACCTCTCTGGGTTATCCTTGTGTTACAATGTTGCATTGAACTTATACTTTTACTTAATAATTTCTAATAATTCATATTAGATTCAATACATCAATATATATAGGTAATTGGGGGATACATAACTCGCGTAGAAGACCGAATTATTGCATATCACATACAGATAAAAAGAAACCTAAATTCTACTTCGAGTCGTTAAACACAGATGGAGTTCTAAGTACTAACTAAATATTATATTGTTAAAGTAGGAATTTGGTATTTTCTGTATAATAAAGGATTTTTGTTAAATAAATATTTATAACACAAGCGTACATTAATGAAGCATGTAATCGTATTCGTTTCAATATATATATATATATATATATATATATATATATATATATATATATAAACATCTTGATAATATATAAAATGTGATGCATAAGAGATCTACAAAAATACAGGTAAGTATCCAAATATTACACTGCATATTTGACCTATTTGGTAATCTGAATTAAACAACGTTTTTCAAACATTTTCCCTAACAGCCCTAACAAATTGTAAAGCTAGTACCTGTTAGGTTTTTTTTGCAATTATACAATTCTTGATTTCAAAATATTAGTTAATTAACTTTTCCTAATAATTTTCTCCAATTATAAGAACAAAAAATAATTTCCCAAGATAAACTCAAAATAGCAGTAAAAGCCCAAATACAACACCAAGATAAAATTTCAAGATAAAGCCAAATTCTAAGATAATCTCCAGCATAACCCAAAGTTAAAAGTACACCCCAAAGTAATTTTCAAAGGTAATCCCCAGATAATGATAATATCCTAAAATAAAGCCGAAAAGTAATTCCAAGAAAATTTTCAGAAATGACCTCAAGATAAAGATCAAATTCTAAAATAAAGGTAATATCCCGAAATAATTTTTACAAATAACCCCAAGATAGAAATAAAATTTTACGATAAAGATATAGATGTACCTAAAAGAGGTCACGTAAAACCGTTAAAAGGTGTTCTTCTTGTGTCCAAAATCGAGGTTTGTTTTGGTGAACCTACAAGGGACTGGCTTACTCTGGGTACAAGATCGACTGTGCCCCAAATTTGAAGTCTATAAGATAATTCCATTGGCGAACAAATTGACAGGATAACACTGCCACCGCTTAAGGTAAAGACAGTAGATGCGTGACTGAAATCTAGGTCCACATAACATTGGACATTTCCGTGGGTTGCCTGGTCCTCAGATCATACAGCGACTAATAGAAAAGAAAAGGTAGATAGATATAGGAAAAGGTACTAGAAGAAGAAGATTTTAATCAGTTGGATGCCATAATAGCTCCCGCTGCGAAGAGAAAAAAAGAATTCGCATTGAGCACAAGATGGAAGACCAGGAGGATAGAAAATCACTACTCAACTCGTCAAACCGGAGTCAGCAACCGGGATTAGAAGGAAATTACTCTTATGTGACAAGAGGTAGTCTTTGGAACTTAAGACGAGCCCGTCGAAGCGAAAATAACTCTGAAAAGGAGACAGAGGGATATAGAAAAGTTAGGTTTTCGAGCAAGCGTCCTATAAGAAAGAAAGAGGGAGAGGCAGAGTCATATCTCCAAGTAAAAAAGAACAAAAAGTCTGAAAAAATAACAAAAGAGCAAAAGCAAATTCACACTTTGTTTTCACAAAAGTAAGCATACTCAACTCAAAGACATCAAAAATCGGTAGGAGAAAGGTATATACAGCATATTCACATCACCATAATCAGTAAAGGTATAAAAAAATGGACACTGTCTCGCCCATATGTTAGACAAAAGAGAAAGAATACAATGAAATTTCTAGGTCGAAAATATAAGATAAAGCGGGGAGGAAACGGAATTGGATAATGAGTATACACTCAAGAATGAAAACACAAGATAAAGAAATTTTTTTTGCAACTGCGAATATTGACTTTTTCCAACATATGCATGATTC
This sequence comes from Platerodrilus igneus, assembly GCA_036346225.1. NCBI lineage: Eukaryota > Metazoa > Arthropoda > Insecta > Coleoptera > Lycidae > Platerodrilus > Platerodrilus igneus. Next base: position 160,525 of record JARFIW010001482.1, on the reverse strand, counting down.
TTGCTTCCTTTGTTTTACCCTATTTAAAAAGCACCAACTCAACATCAGCTCCGACAGTCCAAAACATTTATTCAGTCAATCATGTTAAAGATACATCGATCATAAATAGAGAAAGGAGGGATGTAGAGAATTTGTAATACAAAAATTATTAAAAAATGAATGAAGATACCTTGAATAACAAAATCAAATTGCTTTAACTTAAAAGCGTTTATCGTAGTTCAAAAGACTATGCAATCGTATAAGCATATCAAAGTCTCAGACTCGTAGTATAATCAAAAACTAACAGCGTAAGAGAGTTGAAAAATTAGAGAACCTCCAATCAAACTCCTGCGGCTTATATCCAAGTCCTCCACCTCCAAAGACTGCTACAATTTCTAAAATCAACGTGGCTAAATTCTTGCTTTCTACAAACCGCTCCACACTCACAACTCATGTACACAACAATTCTACGTATTCCTTTCCAGCCGCCACTCCTAGTTACACAATTTAAAAGCACTTCTTTGAAAATCAAGTTGAAGCTAACAACCGTCGCACGTGTACTAATGTTTTCGTAGTATTTTTAAAAATTGATACTCAAAACAACCTTGGCATTTACCCCAAGTCGACGACAACTAACATCTAAGATACGCCTCTAACGAACACGTGTTATCGCCATCTCACTCCTAGCTACGCACTCAAATCACCTTTGTCTGTATACTAGTATACGATATTCGTTGTATGACGGACAACTGTTCCCCCATCTTATTCTGCTTATACTCAAGATGTACGTCTTTTTAAAAGTCAGAAATTTATTTCTCTTGTCGCTAATTGACGACAGTAAGTAAACTACCTAGAATTGCAGTTGTTTGTTCAAGTCTTATCTTTTCTATTTAATAATACAAGGAAAGAAACGGTTTGAAATCGAGCTAAAAGCTTTTAGAAATATTCCTACCAACTTGCCTGTAATTTAATAAGAAAGTTAAATTTGTGTCTAAAAATATGAAATTTAAACGAGCACAAGATATTTCTTGTATCTCATGCGCTCTTTTCTAAGTAATTACCTGAAATATTATGAAAACTAAATTTTAACTTCCTGAAATTTACTGAAAAATTATTGCATTCTAAACTATTTACTTTAAAAGAGTTATTTGATGTATTTTCACATGCTGAATTCCAAATCAGTTTCAAAATAAAAAATAGCACCTTTTCAGCCTCCAAATATCACAGTAATATATACATATATATATATATATATATATATATATATATATATATATATAATTTTATCTTTGGGATTTTACATTTATCTCGGGGTTATAACATTTTATTATTATCTTCGGGTTATACTACAAGTTATCTTAGAATTTTACCTTTATCCCGGGGTTACTTATATTACCTGCAGCTTGGAATTATCTTCAGGAACTATCTTGGAATATTACTTTCATCTTGGCATTATCTTTGGAAACTATCATGATGTATTACCTTTATCTTGGGATTTCATCTTTGTGTCGGGGAGATCTTTGGGATTCAATCGCTATCTTGAGTTTGTCTCGGGAAATTATCATTCTGTTCTAATCGAACAAAATTATTTGAAAAAATTAATTAACTGAAATTTTTAAACCAAGATTTCTGTAACTTGGATAAAAAAAAATGAAGGCTGAAAGCACCTTACTGGTTTTAGCTTCTGATTTCTTAAAGTGTTCGGGAAAAGTATTAAAACTTTGCTTTATTGAGGTGCAATCTGGGCAGGGTAAACATTTTTCTATATTAATATGTAAATTAATATTTATACTTCAAAATTTTGAAAAATAGCTGGTTAAATTAGGTTATATTTTAGGAATTAAAATTTAATTTAGATTTGTAGGAGTTTAGGTAAGGAAAGTTTTTCGATTTTGCGACAATATGTGTTGTTAGCGGGAATTGCGACAAAGAATAACAGTGCGCGCAATAATGAGGTAGTCGGGAAATTAGTGGCTACTTCTTTTTTTCTGTTTCCTGATTTAGTACGCGCTGTTTTAAGAAAAATAGAATGACGCCTAAAAGCTTCTTTAGTTATTATTAGCTTTAGGCTACAAGTAGTTGTCCGGAGAGAAACAAAAGGGCTTATTCTTTTTGTAGTTTGACCGCAATTGCTGTGTGTTAAGCAAATAACCCCATAGCACGCATTTTCCGATTATTTGATAACGAGCTTCCATTTCTTGTAGTCATTAAATTTACCGCATTTCGTTTAAAAGCAAAAGCAATTTCTCTTGCTTCTTGGCTCTAGGTTTGAGTAGGTTATAAATTAATAGTTAAATTGTAGGATTTAAATTATGTAATATGTAGAAATATGTTAATATGCTCTCGGAGGTTTACATCATTGTCGCAGGATCATTTTGTCATTCTCGGGAAAATGATGTTAAGCTTTTATTGCGCTTGAAACTAATTCTACCGGAGGTTACGCTGACACTTTAGAATCGGGAGTCGACTAGAGTGGTTGTGTTTTAAGCGCAGTGTTGTTTAATGCATGGTTTTTCAGGACACACTACAATTGAAACTTCGAAAATTCGATGAGAACCTGGACAACAAAACAACAAAATGTAAGTAAAAGGAATAGAAATTTGCATGCTTAAATCATAGAATATATTATGTAAAGATTAAAGGTTATTTAAAATTTGGAGCGTATTAAATTTCCGTCTGTGAGTTAAAAGGTAATAAGTTGCAGCTACCATAAAAACCTCAGACATTATTTAATACAATGTAAGGATCCAAACACTGAGTAAAGAAGATGCATGGATATTAAATTGCATATACGAGTTAATCATTTCATACAATACATTACAATGCGTTCGTTTATAGCGCAAACCAGAAAGCAACACATGTTACTTTAAGTAAATCACATGACAACACATGTACTTTCTCTGCGTTTCATTTCATAAATTTAATTCAAAGGATATTACAAAAACCCCCGACAACATAAGATAGTAGAGTGGGAAAAATACCGTAATTAATCATACAAAAAAGAGTGAATAGTCAATTATTTGCAAACCGTTAAATAAACGACATTGAAAATGTAAATATACGAGCGAGTGGTGATACCGCGATGACCCACTTGATCAGGGATTAATAAAGCGAGAAGTTGTTTTGAAAAATAAAAATATAATATCAGTTAATAATAGATAGTGGAACGGAATGGAGTTTTAAGAACAAATCAAGATGGATACCCAGCAGGGACAATAACGCGGCATGCGATACAGTGTGAACTTACTTAACGCAAGCGAGGCATTTTCCATGCACCTGTGGGTAGAAATATTGTTGTTTAAAGGGCTCGGAGTTTGTATAGTTTACGCCGTATTTCTTAGGAATTTTGGGTTGTGTTGGGTCAATGTTGCTGTCATTCGAAGGGGCGGCTCCGTGGCGTAATTGGTATGCATGTGACTACTACCCCCAGGTCCCGGGTTAAAATCCCGACACGGTCGGCTTAAAAAGTGTTATGCAAGCATTTTTCACAAAAATATGCTCTTGTTCGAATGAGAGATAAAATGGGGGACCCGGGTGTGAGTGTCATCGCGCACGTTAAAGATCCCTACCTTGCTTGGAACAGCAACGGTTTAGCAAAATTAAAAAATTCCCAAGTAAAAAAACTCGCTCCTTAGCCAATGTAGTACCTTCAGGAGGAGCATTGGAAATAACGAAAGGAAATAACAAATTGGAAAGTTGATGTGGTCTGAACAGTCTTAACTTTAAACAGGTGCATCAAACAGCTTGATTTGAGAAATTCTTTCTGGTTGATTCCGCTACATAAAAATTCTAGAAGGTACACAGGATTTTCAGTGGAAGGAAAAATTATATTCTAAAGTGCTACCGTATGGTTTGTCTACGTCAAGTGCAGCATTTATTGAGGCCATACAGGCAATTTTAGGGGCGTATAAACAATATTCCAGTCAGTACGTCGATGATAATTTAATTTTCCGTGAAACAGTTAATAAAGTATTAAGTGAGATAGGAGAAAGATTAAGAGCCCATGTTATAAAATATGTAAGAAGGATGACTGCGAATTAAGAAGAGAGTAAGGTTCAAGTAAATAGTAGTTGTAAATAATAATAATAGATAGTAGTAGGAAAGAATAGGTGTAAATAATAGTTGTAAATAAAAACATAGATTGTAGGTTACGAAGTAATTGAATGAAAAGGTGTATTTGAACCCAAATGAAAAACCAAAAATAGTTTTTATTTGTATTCAAATATGGGAAATATACTGTGATATTTAGAGATTAAAAAGGCATTATAATTCATTTGGTAATTTATTTCGTGGTTTAGCATGTGAAAATAACATATAATGTTGAGTCGCGTTTTTAAAGTCAATAGTTTTAGAATTTAATTTGTTTCAGAAACTTTCAAGAAGCTAAAATGTAATTTAGCGTAATCCTTCAGATATAAATACTCATAAAGTGTAGCTATTAGAAACAGCCCGTGTAAAATGAAGCAATTTAAATTTCATATGTAACTTTTGTATTTGACATAAAATTCAAACCTTCTCATTTACTGCAAAGTTGGCCGTTATATTTGTTAAAAGCGTTTGAAAGTGTTTTGTAGAAGTCTTTTTAGTATTATTAAATAGAGGGTATTATTAAGTAGGGTAGATAAGACGTTGCACAAACAAACAGAAATTCCAGGTAGTTGTTAGTTCCGATGTCAATTTTAATAAATTTATAGCCTCTTAAAAGATGTTAAACTTAAAGTGGAAGGGTAGCTGTTGTCTGTTACGAATAAAACTTGTAAACAAGGTAACAGAGAGAAGTTATTCGATAGCATATATATAAGTGAGTTAGGTATAACACGTATTAAAAGATAGGCGTAGTTTGAACGTTAACGTTCGTTACATGGGTGAATACACAAGATTATTAGAAGGGATTAGTTGTTGTTAGTTGTACAACGAAGCTTGAATACAGGGTAAGAGATAGGTGATTTTAGCGCGTATGTGTATAAGTGGAATAGAAAGTAACGAATGTCAAGATAGGCGTAGTTTAAACGATAACTTTTGTTAGCTGGAGTGGGTATATACAACGTGATTAGAGTAAGAGATTTGAATACGAAAAAAACAATTTAGTACGGGGTGTTATTGTGTGCTTGAAACTTGTGTTTTCGAAGAAAATCGTGTCGATTAGAGGCAGTTTTACGAAAATGGTGGCCGTTGGAAGTGTAGTGATTTTAAGAATTTTGAGAATGTTTGTATTGAAAGACATTCGGGGAATGTGGCATCCTTTAGGGGTAGAGAAACTAGATGTAAACTGCCAAACATGGATAAGAAGGTTTCTTAATTTTCAATCGGCTTACAGTTCTTATGTTTTGACAAGTGTACATCGATCTTGACTTTCAAAAAGCTGACGGCTCCAACACTAAAATGCTTTTACGTTTGCATGAAGGTACAATTAATTTACAAATTGATGTTAAGTAAAAACAGTTTGATTCTAATTTGCACTAAGTGTGCAAAGTATGCAATTTGAAATGGAATAAATGTCAGTATTTGGTTGGTTTGTTTGAGTATCCACAATTTATGGTATTAGAAGAGGTTTGGAGTTTTGGATGCCCTATCAAATTGGTAAGCGAGATGACTTCTGGGTAATATGGTTGCAGCTTGCAGTTGCGGTTATTGCGATCCAGATTGGGGTGTTCTTGAATGTAGTAGTCCTCGATACAATGGTAGCTGGTCCGAGGGTAAACATGAAATCCAGGTAACTGATGCTTTTCATTGTATGTGTGTAAATAGGTGCCTAATGACTTGGTGCATTAGAGGTATATTTTTATGAACTAAAAAGACAAACAGGGAAAGGGTTGCGGAATGAATTTTTTACAACTGAGTTATTTTTACTGTATTTTATGTAGGAATTGATGATGTGAAGTGATTTATGGCACTTGTAATATTTAATTTATGTACAAGGTAAAATGTTTTTTTTATTATTAATGAGCAAAAAAATTAGCACGAAAGACTAAGGTTTATTTTGAGCTCATATTGAACCAGGGTTAAAATTAGAAAAGTGATAAAGCCCTATTACTTTCTCCAAATGTATTAATTGAAAAAATTTATCTCGAATAAATTTTGTTATCGAAATGTAATGTTAAGGGAATATTTGGGGGAGAGGATGTATAGAATATGTAAATAATGTGTGAAAGAGGAGTTTAATTTTAATTTTGGCTTGTGCATTTTTTCTGATATGTTAATAAAAGTAGACAATTAACCTGAGCAGCATTGTTTTTTCTTTGAGTAGTTAGGTTTATTTTCAGAAAGTAGCTGAACAGCCGTGGCAAACTTCATAAGCAGATATTTTCAGGTAGTCAAATGGATCGTAGCAATTAATGGCAACCCTGAATGTGAGGCTCTTTAAATTTTAAGAAAAAAAGCATAGCAATATATATATATATATATATATATATATATATATATATATATATATATATATATATATATATGTCCATCGAATCTTTATATAACGAACGTGTGTAATTAGCGACGTTGATGGTAGTATTTCGTGGGATTGTCGTTCGTAACCAAAAAATAACTATTATGAAATAATCATTTATTGTGAAATCTACGTTTCGACTTATATAAAGTCTTTATCAAGATCTAAAATTTAAAAATTATGAGTGAAAACACAGTCATTAACCTAATTAAAATTAAGAAACTTACACACAATTTGATGTAATACATGTACTGATTTAACATAAAGGAGGATCCCAAATAAATAGTAATAACATTTAATGTAAAAATAAAATGTAAAGATAAAATTAAGACTACAAACAGCATACAATACGGACAAACACAGACTAAGAACTAACGTCTAACAATTAAAGAAACTCCAACGGCAAAGTGGGTTTGTTCTACAGCAGAGTTGATAAATTCGCCAGGTGATAGGTAACAAACAAAAAACTTAATATCCAACTATTACAAAGACATAAATTTAAAGACCCATTTCATTATAAAATCTAAGATACACTATTAGATCACTTATATCTATTGAAACTATATAATAGAGCATAACTAGTAAATAAATTATGAATGTCATGTTTGTTATTAATGCAGTTGGCTTGACGTTCAATATGGTAAGACTCTAGATAACGTCTCCGTTTGTAACCATCTTCTCGTTCTAAAATTTCAACGTCATCGTAATTAGGAGAGTGGTGGGTTAGGTGGACATGTGAGGATAAAGCGCAACAAGATTTACCAACTTTGGCATCACTACGGTGTTGGGTGAGGCGATTACGCAGCCATTGTTGAGTTTGGCCAACATATGAGCTTTTGCAACTCAAGTAATCCTATAGACAACGTTACTGATTAAAGATTTTGGAGTTTTGTCTTTAAGAGGAGTAAACAATTTGTTAATAGATTTTTGATGTTGACAAACAATGAAAGTGCCAGGTATTTTTAAAATTTTTTTAAGTTGAGGAGTAAGGCGTTGAATATACGGAAGCATTTTAAATATGACGGTATTTTGTCTGTCTTGGCTTGGACGATAAAAAGTACCATTAATGCATCTCAAAATTAATTGTTTTGGATAGCCATTATTAAGTAACGTGGTAATTAGATCCCTATAGTTCTTCTTTTTAAATTCAGGTTCAGATAACGAATCAACTCTGTGTTTTAGTGTCAGAATGGTGTTTACCTTTTGTTTAAAAGAATGGTCAGAAAAATAATTGATGTACCTACCAGAGTAAGTAGGTTTCTTATAACAGTCGAATATTAACCGGTTATCATTATTTCTAATAACAAGAGTATCAAGCAACGGAATCTTTTTATTAATTTCTAACTCGAAAGTAAATTGTAAATGAGGGTTGAAATTATTAAATACCATCAATACCTCATCAACTTTTCCCTCTGGAATAGTACAGAGAATGTCGTCAACAAACTTGACCAAAAAAGGAAATTGAAAGGACAAATTGGGGGTAACTACATCTAACAAATGATCCATGACCAGCTGGGCGATAACAGGAGATAAAGGCGACCCCATCGGAGTACCGAAAATTTGAAGGTAGTATTTTCCCCGAAAAATAAAATAAGTATTTTTAAAAACAAGATTTAACGTAGCCAAAAACATTTGTTTAGTGATTTTGCAATTCTGAGAAATAATGTTCCATTTCAATTCAACGATATGAGTAACCAACTCTAAATGGTAAATCTTGTTGCGCTTTATCCTCACATGTCCACCTAACCCACCACTCTCCTAATTACGATGACGTTGAAATTTTAGAACGAGAAGATGGTTACAAACGGAGACTTTATCTAGAGTCTTACCATATTGAACGTCAAGCCAACTGCATTAATAACAAACATGACATTCATAATTTATTTACTAGTTATGCTCTATTATATAGTTTCAATAGATATAAGTGATCTAATAGTGTATCTTAGATTTTATAATGAAATGGGTCTTTAAATTTATGTCTTTGTAATAGTTAGATATTAAGTTTTTTGTTTGTTATCTATCACCTGGCGAATTTATCAACTCTGCTGTAGAACAAACCCACTTTGCCGTTGGAGTTTCTTTAATTGTTAGACGTGAGTTCTTAGTCTGTGTTTGTCCGTATTGTATGCTGTTTGTAGTCTTAATTTTATCTTTACATTTTATTTTTACATTAAATGTTATTACTATTTATTTGGGATCCTCCTTTATGTTAAATCAGTACATGTATTAACATCAAATTGTGTGTAAGTTTCTTAATTTTAATTAGGTTAATGACTGTGTTTTCACTCATAATTTTTAAATTTTAGATCTTGATAAAGACTTTATATAAGTCGAAACGTAGATTTCACAATAAATAATTATTTCATAATAGTTATTTTTTGGTTACGAACGACAATCCCACGAAATACTACCATCAACGTCGCTATATATATATATATATATATATATATATATATATATATATTGCTATGCTATTAGCGTAATTATCATGCCCCTACTTTGAGCTGTTATTGATTTATTGCTATCAACTGGAATTCTTGATCCCCTTCGTTGTGCGCCTTATTAATTTTCAACGTACTCTAAATTATTGGACCACCATTTTAATATTCACTATAAATTGGAATTATCTCCTCCTCCGGCTGTCTTCTTAATATTGCTATCAACTTAACTGGACCTTATCTTAAAACAACTTTGTCTACCAATGGCAAAATTCGATACGTTACCGCCTTGCGGGTTATCAATTTCCTATTCAACTTGTGGCTCCGCCTTTGTACTATTTAAATCTTATGACCTCGGCTAGCATTTATTTGGAATTATAAAATTCAGTAAATTTCGATTTTATATAATGAAGCCAATATGTTATGTACAGCTTTTGAAATTATTCGAAATACACTTTTCGATCAGTTAATTTTATAAATCTCATTTATTAACAATCATTTACTCAAAAACCCAAAGTCACCAAAAAAAAACCTATTATCTTTACCAACAAAGTGTAGAATATTCTAAACCTGTTATCATATTACTCATTCTATACGTATGCAACCTCTTTTGTTGACTTTTTCACAAGCATATCATATTTAGCAAATTCAATATTAAAAATAAAAATTTATATAGAAAAACAAAATGTCTTATAACTAAAATCTGACCTGGTTTATTTTCACATCGACGCTTCCAATAAAAATGATCTTCCCCAATTCTGGATTCCATTTAAATTATTGCCATTACACTATGGACCACCATTATTAAATTATACCCCAATTTATCTCAATTCTTCAAACTTAGACTTTTATCATTCTTGCCCCAGACTTAAAATTGTAGTTTGTTTCATCCCTGTACTTCAAAATTGTATTATTCTTCTTTTCCCCTGGACATCTAAATTGTATTACTGTATTTATCCCTGAATATCAGAATCATAGTCTATTTCCCTCAGACCTCAAAGCCCTATTTTTTTTTTGTTTTAGTTTAAAATAAATTCATTAAAAGCGTACTTACGTTTAAACGGCAATTATAATCTTCATATTCGCACTCATTTTATTTCACTTTTATAATTATTACGTATTACTTTGTTTAATGGCAACGCACTTCGGCCTTTGTTGAGTTCAAAACTGTCTTTGTTATCAAGGTGCTCGCTAATATATTCTCAAATTCCCACTCCATCCGTGGGTATGGTCTAGAACTCGTCGCTTGTTTCTGACCAATCAAATAATTTCATTTAGAGCAGTTTCTGATGTAATGCTCTACGATTCCCCATAATCACAACCTGCCCGCAGCTGCCTTGCGTTATCAACATGCTGTATTTTGATAGATTACTTGCTTTTCCATAAACAACTGATGCAACTCAACTTTAAATTTTCATGTTTACATGCGATTCACGCAATTTTTTAATCATTTTTCTTATCAAATAATGGTTAGATATTTGTACGCATTTATATTAGCTACCTGAAGCTCTATTTCTATATCCGTATTAATCTAATCGTCTGGAACTCCTTTTTTAATGCGTGTCTAATTACATTTTATCATTTATTTATGAATATACGCGTGCTTCCACTGAAAAATATCATTATTTGTCTTACCCAAATTAACTAAACTTTATCTACAGGGTATTTAATATTTTCTATTTACTTAATGCATGTATTTCTCATTCCTACGCCAACTATGCGTCTTCCTATGTGTATCTGCGTCGCTTAAAACTATTTCTACTTTATATACAGGGTGCTGACTGCTTACTATCTACAAACTATGTCTATTTCTTAATTATTTCCTAAATAAGTGACGTTTTCTGCTGCCTATTCTAATTACTCATTCCTAAATGACCTTTACTATAAAGTGCACCCTTAAACAACCCCTTATCACAGCAATATATATATATATATATATATATATATATATATTGCTATAATTATACGGTAGTTTAGGGGTAGGATAAGTCACAGGAGTCGTAGAATAAATAAAATCAACTTCCAGTTAACAAAAGTACATAATTCCAGATATTATAAGAGTAAATAGGTCACTATACATATTGTTAATTGAGAGCATACTGTATATAAAAATACATGAGATTAAACGCATAAGAAATAGAAATATCCAAGAGTAGTTACAAGTTAAGATAAGATTTGAAAACGCAACAAAATGCATGAAAAGTAAATTAACGGGAAACCTATATGAATTGACTTTATAAATATTTAACAAGTGCGTTAAAAATATCATCGTATACGCAGTCTAAATTATGCATTATTTGGAAATCGTACGTGACATGAAGAATCACATTTGTTCAAAAATCCAATATTAACTAGGAAATAAACAAGCACCTGATTAATTCGGGTTAGGTTAGAATAAATAACAAACACTGAATACGTGATTTAATAAAAGGAAATTGTTGGGATTTCTCAATTAATACCATGATATGAGAGTGAAATACGTGACAAGTCAAGCATCCAACCGAATATTTGAACTAAATGATTGGTGAAAATCCCGAAGTACACCAAGATAAAGGCAAAAGGTGTCGTCCCAACACGTGAATAAACGAATGAAAAGCAAGAGAGGTACGGCTTTAAATACGACAAGAATAGAGCGACGAGTTTAGTATACATTTTAAACTGGGCTACGACGATGTTCTGAAGTGCTAAATTATTTTACGTAACCAGTGAAACGAAAGTTAAAGTAAAATCATTTTAAAAACTGTACGAATTGTGCAACGGGTGAGCCGATCTATTATAGACGTAAGTAACAACTTAATGAAAAATACATTTCTAACATAAATGAAACAGGGCTTTTAATTACTGACATGGAAAATATTTTAATTACTGACAAAGAAAAAGTTCTATTACTGATTTTTATTACTGACATGAAAATACTCTATTACTGATATTTAAATTGGATCTTAATAATGGATTAATTTATTACTTGTATCTTAATACTGGCTTTAACACTGAAATTCAAATGGGATTTTAATTTATTGAATTGGATTCTAGTAACGATTTGGATTTTATTTTGGTTTTGATGTCGACTTTAAAATTCGACGCTCAAAATTCAGACTTGGCACGAAAACTCTTGGGGGATGCAGAAAAACTAGAGAACCATTCCAGGTTAGCGATCTTGATATAATTTATTATTGAAAACAGTTTTAATTCAATATTTTTCGTATCTGTAAGAGTCAACAAAACACAGTAGTTTCGTTGATCAATTTATGACAAAGCTAATAGGTATCTTGAAACGTTTCAAAGGTCCTAAAATAAGCAAAAAGGCTAGTTTTGCTGGCTTCAATTTCATAAATCTGGTATATGTAAATATTCTGAAAAGGGGAAGATATTAAAGTTGTAAATATTTAATCATTATATTGTGTATTATAGAATTGCTTTATTTAATTTAAATCAGCTAGTTTAGGCAAAAAAACCCATAACTTAACATTTTACATCATAGGTGCTTGATTGATAAAAGGGGACATAACCAATCGCGGGCTGGAGGAACACAACAATATATATATATATATATATATATATATATATATATGTAACATAAATTTCTAAATTTCGAGTTTACTTACCAACGAGATAGTAAGATAAATTAATGCATAGGCAAACAAACGACGACTAACTACTTAGATTTATGAGTTAGTGATGATAGTACAAATTCTGAAGGCGTCTAATCTGTTGTTCGTTAAATTAAACAATCCTAAAAAAAAACTGTACAGAACTGACTTCAAATAACTATGCCCTAAGAAAAGACATTCACAAATCCACATACTTAAAAGGATATTAACGTCCAGGCCAATAATGTACGAAATAAAAGAAAAGGTTGCATTAATAACTGGAGGCACACGAGGAATTGGATTGAGTATTGCAAAGGCGCTTTTGGAAAATGGTGTTAAGGTAAATAAGACCGACGCTGATGTTCTCTTAAGTTTTATTTTAGGGAGTTGCGTTGGTTGCTCGTAATTCAGAGCATGGTAATTTAGCTGTTGTGGAATTATCAAAAAAGTTTACTAAGGATCGTGTTATCTTTATAAACGCTGACGTTTCTATAAGATCTCAATTTAAGGGTAAGTAGCTGCACAAAGGCCCTGCTTTTTGTTAGGTACAGAAAATTAGGTACGTTCGGTGAAGTTCTCGTCCATGATGAAAATTCTATTGATTTCAACCGTAAACAACGAAATAACTCTTGCCATCTAATTCAGGTGGAGGGTATGGTTAGGTTGAAGTGCTACTGTGATGAAATACTTGCTTAGTGGACTGGGCGCCACCTAATTTCAACTAGTTTCAATGCTTCCAGAAAACATACCCGACTAATAAATGTGGGGATTACCAGATAATAAAATATGAGTGATGGATCTGTAGAGCATTGCGGCATTTGACGAATAGTCGTGGTCAACTAATTTACAAACACGATACAACAGCTACAAGAGTAAATCGTGCAGTACTAGTTTAAGTATTTCAACTAAAGCAACTTGTTGAACCGCTCCCGTCAAAATATTTGTCTACTTTGAAAGTTAATTAAAATGTATTTCTTTGAAGTTAACTTTCAAGACTTTATGCTTAAAATAAAAGCATTATTTGGTTTAACTCACTACGTCATGGTGCTATATTAAAGTTACTAAATCCATGTACAGATAATTATTTCAAGCTACATCATTGCTACGTTGATTAGATAAATATACTACGTAGTTAAAACACCACAGAGTACCTATCAGTATCTTGATAGAGCAACAAGCACTTACCAATTCCTGATAAGTAACCCAATAAAAAAACACAAAATATACACCCTCTTACTAAAAATCAAAAGAGAGATTAACTATACAAATCAAGCTAATATTTACATAGCCATTAATAAAACAATAATTTGATTGCTCCAAAAAGGAAATAAACATTCATTGACTAGTTTGGGTCTTTTGAACCTCATCAGAATGGAGTAGCTTATAACGCTTATAAAACAAACAAAATCAATTGACGGTAATAACTTCTAATGAATTTCTGTGGAATAGCAAGAGTAAAATAGAAACGCCATCAGTTAATAACCACCAGCACTAGGCCAATGAAAGTACGAAAGGTAATTCGAAACTAAATCGCTATTAATCAGATGACTATAGCAAACACGTTTTGCCTTTGGATTGATTAGGTAATGCTACATGCAAATTTTTTGCAGAAGTATGACACACCATCCCTTGGCGTGGCTCGATATAATACTCTGGAAGGTAAAAATTATAATAAGACAAAAGTATATATAAAAAAAAATACAATCTGCAAAAATTATGTGTCTAACAAAATAGTAGTATAAATAGTAGTATAAATAAACCGCTTTTACGAAAATCGAAAGAGAGCGTTTAACTATACAAATCAAGCTAATATTTGCACCCCTATAAATATAACAATAATTTCATTGTTTCATACAGAGAATAAATACCCATCGACTAGTTTAGTCCGTTTATGAAACATTCAAATTATTGTTATATTAGTGGTTATGCAAATATTGGTTTGGTTTATTTGTATAGTTAGATTCTCTTTTTCGATTTTTCGTAAGAGGGTCTTTATTTATACATTTTACTACTATATATATATATATATATATATATATATATATATAGTGCTACGATATCGCCGCCTAATTTTTACGATCAATTACCTACTGATCGCCTTGTCTCTGTGCCTTTAGAACTTCTAAAATAATTTTAAAATCAACACAATAAATTATATCCCTTGACTAGCTCATTATACCCTACACAGAGTGAACGACGATATGATAACACAGAATATTTACCCCCTTCCCTCTAACACTTCATGTACCTGAACAAGATAAAAGGAAATTCGTCAAAATTTGTATAATAAGCTAAGAAATATGTGTAATTTCCAACTCTACAACCTTCGTACTGTCATATGTTATTTAAGAATTTTTGAATCAAAATTAAAATAAATATTGAATTTGTACATTACCATAATTTCTAACTCCTTCTAAGCAATTAAAGCCAGTAAAAATAATTATGTATTCTATTGTATGTTTCGTTGAACGTTCAATGGACCTTTCCTTTTCTTTTAACGTATTTTCTACGTATCACCAAATTTTTGATAACTCTTTACACAAAATATCTAAGTACATGTTAGTTTCGAATATTCAAAATAATACTTATGCTATTAATTGAAAATTTAATTCTAGCCTGGTATTCTTCCGATTGATTCCCACAGGAGTTTTCTGTTTCAAATCAGTTGCTAGGTTGATGGCTGTTGATTCGCAGCTCTGCGTGCACCCTAATGCTTTGAACTGTTTTTCTGCAGCTTAACGAGTGGCTTCGAATGAACGTGTTGCTTATAGCTTTACTTGAAATCTTAACGTCTTAATTTAAAGTTTTTTCATTTATTGTATTTAATACTTAGAGGTATTGAAGTATTAGTATTGAAGTATCGTTTAAAGTTTAACTTACGTACTTAATTGGAGCATTGAAGTATTGTTTTGGGTTTTTCTTCTGTACTTACTTGGAGCATTGAGGTAGTGTTTTGAATTTTACTTCCGTACTTGGAGTATTGATCTATTGTTTTGAATTTTACGTCCGTGCTTAATTGGGGCATTGAAGTATTGTTTTAGGTTTTTCTCCGTACTTACTTGGAGTATAGATTTATTGTTTTGAGTTTTACTTCCGCGTTTAATTAGAGCTTTAAATAATGAATTGTAAAGATTTCGTTAATTACTAATTAATTTTCGACTTACGTTTCAAGCCAACGGCAGATTTTTATACACTCGTATGATTAGATGCACACTTATACCGTTTTCTTCACTTGAAATTTTAATTAATGTGACTTTCACTTATAATTTTTAATTTAACTTCATTAAGTTAAAATCTACGTAATACTTTTGTTAAGACTGGTGCAGTTCGTGCTGCAGTTATGGAATGACCGTTTGTTATCAGTTTTGATGCATTATATAAAAAGTTCGTCTCACGTGCTGTTATTGGTTGACCGCCCGCTATCTTGTTATTCAGATATGACAAAGGCGTTGCACTGCGCTATCATGCAGCCGGTCGGGTTTTACTTTGAGTTGCTTACTTTATGCATTGCTCAGACGCGCCAAAAATTACATAGATAATAATTTTGTACAGGAATTCATTGAATTTTCCGCTTAATTCTGCACGTATACCAAAACTTTGTAACAATTTTATTTTCGAATTCATAATTCGCTTCATTTAAGGTACGACAATAGTTAAACACCGTTATTAAGTAAAGTCATAATACATTTTACAATTAAAATATTACATTGTAACAGCATCTTGACTCGTTAGTTTAGTTGTTTTGGATAGCGGTGTATTTCACACCCAGTCGCAAGCGCGTAGAGAGGAATGACAACCCCCCCTTTGGGATTCTCCCATCGTACGAGAGCACGAGATAGGCACTCGGCCATAGGTAAAAGAGGCAGCAGCATGTTTAAGAGAACAATGGCGAGTGACCTGCGGGTCGGTTTGATTAAGTGAAACATTTTCTGAATAACGGTTGGTAATGTATACTCGTTATTATAGTATGTATTTTGAAAATTTGTTTAGCGCAAACCAAGATTAGACGACGAAACACTACAACACTTAGGCGATGAGAAGTTAAACAATAATAACTTAGAACTGTGAATCAACGTTTAGAAACCACTTCAATTTAACACATGCTTTTAGAGGATGGAAAGCAGATCTGATTAACAGGAGATCGTTTGTTGGTCCGAGCCAAGATACTACTTTGTTAGGATGTAAGCAGTTAATTCCGCATGACGATGCACATCCTATTTCAGCCTATGAAAGCAGTTTTGTTTGGTTCGTAGTAATTTTAAGGAATTCAATTGTGTTCCACTCAGGAAACACGCTATTTTATTTTGATACGTATAAATACGATTTTGTTATTCACTTTATCTGTTGCTAAGCTGGATTTCCCAGCGCCAAACTTAAAATTCACTGTTTATTTAGTCAGAACAACACGTTGCTTCACTATAAAATAACATGTGTAATTACGTCATTTGTTTGTTTGAGATATACTGCTGACACTTGTATTTATGAAAGCAGATGCTCAGTATTTTATTACTATCAACTTTAAAACGAGAATATCTTTATGAACATTTTCATTTTAAACTGAAATTAGCACATGTAACTTAACAAGAATATTTTGTATTTTAATTTTGACAATGTAATAGACCTAATCAGATCTGAATGGGTTAAAAACTATTAATGTAACAAGTACACTTTGTTGTAATATTCTTGATCTAGAAACAGATTGATAAACCTTATCTTAAAGTTCCAAACTACTACAAGTAATTATTTAATTTTGTTGCATTCAATTTTATTTAAAGCTAAAGGAATTCTTTCTAGTAAATTATTAACCTAAATTTAAAGTTTTTTATTTTGATCAAGTGTGATCAAACCTAGCAACCCAAAAAGGCAATAAGAGTTGAATTTTGATGCCACCCTTATGTAGAAAATATTCTTTTTATTTTTTTTAGGCATATTTGAGGGACACAAACAGTGTTCCCATTTTCTATGTTGACTTAATTATTATTCTTTCTTACAGGAACAGCGTCTTATTCTGTTAAGACAGGTTTTTGTCACCGAAGGCGATCTTTTTTTCTTTGGGTCTCCACGTCCGCCCTTAGAAATATGCTATGCTTTTAACATGAATCAATCTGGACATGGTGGCGCCTATTTGTTTTAGTTTGAGTGTGACCCCCCAACAGATTTCGACTTACCCCCATTGCTCATATCTCTACCCAAGGAATAGACCCCTAGTTACGTCGGAAGACTTCGTTTTACTGACACCAAATGTGGGGCTGGTGTTTTAGTAGTTCTAGTAAGTTTGTTTCACTAGCACACATGCGTGAGGCTAGCGGAGCCAGTTAAAAAAAAATAGTTACAACTTATGGTTCCATATTTTGTTTACTCATGTCGTGTTTTACAAAAATGTTGCGATTTCTACATTTCTAATGTCACGTGCGCGTTTTACCCCAATATCTGTCTTATTGCGTTATGAAATATGTTCGTTTTTCAAAAGTTTGTTTTATGCGTTTTATTGCCTTCCATTCCTTACGCAATGCGTCGAGTATGAAAGAGATTTTTTCACTTTTAGATATACCTAATTTGTATTTGCTTTGGCGCTTGAGTATTATTTTTAAATGTTTAGAAATGTATTGAATAACTTTCAAAGTTATTTATTTTGATTTAAGTTATTACAGAATGAGCTTCCTTTTATTAACCGTGGCTGGTTGTCGATT
Source organism: Platerodrilus igneus (assembly GCA_036346225.1). Classification (NCBI taxonomy): domain Eukaryota; kingdom Metazoa; phylum Arthropoda; class Insecta; order Coleoptera; family Lycidae; genus Platerodrilus; species Platerodrilus igneus. The sequence continues at coordinate 142,389 of JARFIW010001482.1, read as the reverse complement.
TTATACAAGATCATTGGAATTTCCCTTTTTGCATAATGACGAAATTATGTACTTTTTATGATTTAAATGTTTGGTTTTTTTGATTTCTATGCTGTTTACATACAGTATATCTCCCTTGTGACTTGATATACCTTTAAATAACCCTATTATCATAGCATTATATAGATAGGGTAAAGGTACTGTAGTTAATCGCGTGCTCGCGTAGAGGGCGTACTAAGTACTAAAAAGTTTACAAACATGCGAATTAATTCACTATACAAGTTACAATACAAATTAGTTCGCTTACTTCAAACCTATTGCATGATACCCTTGGGCCACCATACCAAGGCTGCTTATGTCATTGCTGGTCTGACCACTCTGGTGTACAACCAGTGTACCATGTTTGGTCTTAGCCCAAAGGATTTGCCGCAAGTGCGTCTAACTATTGCTAAAGAAGTTTCCGCCTTGCGTATGATCTTATCGATCTGCAGGTTCCGTGTAAGTTTGGAGTCCACAGTGACTCCCAAGTACACCACTTCACCTGACAGGCCGATGCATTCGAGGTCTCCGTTGTATTTGTGCATCCCCTGGAGGTGAACCTTGACAGAAGTATGTCCTGTCAGGATCCCCCTACAATGATTCTGAGCTGTTCCCTGCTTAAACAAAGTAATTCTTGGGTTCTGTTTTTGCTAGGCCCCTTTACCAGCGCCTTGCAACATATTAGTCCTGGTTTGTTCTGCCAGTCTTTTAGGTGTTGGTTGCACATCCATTCGCTAATATAGCTACGGATGGCAGCTTTTGTGACTCCCAAGGCAGGTTCGGGACCGATAAATGGCCCTTGCGTCTCCTGTCTTGCAAGTTCGTCTGCAATTTCATTTCCCTTGAGTCCTTGATGGCCTGGCACCCACTGTAATGTAAAAGAGTTCTGCTGTGCCAGTCCATTAAGTGCCTATATACATTCCCATACCAGTCTTGATGACACTTTCTGACTTATTAGACCATTAAGTGACGCCTGGCTGTCAAACACAATATAGATATGACTTTTAATAAAGACACCTCTTATACTTTTTCGCACACTTTGCAATATGGCGCATATATTCGTTTGAAAAACGGTAGCGTTTGCCCCTAGGGGAACACTTAAACGTACCTCCGGTCTCTCCTAAAGAGTCCATATCCGGGCCCGGTCTCGTACTTAGAGCCATCCGTGTATCAGACCATGCTGCCCGGAGGTAATCTACTCTTTATTTTTCCCACCCACATTCTGGATAACAGTCTTGAAGAGTGTATCTGGCGAATGCTGGGAAGTTATTTGGTCCGAACGCATCTCTAGCACATGCCCCCAATTTTTCTCAAGCAATCTCGTATGTTCCGCCCTTTCAATAATCCTAGACTGAAGATCTAAGTCTGTATAGTCCAAGCCTTGCCTTCCCCACCATCACCAAGTCTAGCGGGGGAAGGCCAGGGCGAGTCTCCATAGCAGCAGTAGGCGTGGAACACATCGCCCCAGTAATACTCAGACAGGCCAATCTCTGAATCTTGCTCAACTTTATTTTGGTGTTTGATTGTTCAGCCTTGGGCCACCATACCAAGGCTGCATATGTAATTGCTGGTCTGACCACCTTAGTGTACCATGTTTAATCTTAACCCCCAGGATTTTCCGCAAGTGCGTCTATCTATTACTAAAGAAGTTTTCGCCTTGCGTACGATCTTATCGTTCTGCATGTTCCATGTGAGTTTGGAGTCCAGAGTGACTCCCAAGTACACAACTTCGCCTGGCAGGCCGATTTCTTTACCGTTAAGGAAGAGGGGTGTAGTGCCCGCAATCTTCCTTCTACAGGTAAAAGGCACTAAAGTGGACTTTAGGAGGTTGACTCTAAGCCCTTCCCCTGTTGCCCACATTTCTACTATTTTCAGGGTTTCTTGCATTCGGTCCCTGATAATACTATTGTATTTACCCTCCACTAAGACACCAAAATTATCAGCATATCCTAGCGGGGTAAACCTTTCTTTGCTCAGCTCCCACAACAGTCCGTCTATGAGTAGGTTCCACAACAGGGGAGACAGGATTCCCCCCTGCAGACATTTCCTTGCCACCCGAACCGCCATGGCATCTCCAAGTTTTGTAACTGCCATCCTTCTACTTAACATGCAGTCTATCCACCTGCAGCAGGTTTCCTCCATCTCAACTATCTAGTGACCGTCGAGATGGAGCTGAAGGGTGTATTATCAAAAACTCCCTCGATGTCCAAAAAGGCACATAAAAGGAACCCTTTGTTAGCTACAGTCTTTTCGACCCTGGAAACCAGGTGATGAATAGCTAACTCTGTTGAAAGTCCTGATCTAAAAGCAAAATGGTTTTGGTGTAATGGGCTAGTTGCCAAAACTCTCCCCCTCATATGCCTGTCAAGCAGTTTTTGCATCGTCTTAAGAAGAAAAGACATAAGACTGATGGGTCTGTAAGATTTTGCCTGTGAGTGGTCTGTACAACCAAGTTTAACAATAAAGGCTACTTTAGTTAACCTTCAACTGCGCGGAATATATTGGAATGCCAAGCTAGCCCTCAAAACTCCGCAGATTCAGCACAGCAAAAGATTTGATTCGTTTTGTAGCATGGCTGGGATAATCCCGTCAGTGCCGGGAGATTTATATGATTTGAAAGTATTTATCTCCCATTTAATTTTTTGGAAGATACTTACCTTCCTTGCTACGGCCCAGTTCTCCTAAGATGCCCACTTTACAAGGACCTCAGGCCTCTTGGCTTGCCACTCGAAAGGTGATGGTTCCAGTACCGTCAAACCAGGAAAGTGAGTTCAGAACAAAAAAGCCCTCGTCTCTTTCTCGTTCCTGGTAAAAATACTGTCTCCCATGGACATTGAGCCAATTGATCTCTAGGTGTCCTTGGAGAAAATTCTTTGAAGTCTGGCACATTCAGGATATCCTGCGATATCTTCACAGCACCTTCTCCATGATTCTCTCTTGGCGTTCCTCAGAGCTTTGTTATACTCAGTAAGAGTCCACTTATACACCTCCCAATTACCTGATTTTTTGCTTTATTAAATAGAGCTGTACCCCTCAGTCATCTGGGTTTAAAGTTCCTCCACGGAACCTTCCTAGTAGTTCTGCTCTCCAACTGAAGGCAGTTTCTGTTATATGCTGAAGTAACTGCGTTGGTAATATTCTTCGCGGCATTTCAATATCCAGACAGCTTTTCACTGTTAAAACTTCGCTTGCAAGGTACCGATCCAGGTCCAATTTATAGCTAACACAGTTAGTTTTTTTTGTTGCAATAAAATACCTTCACCTGGTTGTGCCCGACAAATGAAAATCTGATGATCTGTGGTCTGAGCAGCTCTCCTCATCAGACACTTGCCAGTTTTGTACTAAGTTGCTTATGTATGGCAAACTTATAGTTATATCAAGGACTTCAATTCTATGTCTATTTACGAAGGTTGGAGTATTACCTTTATTCAAAATCTCTAAGTGATTTATCATTATGAATTGCATTATTGCTACACCCCTAGAATTGGTCCCAGTACTGCCCGAAATTGTGTGGTGAGCATTTGAGTCGCTACCAATTACGAGGTGAGATCGATCCGCTCTACACCTAGCCACCAGCGCCCTTGAGAACGGAAGGTTAAGGGAGATAGGCCAATCCGAGTATAATCTCTTTCGAGCCACCTCCGCCTAGTCCCACCCTGACCGCCACAAGGTCTTGATGTCAGAATTCTGTAAGCTGCAACCACTTAAGGCTGTTGTTGATTAGTATCTCCTGGACCATACAGTGGATCTACTATATACAAGTGCCCCACCGATTAAACCCAGTCCTAGCACCTTTCCCTTGCAAATCCAAGGTTCCTGGAGAAGGACTATGTCGCAGTCCCCCATCAGCTTACATAGGGCTGCTGATGCTGCCCTACTGTGCTGCAGGTTTGCTTAAACCACCCTTATTATCAGGTGAATTGCCCTTGAAAGGCTTGAACAAGACCGTTCTCTGCTCGTAATAGGCTTTGAACTTGGCTTGCTCAAGAGCTTGCTCACAAGATCCCGGATCGACTAAAAAAGCGAAGATAGTTCCTTCCTTATCAGCTTTCCGTGAAAACATATGCCAGCCACCCGTTTGCAGACTGGGATTCTGCTTCTGCAATCGGGTCCTGGCAACTTTCTCCTCGACACCTCTGTGGGGGATCCATACTAGAACCTTGGGTCTTTTCAAGAAGTCCGCTACGTCTACTACTGTTAAACACGCACCCTCCCAAAAGTCTCTCTTGGTCTCTACATTGTATTTAACCCACCCCTTAATCTCTAGGTTCGCACAGGTCAGCCAAAGAACACCATCGGCAAACCTAGCGCCTTCGAACTGAGGTGGGTTAGATCTTCCTAGGGGGGGAGTCCCGAATATATCATCCAGAATCATGTTCTGGACGCACATCGACTGCCCCACAGTCAAAACTGAGTCCGGGTGACGTTTGTCAATTACCGACACTCGCAATCCCCCAGCAGCAGTTCATGGCTCTTGGAGCGTTTAATTCGCTGCTGGGGTTTAAATGTTGTAGGCGTGGAAGTATCTGGACGGGGTTTTTAACTGCCCCTGCTTTTCTTCTGCACCGACACCTTTTTTGTGGACGGGTTTGACTCCGTCCAAGTCCCAGATTCGACTTTCTTGACTTGCCTCAGCTTCCTACGCTGAGCACCCGAAACCCTTTTTTAACTCTTGGTCCGGGCGGTTAAGCCAAGACCTCCACACCCCCTTGCCCGTGAGACATGACTACGACGTCAGTGTCGATGTTGCAGAATTGCCCCATCGGCTTCGTTTACCTCAGTGCAAGCCCATTAGCCTTAAAGCTGCAGCTTGGGCTGAGGGATTTGGTCCGCGAGATCGTTTTTACTTGGCCAGGGAACGGATTTTATCCCGCAACAGCACAGTCTCTTGTTCTCTACCATGTTGTGGGTCTTATACCACTTAGGCCACTGGGTCACTGAAAGAAATACGCTTATCACGATCCTTCCCAGAGTATATGCTTAATTAACGCATTAGCGTTACAAATTTTCCAATATTAGCAAGAAAACCATTTGGCTTTTAGAAAAACCAACTTTGGGACATTTTAATGCTGTTCGTAAATTAAATATGTTGCTCATTATTTTATTTCCCAGAAACCTTCAATACAGGCGCAATAAAAATAAAGTATCTTCATAGTTTTGATTTTTTATTTTAGTTTAATAAATATTAATGTTATTTTTATTTTAGACGCATTTGAAAAAACAATAGAAACATTTAAGCAGGTGGACATAGTTGTTAACAATGCAGGTGTAATAGAAGAAATGCAATGGGAAAACTGCATAGCTACCAATCTGGTATTTTTAATAAAATCGGGTGGCCCTGAGAGCGAAGCAGAAACAAAATACCTCTGTATAAATCTGCTTGACATTAGTTGCACCTGCCGCCACTTAAGCTGGTCTAACTGAAATCTACAAACGATCATTAAAAGACTAGCTTCGTATCATTCATTTTAACTCAAGCTAGATTAGAGCGTGGTTGTGTAACTTCAACGTGCAGAATTAACGTTAAGTTTCCGAATTAATTGTACACTACTGGGACGGAGTTATGTAACAATAAAGTAGCGCACCGGCTACTTTTTACAAAATTAGGGTGAATTCTATAACAGCAAATAGCTTTTAGTGGCATACAACTTTCAACACTTTTACTAAGTACTTTTCCACCTATCTAGAAAGGTCTTTCAACTTTCTCTGTCTGGGTGTTCTTTGAAGCGGTGTAACGGATAGGTTGATAGAACCTTACTTACACGCTTCTATTTCCTTCTGCCAATCTACTGAAAACAAAATTAAAAAAAACTCCACGTCTTGTACATGTAACCTGTACTGCCTTTTATGATTATCACAGTAAATAACAATAGAGAAAAATACTAAGAATTAACCTAAGTAGTCAGGTATGTGTGTAGCTAAAAAAGTGCAATTTACATTTGTCAATGATAGCCATTCAACCAATTTACTTTCTACGTACCAATTTTTTTACAGTAATGAACTTTTCATAAACGAATTTGTGTGATAAAATCCGCTTTGAATAAGCGTGCACTGACATAATCGTTCTTCGTAAAAATAAGTTTTGTATGTTCTTATTGTTACCACTAATCACAATTATGTCATACAAAATAGCATGTAATTTTTCTTAATCTTGCTTGGGTATTAAACCATTCAGAGTTTTTAAATTGTCTTTGTTTACGTTTCGTTCCATGACCTAGGATGGTTGTCAAAATAATTTTTTTATTAGGTCATGGATCGAAACGTAAATAAAGACAATTTAAAAAACTCCAAGTGATATAATACCCAAGAAAAATTAAGAAAAACAAAACAAACCACAACAAACAGAGGGAATATAGCATGTAATGTTTATAAGATGATAAAAAGACATTCAATAGACTTACAGTTTTGTTTGTTCTCACCAAAGCTCTGTCAACCTTCTAGGTACATGAATGTTTATAAGTAAGCCAATTATTCCAACTCAAATGAATGAAAGCTCCCAACACACCACTTTCACAACTAACAACATTTTTATACCCGCTTTAACTCATGTTCGGGCACATGTTTACTAACAGTTCGGAGGTTTTTAATATCGTCAACTTAACTACCCGATTAGCAATCTTTGTAAACTTGAAATTGTTCAACTACCTTTCTTTTTAATTTTGCCTGGCTAACTCGACGGAATCGACGGAGTTTTCAAACTAAAATAATACACAGCAATATCACAAAGCATTTATACAGTATGAAATATTTTCTCTCATACAAAAGCATTTACAACATTGTTTCTTTCAAACATAAAATAATTTCTAAGAAGTAATTGTTATATAAAAAAAGATTGTTCCTTACCTTATTTTAAATTTACAGAATTAAACTTATTCTTTTGAGGATGATTTACCTGGTTATAATCATTTCCACGCTTGTAAGATTTGTTTTGGCCAAAAAAATCCTTGACAGATAATCTATAAAAGGTCAGAATAATTCGAACTCTGAATACCATTTCCTGGTAATGTTCCTTTACACAAACAAAGTTATCCTAAACTAGATACAAATACTCTAATATCAGTAACAAATAAATCTAAAAATAATACTTTTCCAGAATCCACAAAAACGCTCCTCGTAATTAAAAATCTTCTTATTTTAGATTGATATCAAATCAGCTTACAAATTTTTCCATATTTAAAACCGCAATTACCAAAGTACATTTCTGGTTAAAGCTTTTTTTCGATTATTTAATAAAATCTTAAAATAGCGTTACATTGAAAAATTTTCTTTTTTATTGTAATTAATAATTCCATTTTTGTATGTACTTTGCGTTTAGAAACATCATTTCTATTTTCATTGTGTCATAATAATTATAAAATCACAGTTTGCTTACTGCATACTTAAATACTATCTTCGCAAAGCAACAGTTTGCGACTTAAACTTTAGAATCGAATAGATCCAAAAATGAATAAAAACCTTTCTTATCTTATCTTATCTTATTTCTTATGTACATCCAGAAGCTACTAGAAAAATGTGGAACATTATGATGCAAGGTTTTTCGGAAAACTAATTAGTATCAAAAATCGCGGCGTTTATTCCACGTAATATTGCCTTAGTATTATGCTACCGTATATACAGATACTTACCTGACAAGGTTAAAATACTTTACCTCCGACTATTTCTTTAAAAAAAATACTTTTAAATCAAAAACTAATACTCTGCGTTATAAATTATTTCCTAAATACATGCTGAATTAATAAAATCTTATTACTACAAAATATTACCATAAAACTATTCAATACACAATGTACATTTCCAATTTTCCTTTGCAGAAAACATAAAACTTATAGATTAATCTGACCTTGATCACATTAGTCTTGAATCACAGGTTCCCAATATTTCAACAATTGAATCACAAAGTTACACAAATTGACATCCAGTTTAAATCCAAAACAGAAACTAACTCTTCAGCAACTCCAAACCAATTAGATTACAACAATTACTGTTATTGAAAGTATTAATTTTTGAAGACATGGCTTTGTACAGTTATTTAAAATTTTGTATTGGAGTAATAAAAACCATTTAAAGTGAAACTTAGAATATTTATAATGGTGCTTGGAATTGCTTTGGGTGGTACTCAGAATTACTTTGGGTGATAACTAGAATTACTTCAAGTGGTACTTAGAAACCTTAGAATCATTTCATTACCAAAAACAATTTTAATAAAGAAATTCTACTTACGATTTGAATTGGTTAGTCGAATTACACTTAATTTTACTCTTTAAAATTTAATTATTTTTTATTTTTACTTAATCGTAGCAGCTTAAAAACTAATAATCCTCCTCTTTTACTACGTCTACTGTTATTTATAAATATTGGTTTCTATAACGGAGCCTTGTTCAAACAAATTTTTATGCCAGGCGTCGTGTTGGACTTAAGAAATTGCACGTACACTGCGTCCAATGTACTATTTTCATTTTAAATATACAAAATTATATTCCTTTGCTGCTTCAAATATTGCCACTTCGACGTCATTCTCATAGGTAAACTCCAACAATGTTTATATTGAATTAGTTCAGTAATTTCCAAATGTAATAAACTGCTTTGTTTTGATAGCATCTCCATCACCTGTAAATGTAGGTTTATACAACAAAAATTTTGTTATGCTACTTTACCAGTGGAATGTAATAACAATTCAAAGTTTCCAATTTCACATTTACACGATAAATTATATTTCTATGATTTTTCAAAATATATGAAACTTTTCAGTTTAAATTAATACGTTCATTCCGTTAATAACTTTCAATACTAATGAATGAAATGATATATAGAACGATATTCAATTTCTCCAAAATAAAGCACGCCTTTCTAAGAGTTCCGATCATTGATACTTGCTAACAGTTTCTATGCTGAACGAATAAAATGATGCATAAGATCTTTCCCAATTTCTTTCATATAAAGCGCATTTTCAACATCAAAACGTATTTAATAAAAATTAGCTCTTTTGTATAATCACGATCAGAGTTGGAATTCAATCCTTATGGATTAAAATATATAATTTTACAATTTAAATAGTGATATATTTTTTATAAGTTTCGTAAAGTAAATTTCTGGTCTCTCTTGCCATGTATTGCTTCAGAAATTTGTATTTGCGCTTTTGAATCTCAACACCCTGCTATTTGTCGAATTCATCATATTGTCCTTGCGTTCTGAAATAGTTTTTGAATTAAACATTATCCATCTTATGAGATGCTCCTAATTTTTCTCAGTGCTTTAAAAAAGGCTTATCATAAATTTTTCCTTTTCATTTGTAATGAATATTACACTAGAAGTATCTTCAAAAAAGTTATTCATCTGGTTTGGAACGTAAATATTTTGGTGGCTATAGAATTTGTTACAGTATTCCGTGTAGACAAGTAAAGTAAGTATAAGAAATCGCCTACGCCAAATACTGCAACAAAACAGGAAGAAGGGTAGAATAGAAATTCAAAAGAATTAAATTTCGGGCTATCTCAAAATGTCGTAGAGTGGGATAGGTCATACAGAAAAAACTGAAAACCTCAGAAAGCAGATTTATTACAAACCGTTTGTTAAACACAAATAGTCCCAAAACAGATATTTACAAAACCAAACAAAACGAACATTGACGCAATCGTCCTGTCACAACGTAATGTATATAAAGGCGTCACTCACATACACACAAAATATTAATATCTACATTCAAGCCAATATAAATGTACAATCCTAAAATCTAAATCAAAGATATATACGTACTTACATAACAGGGGTAGTTTTCATAGCAGCATCAAAAAGGAAGAGAAAAAAAACAGAGTAACTGTACCGTAAGGAATTTAGTTGTTCGTCTCTGGTACCATCGTAGTGGATTTGATAAGTGCGTGCACTTGCCGACGGACTGGATATTCTATATGAAACAATTTCAATAGACTATAACACTTTAACACTTTGACTAACTTATTTAGCACCGCGACTTGCGTTTTCTTTCAATAAAAAGAACGTTGTATAGAATAGATCAGCTTGTATTTATCTTATATTGACCATCGGGAAAAAGTAACGTAAAACATTTACCATTGGCAATGTGTGAAATATTCTAAAAACAGCAGCTGCAAGTATCTTCAATAAAACAGCTGCAAAGCATTAGTACAACTGAGTGGGTTGCAAACAAGAGTCAATTAATGATAGCATACGGCTTTAAAGAATTACTAACATGAGGGGGAACAATCTTATTGCTTTAAACACCTGCACAGCTGCAAGATAACAGAACACAGCTTGATAGAATTTCTTGGTATAGATAGCAAGCCCATTAATGTGTTCATTTACGAGGCATGTGGTTAAGACGGTCCTTTGAATCTTTTAAAGGAAGCTATAAATGTATGTGCAGCGGTGGTTGAAACGTATTTCGCAGCATTTGTATAAGGCGAAGTTATTTTACTCTTTTATAGAGAATCATAACGTATTTGCTACTGGTGTTAAAACATATTTCAACGAATTTGTAAAGCGAAGTTGATAAACAAATGTTTGCTTTATTCGACGAATGTATAATGCGACAAATACTTAAAGAACTTTTATAGGATGTTTTAAACAGCACTCATTTCAATTGGACGGAGGTCGAGCTTGTTGATCGATAACTTTTATAATTTGAAATGACAGAAAGTGTGAGGTTTGGGCGTATTAAATAAAAGTAGTTTAAATTCAATATTCATGCAGGAAAAGATCGCTTGCAGAAATTTAACATAACAAATTAATGTGAAAGACTTTCTTCCACGCGAAAAAGGTGATACCTAGATGTCTACTAACCCCTCCAATTTAATTAGTATAGTTGTGCTTAGTTTTGCTTCGCTCGCAGTGGCCACCCTCTTTAATACGTCTTAACGAAGAAGTGGTGCAAATGGGGAACGATCAATATCAAAACAGCCTTTAAGACACCTATGACCTAACAGTAATGAAAAAAAAGTTCAACAATTCTCACTAGCAGCATTTCTTCAACCTACCAACCAACATTAAAATTAATTCTATTTCAGCAAGGATGTATAACTGGATCTCTATTAGCACTTGACAAGTATTTTTCTACTACGTCATGGGATAACGAAAAAATAATTTTAAATGTATCGTCTGTACTTGGTCTTACTCCTACGGAATTTCTACCTGTATATTCTGCTACAAAGCAGGGAATAATTACGTTCAGCAGATCCATAAGCGGTTCCAAGCGTTGTCCTAACTTGAAGGTCAAAGTACTTGTTATTTGTCCAGGTTTAACAACAAATAGCAGTAGCCTTGGCAAAGTAGATGGGCACAGACTTCACGAAAATCTTCAGGAATTATACTGTAAAGCTGTGGAAGCATCACCGCTACAAACGTAAGACGTATCTGACAATAAAACAAAAAATCAATTAAAATTTTAGTTACGACGAGATGGCTCAGCATGCAATAGGAGTAATACACAATGGAGAAACTGGATCCGTGTGGATAATAAATGGCAATACTAGTGAAGAAATTATGTTTCCAACTATCACCAATCTGCTATAAAACATGTTTGTTGTTTATATTACCTTGATACTATAACTTTTGACAATGTAATCTGTTCTACAAAAAGCTGCATAAATCCACTTGCGACAATAAATTAGATATACAGGGTGATCCAAAACTCAGTTTACCGAGTGATACTGAATACACACTTACTCGGTAAACTGATTTTTGGATCGCACGGTATATTAAAATTACTTAAAAAAAAGCTGTTTTTTTACGTTTAGCGTTTTTAGGTACTTTGCCTTGTTCTGTTGTTGGATTATTAATCCGCAGACTAGATTGATGCGGCTCTTCATGCTAACCTATCCTAAACTAACTCCCTCATTGCTACGTAACTAATACATTCTACATTCTTCTACATTTGTTTATCATATTGAAATCTCGGTCTGTCTCTACCGGTTTTATCCTACACCTTTCCCTCCAATATTAGGTTAATGAATCTTGTACGCCTCAAGGTATTCTAAGAATTATATCTCTCCTTTCCATTACATTTAGCTATAGAGCTCTGTTCTCATCAACACTCCTCAACACCTCATTTGAGACCCGATCTACCCACCTCTTCTTTAAAATTTGTCTGTAATACCACAAAGGTATCTTGTTCTCTTTTTTTCAGTGATGCTTATTGTCCAGATAGATTCGCGTATGACTGCTGATCGCAAGGTCTCCGTTTGAATCTCGACACAGGCCTCTTGATAAATATGAGACAAGCATTTTTCACAAAAGTACGCCCACGTTTAGATGAGAGGTAAAATGTAGGTGTAGTGTGAGTTTTGTTATGCAGGTTAAAGATAAGACGACACAAATAACAAGCAATGCTAAGTAGGGTTGGTCGGCGCTGTCAATTAAAAATGAATTTATAGTTTTGAAATGGGTATTTAGTCGGTTACGAATACAGCTTGCCAGCAGCAAAACAAAGAAGGATTATTTGTGAGAATGGGTAGAAGTGAGATGGAAATATCACGTGTTAACATAGACACAGTTTAAACTTAAGAAGAGAGGATGATATTCTCAGTTACAATAAAACGTACAAACCAGTAAACAAAGAGAGATTATTTGTTAGAATGGGTATGCGTGAAATAAGCAGAGATGGAACTTTAACGTTCATGGACAACGGGGGTGTCAGACAAAGTAGACAGGTGATTTAGCGCGTATGTATTGAAGCGAGATAGCTGAAACGCGTATTATTAGAAGCGTGTTTTAAACGTTAACTTTAGCCAGTAGGTTTTAATTTTCATACGTGCGTTGTTGTAAGCTTAAACTTATGTTTCGTAGAAAATCGGTTTCGGTTGGAAATGAAATACGGAAAAATGTAACCGTTGAAAGTTTTAAGAATTGAATGTTTGTTGGTATTGACGGAATTAACAGGCTTCAGAGAGGCAGAAGAAGGACATATAAACCCAAATGAATGGTGGTGAGGCTCTCTAAGTTTCCAGCAAGCGTACGACTCTTTAAGCTTGCACTTGTGGTTTACAACCAGCTGACGGCTTCAAGTGTTAATACGTTTACGAGTTGCATAAAGTTCTGTTTATGTGAGTAAAACTGTTACATTTTAATTTGCACCTAAGTGTGCTAAGTATAAAATTAAGAATGGAGTAAAAGTTAGTGTTTGGTCAAACTGGTTGATTACCTACACTTTATAGAATAGGTTTGGGAGTCTGAATTCAGTATGGAGGTAAAAAACGAAATAACCCTTTGCAGATATGGTTGCAGGTAGCAGTCGTGGTGATTGCAATGCAGATTGGGTGTTCCTGTAGGCAGCAATCGTTGATGGTATGATGGCAGTCCTGGGAGCAGTTATAGAATCCAGGTAACTGTTGCTTTTGTTTGCATATGTGTATAAACAGGTGTTTTTGTGCATTGTGGGTATAATGTTATAAACTAAAAAGCTAAACTTGGGAAGAATTTTGTGAGAACATGATGGGAAGGATTGTTCAGAATCCCAATTTTCAATCGCTCATTGTTTTTTCAGATGAATCAATCTTTTCGACTCAATGGTGAAGTAAGTCGTCACAATTGCAGATTATGGAGCAATGAAAATCCTCAATAAAGTTTATGTAACACAATAACCGGATCTGGAAAATCTGAGACAAAAAATAGTGGATGTTTGTACTGATATAACACCTGAAATTATAAGAAGTGCCATTGAAAATTTTTATGTCCGTTTAGGAATCTGCCAGGATGTTGATGGAGGCCATTTTGAACACAAGGTTGTAAGCTGTGCCGCAACGGTCCCAGCAATCTCCTTGCCTTAACTGACCGGGCTCTATTCCTGCATTAACTGGCCGGGCTATATCGTTGCCTTAACTGGCCGGAATTTATCCTTGCCTTAACTAGCCGGGCTCTATTCTTGCTTTAACTAACCGGGCTTCTTCTCCAAGCTTTAACTGACCGGGACCCTTTGTCTCGCCACGACTGGCCAGAATCTTTCGCTATTCCTTAAATCGCTGTGATATTTCCTTGATTTTATTCGCCAAGATTTTTGCTTTAAGCTTAGGGGTTCCATTTGATAAAAAAAGCTCACCTTGAAATGACCTTGAACGACAAGGTCAAGGTCAGATCGAAAGTCACCATTGAATAGCCAGGGAAAAATCTTAAAGCACTTGTACTAATCATTTTTCAAAAAATTTAATTGTCTAAAAGTTATTCGGTGTTGCCGTTGCAAAAATAAATTTGACCTTAGAATGACGTTGAAGGTCATGGTCAAAGTCATATTTAAATGAAGATTTTCCTGCTCTTGCCAAATCCGCAATAAAAAGAGAAACATAGTTGACCTTCAAATGACTTCAAAGGACAAGGTCAAGGTCGAATTCAAGATCACAATTCAATCGAGCGTCAAAAATCCTACAACTTTTGTTCGAGACATTTTTTCTAAAAAGGCGTTCCAAGGGAAATGTCTTACCGTTTCCATACTTTTAGAACATCCAGTATATTGACTTAGATGTTGCAGTAGTGTGCCCTGCAAGATACCATTAACCGTTCTAATATTAAGGTGTAAACAAATGATAAACAAATGGGTTATTTAATTTTAAGCTTTAACAAATAAGTACGATCCATTATTTTGATAAATCTTTAGGATATGGTATTATAAGAAGTAATTATACGCTATTGTGATAGGTATCAAGACTCAAACAAGGTACCCGACTATTTAAATTATAGAGAAACTTTTTATTTCGCAATAAATAAGTTTAAATGGAATTGTATTAAAACATACTTATTCAAGGAAAGTCTAATTTACAGCATGGTGTTTGAGTATTGGAAGCAGAATCTATGTAAATGAGGTTTCGTACATCGTCGTAAGGTGAACGTAACAGATCCCCCCCACAAAGTTAAAAGGTCGGGACAGGAAAACAAAAGCAACGTACCAACAAAAAGCAAAAACAAAAAGAAATTCGTTTGAGAAAACTCAAGGAAAAGCAAAAACCCAACAAAAATTAACCCACATCCAGCTCGAAAGACCAATACCACTAACAGGATAAACCAAAAAAAATTCGCTTAAGAAAACTATAGGAAACACTCAAAAATCAACAAAAATAATTTTCATCCGGCTCGAAAGGCCAAGGCACCGGACAAAGCCAAAAGTAAAGAAAACCACAGGAATAGATAGGTAGGTAGCAGCAATGACCGAGGACAAGGGTAGAATGCCGTTCTACCTTTGTCCTCGCTCTGCACTGCCAAAGTCGTCAAAGTGACGGATGCTTCTTCCGAAAAGAAGCAGTACAGTTTTCAACTTGAAAAGACGATTGATTTCCTACAGAAAACCAAAAGTAAAGAAAAGAAACGAGAAAGAAAACCAAGAGTAAAGGCCAAAACGAGACAAGGACTGTCAAGCCTCAAAGTAAGCCAGGGAACAACAAGAATGCTAAATAAAAAAAGATTAAAGTACTTCAAGCTGTGGTACCAAAGAATCGCATCAAACGAAGAACCGAAGCAAAGAATAGCTAACTAGACCTAAAAGTCGACTAAGTCGTGGTTTCCGAAGAAAAGAGAAAATGGACTAGAAAGCACCCACCACAGGAAGTGGATCTAAAATCAAACCAAGTCAGCACGAAGACCGACAGAAAGTAAGACAAGCCACAAGAAAAGCGAGAGGAATGTGGAACGAAAGGTGCGAGAAAAAAACCAGAAAGAACAACACCAAGCAACAAGTACAAGAACCACATTAAAAACCCTAAAAATAGCACAAAAGAAATTAAAACAGTATGTGAGAGAGTGTGCATGTATGTGCGTAGACGTATGTGTATATATTTGCGTATGTATGTGTGTGTGTGTGTGTGTGTATGTGTGTGTATGTTGGAACGCTTTACTCGCCTCTTACGACAAGAAGGTCATACTGTGGACTATTCTAATCCCAGACCCACACGGGGTTTGGGGTACAAGAAGAGAACGAAAAAAGGGAGAGCCAACAATACTTAAAGAAGACGAAATACACACAGCGGTACATAGACAAAACAGTAGAGGAAAATATCTCTGTTAAAAAATTTAAAAGAAAATTCACCCTGAGGTTCAAAACTGAACCAAAAGGAAAACAAACTCAGCACCATGTAGCCGAGGTTACACCGGACCTGAGGAAACATTATTGACGAGCGACAAAATTTACATTAGCATATTCGGGCATTAACAATGAGACTATCTGGTGGTACCGCGGTGCGCCAGATGTCATAATTTGGGACATATATCAAAACACTGCTTCAGAACTAAGGAAACATGTGCTAGTTTTGGAGAAGAAAATGAAAGAGACAGTAATCACAAGAGGAATACTAGAGCCAGAATAGTGTAAGTCCTACAATGGACTTACGTTTTCAAGAATCATATACTGCCTCCGAACCATTACGTATAAAGTAATTTACGTTTGTCTGGCTCAAACATAAGTCATAACTTACGCTCTTATAACCTAGTAAAAATATAGTAGGAGAATTTTTAATGAACTCTGTTATTGTGGCTCGATGCAAAATCAGATTTTCCATGCGAAACAGTAATAAGCTGAAAATCACTATTTCTGGACTTACGTTTGTCTAGTTCTGAGGTACAGAATTGTAGATTTCACACGTGACTGCAACTACGCGACTAAATAGGTGACTGGTGTGTGGCGCATGAATGCGGCAGTGGCGCTCCGAACGCGCCTCTTTAGTCACTAGTCAGTCTTCTTTAAGCAGTGTTTTTGTTGTGTCATGTTTTAAAATGATGAGGTCCGATTGCGCAAACATAATTACCGCCAATTTTATTAGTGAAGTATCAAGTTTTTCGCTATATGGGACCTTCAACCTGATGGTTATAGTAGCAAGAGTGCAAAATGTATTAAATAAACCTCGATTTGGTTTCTCTTCTCCAAACGCAATGGGTGCGCCCAAAATCTTCTTATTTTATTTCTTTGATTTTTCTTTGTAATTAATAGCAAGGCCAAGAATAAGTCACCTTCCAGGTCCATTTTGAGACTGAAGAAAAAATTATTTGCAGGGTTTTGAACGTAACAAATTCCCCTAGCAAAATTAAAAGATCGGGGTAGGAAGCAGAAGCAACCAAGCAGACAGAATACTAATAAAACAAAGCAAAAAAAATTTGTTTAAGAAAACTACAGAAATAACTATAAACCAACAAAAGAATTTTTATCCGGCTTGAAGGACCAGTACCCACATTAATAGGAAAAATAAATAAAATCTTACAAAAGTACAAGAAAACTAATACACACTAATAGGACGAAATAAAAAAAATCTTACAAAACAACAAAAAAACTAGTACACACTAATAGGATAAAATAAAATTTTTTTACAAAACTACAAGAAAAACTCAAGAACTAACACAAATTTTTTTATCCGGCTTGAAAAACCAGCACCCCGGACCAAGTCAAGAAGTGTAAAGGATATAGAAAAAGAAAAGGTATAAGGTAGCAAGCATCGAAAACAAAGATGGAGTGGCCTAACACTGCAAAAAGACGTCGAAGGATGGATATCTCTGCTAAAGAAACAGTAAAGTTTTCCACCTCAAGTAAAAAAATAGGTTTCTCGCAAAAAAAAACCCAAAGTAAGAAAAGGAGCAAGAATGAAAACCAACAGTACAAGCCAAAACGATACAACAGCTGTCAAGCCTCAAAGTATGCAAAGGGACAATGGGAATACTGAATAGAAAAGTTGAGGTACTTCAAGCTGTGGTAACAAAGAATTGTATTAAACGAAAAAAAGGAGAACCAAATAGAAATGTGTGTGTATAAAGTGTGTGTGTGTGTGTGCACGCGCGCGCGTGTGTGTGTACGCAGTGTGTGTGTGTGTGTGTGTGTATGAAAAATGTGTGTGTATGTGTTGGACCGCTTTAGTCGCCTCTTACGATAGGTAGATCGTATTGTGGGGCTATTCTAATCCCGGACCCACACGGGGTTTGGGGTACAAGAAGAGAACGAAAAAAAGGAGAGCCAAATAGAAATGTGTGTGTATGAAGTGTGTGTGTGTATGAAGGGTGTGTGTGTGTGCGTGTGTGTGTGTGTGTACGCAGTGTGTGTGTGTATGAAAAATGTATGTGTATGTGTTGGAGCGCTTTAGTCGCCTCTTACGCAGGGAGGTTGTACCATGGGACTATTCTAATCTTGGACCCAAACTGGGTGGGGATACAAGAGAAGAACGAAAGAAAGAAGAACCAAGCAGAAATGTGTGTTTATGAAGTGTGTGTGTGTGTGTTGGACCACTTTAGTCGCCTCTTACGACAGCGAGGTCGTACCATGGGGCTATTCTAATCTCGGACCCAAACTAGGTGGTGATATAAGAAGAGAACGAAAAAAAGAGAATCAAGCAGAAATGTGTGTTTATGAAGTGTGTGTGTATGTGTGTATGTGTTGGACCGCTTTAGTCGCCTCTTACGATAGGTAGATCATACAGTGGAGCTATTTTAATCCCGTACCTACACGGGGTTTGGGGTACAAGAAGAGAACGAAAAAAAGGAGAGCCAAATAGAAATGTGTGTGTATGAAGTGTGTGTGTGTGTATGAAGAGTGTGTGTGTGTGTGTGTGTGTACGCAGTGTGTGTGTGTGTATGAAAAATGTCTGTGTATATGTTGGACCGCTTTTGTCGCTTCTTACGCAGGGAGGTCGTACACTGGGGCTATTCTAATCTTGGACCCAAACTGGGTGGGGATACAAGAAAAGAACGAAAGAAAGGAGAGCCAGGCCGAAATCTGTGTTTCTGAAGTGTGTGTGTGTATGTGTTGGGCCGCTTTAGTCGCCTCTTACGACAGGCAAGTTGTACCGTGAAAATATTCTAAACCCAGACCCACACGAGGTTGTGGAATAAGGAGAGAACGAAAGAAAGGAGAACCAAGCAGAAATGTGTGTTTATGAAGTGTGAGTGTGTGTATGAAGTGTGTGTGTGTGTGTGTGTGTGTATGTGTTGGACCGCTTTAGTCGCCTGTTACGATAGGTAGATCGTACAGTAGGGCTATTCTAATCCCAGACCCACACGGGGTTTGGGGTACAAGAAAGAACGAAAAAGGAGAGTCAAATAGAAATGTGTGGTATGAAGTGGTGTGTGTGTGTGCGTGAGACGTGTGGTACGTAGTGTGTGTTGTATGAAAATGTGTGTGTGTGTGTTGGAGCGCTTTAGTCGCCTCTTACGCAGGGATGTCGTACCATGGGACTATTCTAATCTTGGACCACAAACTGGGTGGGGATACAAGAAAGAACGAAAGAAAGGAGAACCAAGCAGAAATGTGTGTTTATGAAGTGTGTGTGTGTGTGGTGTTGTGTTGGACCGCTTTAGTTGCCTCTTACGATAGGTAGATCGTACCGTGGAGTTATTTTAATCCCGGACGCACACGGGGATTGGGGTACAAGAAGAGAACGAAAAAGGTGAGCCAAATAAAATGCGTGTGTATGAAGTGTGTGTGTGTGTATGAAGAGTGTGTGTGTGGTGTGTGTGTGTACGCAGTGTGTGTGTATGAAAATGTTGTGTATATGTTGGAGCGCTTTTGTCGCCTCTTACGCAAGGAGGTCGTACCATGGGACTATTCTAATCTTGGAAAAGAACGAAAGAAAGGAGAGACCAAATAGAGATGTGTGTTTATGAAGTGTGTGTGTATGTGTTGGACCGCTTTAGTCGCCTCTTACGACAGCGAGGTCGTACCATGGAGCTATTCTAATCTCGGACCCAAACTAGGTGGGGATACAAGAAAAGAACGAGAGAAAGGAGAACCAAGCAGAAATGTGTGTTTATGAAGTGTGTGTGTGTGTGTGTATGAAGTGTGTGTGTATGTGTGTATGTGTTGGACCGCTTTAGTCGCCTGTTACGATAGGTAGATCGTACAGTAGGGCTATTCTAATCCCAGACCCACACGGGGTTTGGGGTACAAGAAAAGAACGAAAAAAAGGAGAGTCAAATAGAAATGTGTGTGTATGAAGGGTGTGTGTGTGTGTGTGCGTGCGTGTGTGTGTACGTAGTGTGTGTGTGTATGAAAAATGTGTGTGTATGTGTTGGAGCGCTTTAGTCGCCTCTTACGCAGGGATGTCGTACCATGGGACTATTCTAATCTTGGACACAAACTGGGTGGGGATACAAGAAAAGAACGAAAGAAAGGAGAACCAAGCAGAAATGTGTGTTTATGAAGTGTGTGTGTGTGTGTGTGTGTGTGTGTGTATGTGTTGGACCGCTTTAGTTGCCTCTTACGATAGGTAGATCGTACCGTGGGGTTATTCTAATCCCGGACGCACACGGGGATTGGGGTACAAGAAGAGAACGAAAAAAGGTGAGCCAAATAAAAATGCGCGTGTATGAAGTGTGTGTGTGTGTGTATGAAGAGTGTGTGTGTGTGCGTGTGTGTGTGTACGCAGTGTGTGTGTATGAAAAATGTGTGTGTATGTGTTGGAGCGCTTTAGTCGCCTCTTACGCAAGGAGGTCGTACCATGGGACTATTCTAATCTTGGAAAAGAACGAAAGAAAGGAGAACCAAATAGAAATGTGTGTTTATGAAGTGTGTGTGTATGTGTTGGACCGCTTTAGTCGCCTCTTACGACAGCGAGGTCGTACCATGGGGCTATTCTAATCTCGGACCCAAACTAGGTGGGGATACAAGAAAAGAACGAGAGAAAGGAGAACCAAGCAGAAATGTGTGTTTATGAAGTGTGTGTGTGTGTGTGTATGAAGTGTGTGTGTATGTGTGTATGTGTTGGACCGCTTTAGTCGCTTCTAACGATAGGTAGATCATCGGGCTATTTTAATCCCGGACCTACACGGGGTTTGGGGTACAAGAAAAGAACGAAAAAAAGAAGAACCAAATAGAAATGTGTGTGTATGAAGTGTGTGTGTGTGTATGAAGTGTGTGTGTGTGTTTGTGTGTGTGTGTGTGTATGAAGGGTGTGTGTATGTGTACACAGTGTGTGTGTGCATGAAAAATATCTGTGTATATGTTGGACCGCTTTTGTCGCCTCTTACGCAGGGAGGTCGTACCATGGGGCTATTCTAACCTCGGACCCAAACTGGGTGGAGATACAAGAAAAGAACGAAAAAAAGAAGAACAAAGCAGAAATGTGTGTTTATGAAGTGTGTGTGTGTGTGTGTGTGTGTGTATGTGTGGACCGCTTTTGTCGCCTTTTACGGAAGCGAAGTCTTACCATGGGGCTATTCTAATCTCGGACCCAAACTAGGTGGGGATACAAGAAAAGAAGAAAAGAAAGGAAACCCAAGCAGAAATGTGTGTTTATCAAGTGTGTGTGTGTGTGTATGTGTGTATGTGTTGGACCGCTTTAGTCGCCTCTTACGATAGGTAGATCATACTGTGGGGCTATTCCAATCCCGGACCCACACGGGATTTGGGGTGCAAGAAGAGAACAAAAAAAAGGAGAGCCAAATAGAAATGTATGTGTATTAAGTATGTGTGTGTGTGCGCGCGCCATGGGGTGGAGATATAAAAAAAAACGAAAGAAAGGAGAACCAAGCAGAAATATGTGTTTATTAAGTGTGTGTATGTGTGTGTGTGTATGTGTTGCACCGCTTTAGTCGCCTCTTACGCAGGGAGGTCGTACCATGGGTCTATTCTAATCTCGGACCCAAATGGGGTGGGGATACAAAAAAGGAACGAAAGAAAGGAGAACCAAGCAGAAATGTGTGTTTATGAAGTGTGTATGTGTTGGACCGCTCTAGTCGCTTCTTACGATAGGTAGATCGTACCGTGGGGCTATTCTAATCTCGGACCCAAACGGGATGGGGATACAAGAAAAGAACGAAAGAAAGGAGAACCAAGCAAAAATGTGTGTTTCTGAGGTGTGTGTATGTGTGTGTGTGTGTGTGTATGTGTTTGTGTGTATGTATGAAGTGTGTGTGTATAAGTTGGACCGCTTTAATTGCCTCTTACGATAGGTAGATCGTACCGTGAGGTTATTCTAATCCCGGACCCACACGGGGTTTGGGGTACAAGAAGAGAACGAAAAAAAGGAGAGCCAAATAGAAATGTGTGTGTATGAAGTGTGTGTGTATGTGTATGAAGAGTGTGTGTGTGTGTGCGTGTGTATGTGTTGGACCGCTTTAGTTGCCCCTTACGACGGGGAGGTCGTACCATGGGGCTATTCTAATGTAGGACCCGCACGGGGTGGGGATACAAGAAAAGAACGAAAGAAAGGAGAACCAAACAAGAATGTGTGTTTATGAAGTGTATATGTGTTGGACCGCTTTAGTCGCCTCTTACGACAGGCACGTCGTACCGTGGGACTATTCTATTCCCGGACCCACACCAAATTTGTGAAAAAAGAGCTATTATTATCAGTCTTATACATTGTAAGAGGCAACATCTACCCAAAGTTTAGGTAATTTTTTGTAGTTTTATTGTCAATCAAAAATACAGATTTCACATTTAGGTTGGAATAGTGTTTCTATTCGCCCCATTTCACTCTAAGTCTTATGTTGCGGTTTTAGTTTTACGCTATAGGCTCAGTTAGCATACCTTGGAATATTTATAGAGTAAAAATTTAGGTAGACACTAACAAGAACGTAATCTTCTACGTCTTGAAATGAAGAGATTAAAGAACTAATTTTTTTTAACAAATTTGTGAGCATATTATTATTTATTAAGATTAAAACTAGATCTCACAAATAGAAAAGTAATTGACCTCGACCTTGGACCTTACGCAATCATTCGAATGGTTTGTATATAGTTTTGAAAGCGTCTCCTGCTGCATTAGTATCTGTTTCTTCAGTAAACTATCCATCCTTAAAAAAACAATATATTATTTACACTTTTTTATGTATATCAATTTTAAAACAAAAACATAATGTTTGAAATAAAAGGAAAAGTTGCACTTATCACGGGAGGCACGCAAGGAATTGGGTTGGCAATTGCAAAACAACTTTTGCAAAAGGAAGCTAAGGTAAATAAAAGAATTTCTGTGCGCCTAATACGTACCTCTATTTTAGGGAGTGGCACTAATTGGACGCAATACAGAACATGGTGAACTTGCAGTTGAACAAATATCGAAGGAATTTTCTGATACTTGTGTCATCTATATAAATGCAGACGTTTCTTCAAGATCGCAATTTGAAGGTAAGTGCTTGCTAGGTTTCTGAGTTTTACAAAATATAAGACTCTATATTTGATTTTCCAATGCTCCACCCGAAGGTACTACATTGGACAGGAAACGAGTGTGTTTTACATGGAAATATTGAACTTTGCAGAACCCTTTGTTACGTTCCAATTTTGCTTTTAAAATTTCCTGGTTAATTCAATACCCGCTCGAATACATTTCGTTTCTACTGTTAAATCCTTCAACATAATTAATAATAAATGCGCTTTCTAACTCTCAACTTAAATCTAGTTGCTTTGAAAAGACAAGTTTATGCTACAATTAAATAATTTATATCCTGTTTTAGGTACCCGTTATCTTGGTATACATTAGGACCGCGTATAATTGCTTCTGTTGTGTTTCCCATTTAAAGCTTGTCGAGATGATAAATCCTACTATTATTTGATAACGTGTTTTACAGATTTAATCGCACTACGATGAGGATTTGTAGTTCAAATTTGTGTCATTTGAACCAATGTTGAATTTGATTCTGCAGCTTGTGCGTCGAAATATTTTCTGCATTATTCGTCACTGTATTTCAAAAGCAATGCACGTTTGTTTTTTTGTTCAGCAACTAGGAGGTGTCTTGCGTGTATTGCTTTTTTAGCTGGAGGCCAAATGGGTTCTTTCTTTGTGTAGGCCCACCTGTTTGTTGCCGTGTACCAGCTGCTTTTGTCTGTGGATCGCTGCTGTAGTTACGTAGGCAGAGTTTTCTTTCCTAACTGTGATACTTCTAGTCCTTTATCTAACATCGATCAAATTTTATCTGCTTCTGTCCTTCTATCCCACGTAACTGAAGTGTGCTCTGCCTGTGTTTCTTTTCGTGAGATTAATTCTCATACAGCCAATACTTTTTCTCCTTCAACCGTGGATATTCTGACAACTCATGATGTTTCCTTTTCTACCGTTGACTTTGTTACCTCCAATCCTAACAACAAACAACTTTCTTCCTTAACTCGTTTCGCGTTCCCTATACTACCCTCGTCACCTCCTGCACCGCATGCTACCACTACTACACCCCTGCTGCCCCTGTTTTGCAGAAAACTATCCAAGGCAGAAATTAGTCTATACTGATTCAGAACCTGAAGATGTTGGTCGACGAAATCCTAATGTCCTTGATCTCCTTTCGTTTTTCTTCTGGCGGCGTAAACACCTTAAACCGAATATCTAGTCCTCACGTCCCAAATTCTTATGCCGACTACATACTTATGCCTTAATACTTAATACTTATGCCTATGCAGGCGACTACAGCGGTCCAACACATACACACACACACACACAAACACACATTTTATGCACGTCCAATCCATACCCACACACACACACACACATTTCATAAACACGCAGTTCTACTTGGTTCTTTTTTCCTTCGTTTCCTCCTTATACTCCTTGAACTCGTGTGGGTCGGGGAATGGATTAACCTCACGGTACGACCTGCCTGTCGTAAGAGGCGACTACAGCGGTCCAACGCAACACATACACACACGCATACTTATACACGCACAACACATACACACATACTTCTTACACACTCACACACATACGCATATACACGCACGCACACGCACGCACACGCACGCACACGCACGCACACGCACGCACACGCACGCACACGCACGCACACGCACGCACACGCACGCACACGCACGCACACGCACGCACACGCACGCACACGCACGCACACGCACGCTCACGCACGCACACGTACGCACACGCACGCGCACGCACGCACATGTACGCACAGGCACGCACACGCACACACCTACTAATACATAACTACACTGGGATTCTGTTTTATTTTCTTTTGTACAATTCTTAGTGTTTTTTTGTTTTGTACTTGCTGCTTGATGTTATTCTTTTTGGGTTTTTTTTTCTCTTTTTCTCGTTCCTTTCGTTCCACATTTTTTCCCTATCCCGTTGCTGGGTTTCTTTGCTGTCGGTCCCTAGTCCGATTGTGTTTCGCCCATCCGCTCCTGTGGTAGGTGCTTTCTAGTCCGTTTCTCTTTCTTAGGAAACCACGACTTGGTCGACTTTAGGTCTAGTTTGCTATCCTCTTCTTTGACCCTTTGTTTGTTGCGATTTCTGGTTACCACAGTTTGTAGTACATCGTTTCTTTTACCAGCGCTCTTCCTCTCTTCCTCTTGTTCTCCCTTGTTACTTATTTGCATACTTGAGGCTTGACCCTTGGATCCTGTTTTGGCTGGTACTGTTGGTTTTCTTCTTCGCCTCTTTCCTTTACTGTTGGTTTTCTGCAGGAAACCAATCTTCTTTTGAGGTCGAAGACTTTCCTGTTTCTTTACAAAAAATATCCGTCCTCCGACGACTTTTTCAGTGTCAATGCCGTTCCATTTTAGTCCTCGTTGCTTGCTTCCCTTCTTTTCTTCCTTTTTCTCTCTTCTATCATTGGCTCTTCGAGCCAGATGAGAGTTCTTTTTTTTTATTTTGAGATGTTTCTTTTTCTTTTTCTGTTTTAGTTTTTTAACGAATTTTGTTTGTTTGGATTTTCTTTTTTTTTTTGTTTTTTTTGGTCCTGCCCACTCCCGTACTTTTGTTTTCCTACCCCGATCTGTTAATTTTGCCGGGGGGATTTGTTACGTTCGAATTTGGCTTTTATAATTTCCCTCGTTAATTCAATACCCGCTCGAATAAATTCCGTTTCTACTGTTAAATCTTTCAACATAATTAATAATAAATACGCTCTTTAATAATTTCTCAACTTAAATATAGTTGCTTTGAAACGACAAGTTTATGCTACAATTAAATCTTTTATATCCCGTTATCTTGGTGTACTTTACGACCGCGTATAATTGCTTTTCTTGTGTTTCCCATTTAAAGACTTGTAGAGATGATAGATCTTACTATTATTTGATAGCGCGCTTTCCAGTTTTAAGCGCACTTTGATAAGCGAAGATTTACAGTTCGAATTCGTGTCATTTGAACCAATGTTGAATTTGATTCTGCAGTTTGTGCGTCGAAATATTTTCTACATTACTCCTCACCGTATTTTGAAAGCAATGCACGTTTGTTTCTTTTTGTACGACAACTAGGAGGTGTTTTGCGTGTATTGCTTTTTTTAGCTGGAGGCCAAATGGATTCTTTCTTTGTGTAGGCTCACCTGTTCGTTGCCGTGGAATCAGCTAGTTTTGTCTGTGGATCTCTGCTGTAGTTACGATGGCAGAGTGAATGGATCCTGAATATCGCAGCGTCTCTATGTTGTCTCACCTCCGACGGATTGTAAGCTAAGTATCCGGACACCTACAGGTATACATCTCGTTTCCTTTTGTGTGTTAATGGCATATCCCGTATTAGCGTTTGGTGTAGTTACGTGATAAGAAAGTGACATTGTAGAACTATTGTTTGTTGCTGCTAATCGATATTATCGCTCCCCAGGTGTGATGTACCATTGTTAAAAATGTTGGACTGACACACGCTTATTCTTTTATACTGATTGGTTTATTTTACAAACGGTACTATGTACAATTTAAAACATGTCTGACAAAAGCTCTCACACGTTAATTCTTTCCTTCTCATTAGTTATTTTACAAAAAGTATTAGGTGAAATTTTAAAAACGCTTGACAAAAGCTCTCACATGTTTATTTACTACTGATTAATTTTATTTTGTGTAAAATAGGAGATGCGCACTTCGTATATAAATTTCTAAATTGTCGGTATAATATAATTGTTTGCTGTGAATTAATAACACTTTATCTATTGCCTTCGTTTGTTTGTACAAAATTTTTTATTTATTTTTGTGTTAATAGATAATCGTGGGCGATGTACTTTTTTTTTATTTTTTCCTTAGTATTTAGGTGAATTCCCCCCCTCTCCGCGTTTGATTATTAGCCTGGTATTTACTTTTCTTCCGGCTACATCTATGTACTTAGCACCTTGCTGTTCCAAACTAGGTAGGAATATTTAACGTGCGTGATAACACTCTCACGCGAGACCTCCATTTTATCTCTCATCCGAACGAGGGGTATTTGTGAAAAATGCTCACTTAACATTTTTCACGCGGACTGTGTCAGCATTCGAACCCGGTACCGCGGGCTTAGGAGTCACACGCATACCAACTGAGCCACGTAGCTGCCCTGTCCTTCTTTACAGCATTTTCTGCATGCAACTGTCCTATCCGTTCCTAGGCATTTATTCAGCTCCAGCATTTGAAACATTTTCTCCCTCATCTCCACCCAGCATGATACTAATCCTATCTTAAGACTGCCACTTTTTAAGTCAGCACCGTCCACTTTACACATTGTGGCCGTTATAGCTTTTGTGCCCATTGCATTTGGTCGTAATTCACCTAACTATATGTTTATCTTCCAATCTGCGGTGCTTGCTTTCAGTGGCCTCCGGTATTTCTACTTTTTGTGCGGTAGGGTCTATCCCCTTAATGTGAATCGTATCTTCCACGATCTTCTAAATTTTTTCTAACATGTTTTTGTCTTTTTTGATTGTTATGAGTAGGTTCCCTTTACGGGTAGTTCTTACGTTCTTTATCGCTGGTTGGCGTCACTACCTTTACGCTTCTTCTTTATATCTATCAGAAACGCCTTATAGATTACATCCTCCTCTACTATTAAGGCATACGAGTCCCTTCCCATTCTGTTAATTTTTTGTATCTAAGGGTTTTTTTCCCGTGATGGCATAATATATATCACCAACATGGGTTTTGCTTCTGTTGAAGACACAATCTGCCAGTTTTGTCAGTAGATCTACGATTTACCCCGACGTGGTAAATAGCTATCCAGTTGCATTAGTGTGTCTCCTCCTTAATAATATGTAAATCCTCCTACATTCCTTCTGTGCCATTAAGAGTAGTTTTGGTCACTTGTTCTGTGCCTTTGGTCCGAACCTAATAAGTTTTCTCTATTACCTCTACTTCTTGGCCTGGTTTGTCTAATTCCGGGAAACGGTTTTTGTACATTTTCTGGTTCGGTTTTTCCAATTTTGGATCATCTGACTCCACCACTACTCTTTGCCGTTTTATCATTCGTTGCTAATGGGGTCTCCACTGTAATTTCTGTTTTGGCAAAAATGCCATCGCCTTGCATGTTTTTAATATTATCTCATGTATCCAGGTAACGTTTTCTGGGCTTGTCTAAACGTTTTGTTTCTTCACTTTCTCGCCCTGATGCTCTTTCGGATAATTTTTTATATTTCGCTGCCATCGTCCTATATGGTTGTTCCAGTTATTCACATCTTTTATCGGTTTCCTCTTTTCTGTGTCTCATTTCGTACTCCAGTTCTATCCTTCTCTTTGATCAGTGTTTTAATCGGGCTTTGTAGTTCATCTATTCCGAATTTCAATTCTCTATGGACTTTCTTTCTTTCATTTTTAAAGTTAACCATTTGGTCTATTTTATCTTTCAGCCTAGGTAGAGTGATATCCATTGGTTTCGCGACAACCGTTTGCTTCATAATCGAGCTTACCACCATTTTTCGTACTTTTCTTTTGTTTTCTGTCCCAGACACCGTCGCCGTCAGTGGCTTCATCTATCGTGTTCTTCTCCGTGATTATAGCTGGACTACTAGTAGTAGATCCCAAGGAGTAATTTCGTAATGAATTTAATTTATTTTTAGCTATACTCAGGCCATTGACCCATCCTAGCCCTTTACAGTCTAAGCTATTAAAAAAAAAACAAAACAAAATAAATTTTAAATCTCAAGGTGTTCGCTGGACTTGCTTGTATTTTACGTTGACGTCAAAATGTCGATCCAGGGCGGTTGGGAGGGGTGGGAGGAGTTTTAGTACTCCTATGTAGTTTTGTCTTTAATTGCAGGTGATGGGGTTAGGGTGGGATAGTAGGGGGTTTGGTGTTTAATATGTCTTGAAGGAAATCGTGTCGAGGTAGGAAAAAAAGAATGACTACGAATTTTAAATCGGGTAGTGGGGAATGTAGGTCGAGTTGTATATATTGCTTGAAGTTGTTTCGGATGTGGGTAAAGGCGGGACAATGTTACAGTAGATGCTCAGGAGTTTCAGGGGGATTTAGATAGTTGCATAAACATAACGGAGAGGAAAGGAATAGAGTTTAGAGAGGTATTTGTCATGACCATTTAGGAATTAGATTGTTGTTCGTCTGGAATTTTGAATGTGGGCGGAGATATCAGTAATGGTGGGGAATATTTGATGGGGTATCTACCGGTTTTAGAGTGTAATCGTGATGTTTGGCAGGAATGGAGGCAGCAGTTATAAGTGCGGTAGGAATTATTCGAAACGTGTCGGGGATAATACTTCATCGTGAATTTGAATTGGACGAAGCAATTTTAAGTTGCGGGTTTGAATGAAGTGGTGTAGCTGAATTTCGGGGAGAGGGAAAAACTGCAGTGGAAGTGGTACGATAGGCACGGAAAACATACAACAGGAAGGGTCGTATGATCGGGTTTAGGATTCTTCGGGAGCGGGGAACTGTTAAGGGATACCAAGAATAAATAGCGTAGCGGACAATGGGAATGATGCTGTTGTTCGGGATAAGTCTTATTGCAGATGAAGTTAGTTGAATGGATTTTGGTAAGGACTATTGGATATTATACAGGATTAATTTTGTTTTGGATCGGGTGCTCTGGAGGTGCGTGTGCATTTTTAAACGGGTCTCTAGGTGGATGCCAAAGTAGGAAACGGATTCAGAAAATGTAAGGGGGTTTTCCCAAAATATGTACAGTAGGTCTTCGGCGGAGGTCAAGAAAGCCTTTCAGCAGTAACATTTTGGATTTAGTGCGCGAGATGGGTTGTTTATGTAGGATTCACCATTGCTCTATGTGTTGGATTAGGATATTGCGATGGTTTGTAGTTCAAGACGGGAATTTCCATGGATAAAGTATGTAAAATCATCTGCATAGGTGAATGTATCTATGTTTAGGACGTTGAGGTCAAGGAGAAGTTTAATGGATAAATTCCAGAGGGTAAGTGATAGGACATATCCTTAAGGACAGCTTTATGACAGGTTTCTGAAGGAGGAAAAGTAGTTTGTTTACAGGGTAGCTGTACGGGAAGACAAATGAGACTGAATGATTTTATAAATATTGGAAGGAAGGCTCAGTATTTTAAGTTTGATTAAGGATGTTGGGCCACCAACGTAAACACAAACAGAATGGAAATCTAAAAAGATGGCAAGGACATATTCGAAGTGTGAAAATCGGACTTTGGAAATTGAGGAACTGATGGTTTGTTCGTCGCTGTGACCTTGGCGGAAGCCATGTTGGTTATTAGAGATCAAGAAATTGCTATCAATGTGGGATTGAAGTTTATTCAGGATTATTATTTCTAGGAGTTTACCGATGATTGAAAGGAGGGCAAGTGGTTTTTAGGAGCGCGAATTTTTAGAGAGGTACATGGATAGTCAGGATCAAGGTGATATTGGCGTGTTTGAAGGTATCGGAAAAGGTACCGATGATTAAACATTTACAGAATAGATCGTGAATGGGTTGACGGATTACTGGCCATGCTTTTTAAATTATTAAGTTGGAGATATTATCAGGTCCTGGGTATTTGTGAGGGTTCAATTTCTATACAATAGTGTCTAGAGGGTTGGTGTCAAGAGAATCATCGGGAGGTGTATTTCGAGGTGTTGCACAGTTGTTAAAGATTTGATCTTGAAAGAGGGAGGGGACATCCATAGAAGTGGGAGGACCACTGCATTCAGAAGGAGTGTTAAGACGTTTTGGATGGTGGGGTTTTGTAGAGATGCAGAAGTAGATAAATATAAGTTGGTGTGGATAACCTGTTAATCCTATCACTCCTTTCGAGTAATAGAATTAACAGGTTATCCCCTTGCAAACGAAATTTTTATTGTGCTATTCATTCTTGTTCATCATTCTTAAATTCTCCCTCCTTTCAGTGGCGTCCATAGGAGTGTCAGCATCTGCCTTACAGTTTCTACGTATCGTTTCTATATTTAGGGAGTGATCTTTCAAGTACCTACCAGTGTTTTCAGGTTTCAGTTAAATATACAACCATTTTTCGCGTTTCTTAAACCAAGTGTTGCCAAGGATCAAAATGAATTCTATACAAAATTGTGCCAGTTGGCTTCTTCCTTTGTTCCTTGCACACAGGGTATGTTATCCTACTGTTTTACCTTCTCTTTCTTATTCTTATTACTACATTCTAGTCTTCCATTATAATCAAATTTTCATCTCCTTTGATGTACTGAGGTATTTTCTATCGCTTCGTATACCTGTTGAATCTCTTCATTGTCTAGTTGCTGATAGGCATATAGACCTGTGCTATTGTGATGGGTTGTGGCTACGCTTCCGAGTTTTGCAAAATATAAGACTCTACATTTGATTTTCCAATGCTCCACCCAAAGGTACTACATAGGTCAACAAGCCAGTCTCTTTGACCTAGAAATTTTGAATTTGCTGAACTCTTGCTGTTCCAAGCAAGGTAGGGATCTTTAACGTGCGGGACAACACCAGTACACGGGACCTATATTTTACCTCTCACCCTAACAAAGGTGCATTATCGTAAAAACGCTCGCTTAACTTTTCAAAGGGTTCTTGTCCTGAATTGAACCCGGGACTTTAGGCTTGATGGTCACACGCGAACCAACTAAGCCACGAAGCCGCACAAAAAAAAGACTGTTAACAGATATTAATGTAAATTAATTAAATAAAAATCGGACCTTACGTTACTTGTAGAGGAGGCGAGACGAATATAATTTACTTGAGGAACTCTTACAGCTTTATAAATTTATCAAAATATAAATTACCTCTTTTTGTGTTTGTTGTAATTATGAAATAAGTACAGGATGATTTTTTCTGGTAAGTCACTTGTATTTAGAGACGTAATGCTAAGGACGATTTGAAATTCTGAATTTTGGGCAGATCAGCATGGTCCAACGAACTGAAATATCTTAAAAAGATATTACTTGCAGTTATTCTGTAAATCACAATCAACGTTGTTTTATACAAAAAATCCAAATTTTAAAATTCCTGGTCAACTTTAAATAAACATGTATCGAATACTTTCGTTTTTCAGAATATTTAACACTTACACTTTTTTCAAAAAGGCTTTATATTTTATTGTATTAGTTAGGTTCAGGAGATTTTTAAACCCTGCACGAGGAATTCTCCAGTATTATTATGTTCAATATAAGTGATACGTAAAAACCACACAAAAATTTGGTTCTCAGATAAATGCGGACATTGATTTATGATTTGTAGCTTGGGAAACAGCAAGAACTGCATTTTCCATGCCTTAAAGTGCAGCTGAGCCTAGCAGTTTGCGTGTGAACATTAACCTAACTTGAAGGGGTACGATATCTCGTGAGAACCGCTGCATCGGAACAAGCAGACTTTATTACCGACCTTGCTCGAATGCAGACGTGTTTCGTAGAGTTCGGACAGCCGAAAAAGTGGTTTCTTTCCTATTTGTTCCTTATTCCTTTACCGTTATACAAAATATCAACGATTCGTCGATAGGAGAGCTATTGCCCACCAAACAAGGGGGTATCTGGATACCTCTCTAAGATAAAAGATGCACCAGTATTAGAATAACCACCGGCTACATGTTCGTTTTAAAATTTGATGCGCATTTGAGCCCAGGAGGAAATTTAACCCCTTGTACATTTGAATATATTAAATATTAGTAATATTAGCATTTATGCAGTAAAAAATCAATGTTGCAACACATGAACGCAGTTGTTTAATACAATATCAAAAAATCAAATTCGTGTTCAAAATTGATTCTAAACTTTGGCACGGGATCAGAGATATCGATTGGCGTATATTCCATTTTAAAAGTAACTATTGTAACGCGTTGGAGGTACATTAAATAAAAACCAGGTGCAAAAAAAGGAAAATTAAGCTTAAACTGACAAACGAATGTACCTTGTATGTTCTGATTTCGGCAATAGTTTGTCCTTCAAGCTTAATTTTCCTCTTCTTGCACCTGGTCATGAACTCAGAAACATAACGCATAGTTTTATTTCTATGTAATACATATTGGAACGTAACTCATGTCTATAAATTATTTTAAAAACAAAAAAAGGAAAATAGATTTAATTGTTACACATTCCTTACATAAAATTAAGAACACTTTTGTACACCGTTCATTAAGAATAACTCCATTAAATAATACAACTATAGTTTACAATGTAATAAGATTAGGAACGAATAAAGTTATTACATGTTTGCAAAGAAAGAGTCGATGATTTACTGAAATCCATAGATATTAGATTACAAACCAAGCATCATCATAAAATACAATGCTACAATGTATCAACCCAGTTAAACAAAAAACAATTAAGCACATATGAAACCATAGTAAGTCATGCGCCATTTACATATTTAAATACAAAAGCAATAGGAATATCTCCGAAATACCTGATAAACGGAAGAAATGACAGGAGCTAGACAGCCGTTAGAAAACAACTAATTAATTACTTGTTATCAACCAACTAATAGACATGTTAAAGATTATTATAAAAAAGGGAAGTCGAAAAACCCCATTGTCAAGGAAGTAGCTACTCAGAACGAATTTTAACTAATTCGTAATAATTATAATGAGTAGCGGTCCGAACATAAATTAAGATTTAACCTGCATGATTTATAGCTTATCTTGTTAGCCTAAAGACGGCTACAGACAAAGTACTTTCGCTTTTTGATTACGAACACATGAGCTACGCAGACCATGTGTTATTGTAACAAAAAACCCTTTTACAAAACTGCAACTATTTTTTATTATAAATTAATTACACAAGCCTTTACAACAAAGTAGCTACAATGGAATTCTAAAAGCACTTTCGACAATTTATTTCCAATTAATCGCTAACAACACAAATATTAACTTCATAAAGCTACTATGCTATCTTCTTAATTACTATCGAAGCGCTATAACTAACTTATATTGACCACTACAATAATTTATATCGCATAGGGCAATTTATGTTAACTAATTTATTTCAAATCACAACTTTATAACTAGAATAATAACGTAATATTATAATCAACGCTTTAAATTAGAACCAAATCTCAAAACCTTTTAACGGCAGTTTATACCTTCCCAAATTAACCGAAATTATTTCGAAAATATACCAGAAAGTATTCAAATAACATTCTAGGGATTTGTTCACAATCACTGCTTTTAGAATCGGCCACTACTTTTGGCTGCTAGTTTCACTATCGTTGCATATGCTGGGATTTACAACGGCGAACAGAAAACTATATTTTTACACTACGTCACTTATTAAAATGCAGAAACATGAGGAATTTAGAGAATGTGTTTCTCTACCTATCGCCATACTTGCTAGGGCAGGATCCGTCACAGGGTTCGAGAAAAACGATTTTGAAGTTAGTACATTTTCGAAGATTTGCAAGTGAAAAAGGAAAATTATATCATTAATCCTAGGACACTTGTTTGAAAGTAAAAAAACTGCCTTATTTGGAGTACGTTCCTTTCTACCTAGGGCACTAACTGCAAGGACACGCACTATCCCAGAATTTGAGGATACAATTTTGAGGTTAGTGAGTATTTGTGAAGCAGCGATCTTAGGTGCTTAGAGCAAATGCTTCTTTACCTACCGCCATACTTGCAAGGACAGGATCCTTCAAAAAATAGAGAAGAAAGATCAGGTTAGTGCATATTCGGGGTTTTGCAATGGTGAAGAGAAAAATTTTTAGAACTACGTTACTTATCGAAAATCAGCGATATAAGCTGTTTAGAGCAAGTACGTTTCTACCCATCGCCATACTTGCAAAGACAGGATCCGTTCAACTACCGTGCTATATCGTCATTTTGATCGCAAGTGCGCGTTCAGTGCATTC
This sequence comes from Platerodrilus igneus, assembly GCA_036346225.1. Classification (NCBI taxonomy): domain Eukaryota; kingdom Metazoa; phylum Arthropoda; class Insecta; order Coleoptera; family Lycidae; genus Platerodrilus; species Platerodrilus igneus. The sequence continues at coordinate 107,556 of JARFIW010001482.1, read as the reverse complement.
CCTCGTACCTGTCCAAATTACTTTATTAATATCCTGCGTTCGCTAAAAGTGTAGGTTCAACGCACTTCGCTGTAAGCATCTGGACCAAACATAAGTAACAGGCCTCCGCGAAACCCCGATCGACCTGAAGACGTCAGAGGTGATTTTCGGCTGAAGCCGACGAACAGAGGATGCCTTGACTGCAGCTATTAATGAAGGTAAACCTTTTGCATATTTTTTAGTTGCTTTTCTGTATCGTTTGACGACAATAAGTTACAACCACATTTAGGTTGTAATAAATTACGTCAGGGGTTCAGGTCACAATTGACACCACTGATAGCTTAATAGCGTGTGAGGGTTAAAAATTTTGTACAAACAAAATAATCTCAAAAATTACAATCATCCTAAACAAATACAAATATATCAAATCCAACCTTCTATAAAACAACCAATAACATACTAGTTACTTGCATATGAAATTATGAAAGTTATTGTGGCGCTGCTTTGTCTACCTGTAACCGGAATAATTACAGTGAACGTAAACGAGTGGTTTGAACACATAAGAGATTGACAGGTCCTGTGGTGCAATATTTCTTGATTTTCAGGTACAAATTTTAAAGATAACAATAGGTACATTCAAACTATTATTTGCATATTCTGGTATGTTCTCGAAGTAATTATAACAATTTGAGAAAATATCAATTGCCATGCTGAGCGCAGTCAGTTCAATTCTGCTTAAAGCTTTGATTACGATATCAGTCCTAGTTTAAAGCTATGAAAAATGAGATATAAATGATTGTCAATATAAATTAGTGTTGATATAAATTACTGTAATGAACATATAAATTATTATAAATTAATAATTAGTGCTTGGAAAGTTAATTATAGCGCAAGTTACATATTCCCCAAATTAGAATATATATGTAATTAATGGAACCATTAAGAATTAAGAATTATTAAAACTTAAGTGAGATGCAACATTGTAAAATTGAAGAACATGATAAAAAGGTTAATGAAAGTGCAACAAGCCAGACAGTGAGAACCGAAACAGACATTGTATTCCAGATGGAACGTAATACTGCAGGTGCAGGTCACTGTAGGGTATAAGATAGCAATTATTAGAATTAAGATTGTTACATTGTATTAAATACAGAAATAAGCAGACATGAGCTCTGCAGTTCCCACAAGCAATGTGAGGGGCAGGGGTAGCGTAAATACCCTCGAAAGCCCAAGATGGCCAGTCAGTATAGAGCTTCTTAACTTTTACATTGTTGTCAATTCAGGTACTCACCATAATTTAGTTTATTTTTTAAAAAGTGAATTTGAACTTAGAATTATTTTGATCCCCGACGTTAATGAACAAACCGTACTTATAAATTAAAACAAAATGTAATTTTAGTATAAAATAAATTTGTTAGAAGAAGTTTTTTTGAAAAAACTTTTTAAAAAAACGTTCCAAGGGGCTCGAAACCTAATTGGCTCAGTCGTTAGTATACCAGAAGGGCATTAGCAGAATCCAAAATCGAGGAAGCTGGTAATCTTGAATTTTAATTCTTAATCTGGGCCAAGAACCAACTGGGCAGAGTACAAAAATAGACAAAGTCCAAAAACTAAGAGAAAAAGAATGGAATTGGCAAACAAGCTGTTGTTTATTAACTGTTTATTAACTGAATATTGATACTAGCTAGTAAGAAAATTTTACAAACAATTTTTATGTACAATATTTTTATCGCAATTTTACTATTTTATCATCTATGAAAAGAATTTACTCAGGAAACTTATATTATAAAAACGCATTTATGTGCACAATTACCACAATTTATTAAGATAAAACAAAACGATTTATTCAACAAAGTCTGAAGCTTTAATATATAAATAGAGCGCAATTATTTATACCATTTTTTACAGAATTATTATTACTGAAAAGATTTATTAAAACTTGACTTTCATCATTTATACAAAGCTTTAAAATTAGACATTTTCAAGGCAATAAACAAATGGAGCTGTTTACTTATAAAGAAGCATTTTGTGCATTTATTAATGCGACACCTAACGTGACAATTATAGCTATTTTATCATCGCAAACACTTAATTACCATCGCAAATCTAAACAAAAACATATAATTATACCAGAGTTATTGCATGAAATTATTACTCGGAGAATATCTGAAACTCAATCCGCACCAATTGAACATCTGCAACGTTATAAATACACTCAACGCGACAAGAATTGATAAAAATTGCCAAACAGAAATCCTTTAATGTAATTACAACACCGTATAACTAGATACAAAATACGTAAAGCATTTCATTGAGTACTATCCAAACTGAAAAGTAACAACACAAACTAAAAAATAATTCTCAATTTATACAAAAACTTGATACAGATTAAAACTGAAAACAATCATTTACAACCACGAATTCAGTCATGAAGCTCTATATTGAGAGTATTCCGCAATATAATAGGGATCAAGCGCTGTTAGGTAACTTTATAGCCGCGTGCAAGATATTTCTAGAAACCTTTTATAAACCAGGAGACAACGAATGCAATGTTTTACTTTTATTCCTGATAATAAGTAAACTGACCGGAAGGGCACTAACTCTGATTGCCAGTCGCGGCGACTTCAAACAATGGGAAGACTTCAAACGTATCCTAATTGCATATTTCGGAGACCAACGCAACATCAAATGTATAGTCCACGATTTAATAATTTTACGGATGGAAAATAATCAATCACCCTATCAAATCGGTATGAAATGTCAATACGTGCGAAGTTTAATTTTGACAAAGCTAAAAATCAAAGAACCCGACTAAAATAATCGATTATTGAAGACAAAAATGTACGACGAAATGGCCTCAGACGCCTACATAAACGCATTACCTGAACGGTTATCGGAAAAAATAAGATTTCAACATCTCCAAAATTTAAAGGAAACGATGAACATGATTATAAAAGAAGAAAACGTTATGTATTACAGAAATAGGCTGTATAACCCTAACGCAAACAAAAATTACTCACCAATGAAAACTATACAAGCCGCGAGGACAAATATCCACACAACCAAAATCTACACCATTTAACGCACAAACGAATCTATCGCAAAGTAACAACCCAGATTTTAACAACGCAAATTTCCACAACCAATTTAGACAATTTCCAAGGCCAATTTCAAATTTTACAAAACCCACATTTACACCAAAATATAATCAAAATGTAAATCAACAAAGGCAAACATTTGGCGCAAATTTCAACCCCGACAGTTATTACAAACCAACTCCTTTGGACACTTCATCTAGTAACACTAGACAAAATACTAAAATATTACAAATCCGAACAAGGTATAACCAAAAACAAAACTTCACCTCGGAAGGACTTTTCCACCAAGAAGTGGAAGATTTTCATAATCATGACACGGATAATTATGCAATTTCGAGTAGAGACGATGAAACAAACCTTACAGAAAATTATGAACGTAACGAACCGTATGAAAATTACGAAGAGGACGACAAAGAAAACACGTGGTCAAATTTTCAGTTAGACCGATTCAAATACGACTAAACGTAATCAATTTAAATAATGCCAATCAACAAATTTTACCTTATATAGAAATACCTCACGCAGAACTCAAATTATTAATCGACACCGGATCTTCAAAAACTTTAATTAGCCCCAGAACAGTAAAGAAACATTATTTAGATTTTGTAAAAAGAGGACCCTTTAAAATCAAGACAGCACTCAAAACAGCATTACACCAATTTATAGCAAACATACCTTTACCAAACACTTTTAATGTAAAAATGAAACATAAATTTTGCATATTCGAATTTAACGACAAATACGACGGATTAATAGGCATGGATCTTCTAAGAACATTAAGAGCCAACATTGATATAAAAACCACTTACTAAGAACAAAACACAGACAAATTCCCATTTAATTGCAAAATAGTAATATTCAAACCGAAGAAAAATATACCATCGAACCCAGGACAAAAAAACAAATAAAACTTTTAGTAAATTCAAAAGATGACGTAGGAATTATCAACCACATGTTGTTTGTTACATGCCAAAATTGGCAATGTACATTTTTAGATTTAGTTATAATTTATAAGGTAATTCTCGCGTACTTTTTTAATTAAAAACGTCAACTTCCGTCGTCCCTGAAAGTCGCGTCAGCGCAAAAGTAATGCGGAGTGCGCACGTGGTGGAAAAGGACGCCATTACGCCATGAGATCTAAAGCAAGCAACAACTATCTGTGTTGTGTGTATTTTTTCTCTTTAAAGATGTAGGTTCTCTTTTATTTTGCCTTAAGGTTCCTTTACCTGGTAATTTTTCCGACCCCCCCCCTACGGAGGGATCCTGAGATTAAGCTACGAGAGACCCACCTTGTAAGTAATTTGTTTTGAGTTAAATTGTGCATGCAGATTTGACTTATATAGCGGTTGCATCATCCTAAAAGCGTGGTCGGTATAAGTTACAATATGGCGGGGAAGTTTGCCGCGTAATTATGCTTTCCATTATAACAATTGCGCAATAGAATAACAAATGCCCGAAATATTATACCCATGGCGAGTAGTTATTCGGTAGTATAACAATGGCGCCCTTGCACGTGTCTGTTGAAATTAAATCTGTTCAAAATTAACCTTATTTTAACTTGTAAAATATTAGCTTTGAAAATGTTTATATTTTTTTTAGGAAAAGTGATTTGTTTACTCAAAATCGATATATTAATAAGTTTAATTTCTAGTGACTTTTTAAAAAAAAATGCAATTTGGCAACACCAAAGTTGGTTACCTTAGTTATTTTTTATCATATTCAGTTGGTGACATTTGAAGGAAGCTATACGTCATTGTAACTTATTGTAACTGTCATTTTAAATAGTTATTTGTTTATTTTTAGCTTAACTTAATTATGCTATCTTAAAACCTGGTGTAATTTGGAATTCTTTTACAAAAACAGTAGATTTACAATTGAAATGTATTTGATAGTCACTACCTAACCTCAATTTGGATTAAACTAAAATGTGTTCCACAGATAACTAACCCCTAGATACTTCACGGCAATGGTAAAGCTTCGGACATTGCACCGCGCCCTCTTACGGTTGGGAGCAGAATCTACCCTAGGGGAAACTTAAATTACAGGAAACTCAATTACCCCAACTAAATTCAGGTTCAGATATGAATACTGCCACATTCTAAATTCTGAATATAGCAGTACTCGATCAGAACCCATTCAGCAGAACCTTAATCTTGTAAAACACAAAAAATGAACTCATTAGATGTATCTATTTAATATATTACAAGTACAATACTCGAAATGTATATGGCAAATTTTCTTTACACTGTATAAGTAAAATGAATCCAAATTAAAAAGGTCCTTGTTATTAATGACATCCAACTACAATTTAAACCTTTCCACATTTTCTTCGGAATAGGAAATCTATGTCGTCTAGAAATATTGTCCTTACAATTTGGAACACAGCGCTTAACATAACCCATTTGACGCTGAAACATGTATAATTATACTAATGTATAAAATAACACAATAAATATGCTTACTTACCACTTCTTCAAAGCACAAATATTTTTCAGGTTTTAACAACTACAAATATAACCATATATTTCTTTAAATTATAATTACAAACTTATATTTTAAAGACCAGATGTAACATAAAATAGACGGAAATAATGACAAACCTTCTATCAAGTAACCACAGCAAAAACGTAAACAAAATGTCGCAGTTGGTCGCAGATAACTATTCTTCCTACCATCCGATCGAAACCGAATTTACCCGAATATAGTGTTGTAGCGCCCCCTCGAAAATGGGAGATCCGAACTAAATTGTCACGTGACTGCTCTTATTAAATGCATTAAAGTGAAATATCTAGTGTTAGTTATCTGTGATGTGTTCCTTTGGATATAAATAATTTATTCAGTAAGTATTGTTATTTATAGATATTTTACTAATCTAATTCCTTCATTTGTTATCCCTTATCTTAAAAAAAAAATTTTTTGATAACCACATTTGGTTCGGTTAAATACTTGTTTTGATGTGATTTTTAAATTATTAAAACTTGCTTTTTCCGTTCTAAATTTCGGTATCACTATTATATCTGTAACTGGTATTTATTAAAGTAAACCTGGATAATTAACTAATTAAATAATTTAAAAAATTTTGCGGATTTTTTTAGAAAAAATCTATTTTCATAAAAAACTATTATCGTTTATTTGCCTTAACCTTATTTTAGTATATCTACTTCCTAAAATACAGTAATATCATGAATCTGTCACATCTTAAGTCCCTTGAAACTATCTTCGAACTTGAATCACGCAGTATCCAACCTGCGTCGAACCAAAACGACAGGTGTTTGTAATTAAAGGCCGTATTAGTACAAGAAGCTGACGGACAATTAATTCCTCGTATACTAACTTTCATATCACAAAATGTTTCTGAAATCAAACAATCTCTAGACGATATTAATAATATAGTTCATAAAACCAATCCAGCAGTTACAGATTTAGAATTAAAACGTATTAGATCTCGTATAATACATTTAAAGCAACGTTTAGACTTGTTATCATCACTTAAATATGAGCAGGTTAATGAAACGAAGCAAACTTTCTTATCTGACATTCTCTTAATTGAAGGAATCATTCTCGAAAAACTTAACTTAGATTCAGATAAAAATGTGCTTTGTGCCTTCCCTAATCTTACAATCTCGCAACCCGTTATCTAATTCTGTCATTCCCCTACGAGTGCAACAGAAGTTGCCAAAGACGGATGGCAATTTAAATCAACATGGCCTGATCTAACCCACAAGCACCGAGAGATCCTGAGATTAAGCTACGGATACCCACCATATAAGTAATTTGTTTTGAGTTAAATTGTGCATGCAGATTTGACTTATATAGCGGTTGCATCACCCTAAAAGCGTGGTCGGTATAAGTTACAATGTGACGGGGAAATTTTCCGCGTAATTAAGCTATCAATTATAACAATTGCGCCATAGTATAACAATTGCCCGCAATAGTATAAACATGACGTGTAGTATAACACTCTTCAACCCGGAGTAGAAGCACCCACAGCATTAGTAAAAATAAAAGACAATTACGCCACTACGACAATTTTAAACTCAAATTACTACCCCATAGAACTATCGTTGGTAAACCCCATAGATGTAGAAGAAGTAAACTTTAGCGAGATGGAAATAGACGAGGAATATGGAAACGATTTCAACCCCACAGAACTTGATAGGATGTTAAGAGAAACTTTAATTAACATTCGTTTTAATAACGACAATAATCACGAAGAAGAAAGAGCAGTTAAAGACTTATGTTTCGAATATGGAGATATATTTCATTGCGAAGGAATATCCTTAACTTTCACCAACACAGTGAAACATAACATTAAATTAACAGATGATAAACCTATTTTCACCAAAGCATACAGACTACCTCAGGCAAGCCAAGAAAAAGCAGATAGACATGTAGCAGATCTATTGCAACAAGATATAATCCAACACTCAAACTCACCATAGAGCAGCCCCGTATTAATAGTCCCGAAGAAATTAGACGCCTCAAGCAAACGCACATATCGAATCGTTATCGATTATAGGAAATTAAACGAGAAGACGGTAGACAACAAATACCCATTACCCAATATCACTGAGATTTTAGACAAATTAGGAAAGTGTCGATATTTTTCAACATTAGACCTCGCCTCAGGATATCACCAAGTAGTGATGGACGTGAAGGACACAACTAAAACTGCATTCAGTACACCTAGAGGACACTATGAATACAAACGCATGCCGCTTGGATTAAAAATCGCACCCGCCTCCTTTCAAAAAGTTATGGATAACATTTTAAGAGGAATACACAACGAAAAATGTCTTGTGTAACTGGACGATATAATTGTATATTCAACATCACTCGTAGAACACATAGAAAGATTAAGAGAAGTTTTCGAACGATTAAGACAAGCTCATTTCAAAGTCCAATTAGACAAAATTGAATTTTTACAAAAAGAAGTATCATTTTTAGGACACATAATAACCCCACAAGGAGTTATGTCAAATCCAGACAAAACGAACGCAGTATTAAATTACCCCCTACCCAAACCTAATAAATAAATTAAGGGACTTTTAGGACTCAGTGGTTATTATCGAAAATTCATAAAAGGTTATTATGACAATATAAGTGTTTGGACAATTTTATTAATCATTGTAATCATTTTATTAACTGTGTATATATCGTACAAAATGTGTCTTAGATATAGGAACAAAGAAATGAATTTTAGTAGTAAGAAATAAGTAACAAAAGGAATTAAAGAAATAATAAATAAACCCTTAGGAACAATAAGTTTTAAAAATTAAGCAAAACCCCTTAATTTTCATCTACGTTGGGAGGACTTACATATCCCCCAAATTAGAATATATATATATATATATATATATATATATATATATATATATATATATTACTCATATTTAGACCAGGGTAGAAAATTAAATAATCACATCAAATAATTTTAATCACCGTGTATAAGGAATTTCATTAAATAATACGCTTTATTAAAACCATGAAGCATAAATAAACTCGGTTGTTTCAGTAAAAATAAGAAATTTAAATTATTTATAAGACGCTTTATATTAAAAGAAGCAGTATTGAAAAGCTCTGCGTGTAACGTAATTATTCCTAAACAAAGAGAAATTACGTGCAAAATTTATCTTAATTAACTCTATTTTAAGTAACCGGTAGTAAAACAAAGTGTACATATAATAATTAATAGTTAAGTTGTATTCGCTAAAAATGAAAAGGATAGAAATCAATTTAATTGGAGTTAATTAAACCGTTAATAACATATAATATAAGCATAGAAACTTGTAAAAACCCAAGATTAAAATACCACGGAATAAGGCTCTGAGAATTAATATTATATTTTGAACACCTGCGTAGTTTAAATGTCAAATACGGCGAAAAGTTTGCAGATAATTAATGTTTACAAAGAATCTTGGAGAAACCGGGCTTAATATTCACGAGAATGTGCGACACGGGTTTATTAAACCCAGATAACAGTCCGCGTGGACTAAAATATAATCGATAATAAAGAATCTAAATTTGCACCAATACGAACAGGTTAGAAAAGGAAAGAGAAAATGCGTCAAGCAAAGACACATATTGTAAAAGGGCGGGATTTAAGCAACGTCAAGGGGTTGCGATTGGTTAAAAATAGGATGCATATATCAGAGGTAGAACAACAATTTCTGTATAAAAGTAATTAGTTTTTCTCGGACAACTTTGCGGGCCGTGTTGAAATTTTCTGAGATCTCAATGGGGTGAGGACTAAATTCATAAAATCGACGTGCAGGCTACAGACTGGGAACGTAGAATGAGGAATTCGTTGGAATTACCCGTTTTAGGGAACAAAGCGACGTGTCGGCTATTCGCTATATATACAGGCGGGAATATGTGTTCTCTGGCTTAGACTCTTAGACTTTCGACGATTCGATGCGTTAAAAGCTCGTGCATCCGCGACTTGATATTAAACAGTGCATTTTAGTTTGATTAAATAATTTAAAGTGTGCTAGTATATTTTAGTGACTCAAAATAGTTGGTTATTTTACGTGCTAACATGAATGTACTTCAGTGCACTTAGATACAAGGTAATAAAAGTTTATTATCACGGTACCAATTAGTAAAATTTACAACGACAAATGTATACCCAAAAGTAGGCAGTTTTGGCGTATATTGGTAATATTGGTAAAGGAAGTATGAATTTCTTTGCTATTTTGCGGGGTGTTAATGACTAAATGGTTCGTAAATGTGTCTGCATCCACTGAACCAGAGGCAGATATACACAGATGAGTTCCGGAAAAGCCTAGAAACAACTTTAAATTAATGGTGATGGAGAAATTTTAAAGCGTTGACAACTTGAAGCTGTAAATAGAATCCGGTTGGAATGGTGTGATTTACAAAAGGACGATTACACTGAAGCTACGAGGACAATAACCTTCAGGTAAATTGTACTATTTTGTTTGACATTTTTGTGTGTATTGAATGACTTTATAATTGATTTACTTTAAATGGACATTAGTGGAATTTTTCTAACCATAAAATTTAATTTTAAGATGAAATTTGCTTGTTTAAGTAAAAAGGGGTATTTTGTTTTGATGTTCGGGAATAGGATGAAACTTTGGGTAGGTCTTTGAGCTCAATTAGACAAACCTGGTTAATTAACGTAAAGGGTGGTAGATGATCCCTTTATACTCAGACTCCGGTCTGCTTATATTGTTATATTAATTAGTAGGCATCCAACAAGGACTTTAATTTTGGATGCACAGGAATGATAATAAAATTAATCCGGAAATTCTTTTAAAACTGAATTTTATGTTCAAATTTAATTTGAAAATTTAATGTATTCTGAATATTGATGTAAATAGAGTTAACGTTGATGTTTGTGGTAGGAATGTGTTGTTTAATTTTTATGATTGAGAATGGAAGTTATCTAGAAGAGCAGCCGAGGCGATTAACAGAAGGAATCAACGGACCAGGTAATTCAAGAGGTTTCACAGCATTCTTGACGCCCAAACTGTGGGGCTCGAATGTTTTTTTTTAAAGGGCCAGTACCTGCAAAGATGAGAGGTTACACAGCAATATATATATATATATATTGCCGTGGTACCTTCTTATTTTATGCCCCACGAATTGGGCGCCATAAATTGCCGTGGCACCTCTCTAAATCGAGCCTCAACAACAAAAATACTTTCGAAAATTTTATTAATTGTCCAAAATCGCAAATAAATTTCACACAATAGAAAATTTTAATAAAAAAATTAATCTCTTATCCTGATTCCTCTCATCATCACCTTAATTCTTCTTCAGTTCTCAGGCTAGCTCAGTTGAGCCTTGTAACGTGCATTTTTGTACCTTAACATTTTACGCTTTTCCCAATTAGTAAATACATTGTTTTTGGATCGCTGTTTGTATAAAGTAAATACTTTCGAATAGTTTTCAGATTTGTATGCAATTTAAGTCGCGCGTATTAACTTTAAAGGTAGATAATTTGAAGATTGATTTTCATTAATAAATAAATTGCAAGGAACGAAGTTTAAATTGGATTATTCGTAAATTACTTTCCAACTTATCGAAAAGGATAAACAACTGTAATTAGTTATTAGATATGATGGTGCATTCACTTATTGGATGTTCCTTATGTTATTAACGAAGTCGATAAGAGTTTATAGTAACAACGAGTTTATATAAACAGATTGGCAGTGTAGTTCTGATTACTCTTGAAGGAAGTATGCTTGATATGTAACGTTTTTGATTGAGATAAGTGCGGTTGTAAGAACATTGACTTTAGTGATACGCGTTGCTTTGCTAATTGTTTTTTTTTGTTGCTTTTCGGTTGGAAATAAAAGTAGTAGAACTTGTCGTGCGTTTTACGGAACATTTGACTAAGTGATACGCGTTGCTTTATTGATTGTGTTTTTTTTGTTGAGTTATCTTTTTATATTTGAACTGTGTGCGGAGTAGAGTTTTGTTCTTGGTTCCGATATATTAAGTACGTGGAAAATACTGCTTCTTTCTGCTTTTGACAATAGTGAGAATTGATGCGGGATTAATTTTCGTATTGTTCATGAACAAGCACGGCATGTTTTTAGTTGATTTTCTGTTGGAAATAAAAGCGGTAAAGCTTGTTAAACTCGAGGCACGTGTGTTTTACGGAACATTTGACGGACGGTTTTATTTGCTTATACGTGCCTTACTAATTGTTTTTAGTTGTTTTTCTTGTGAGATAAATGCTTTAAGGAACATTTGACGGACTTACTTTAGTAATACGCGTACTTTAATAATTTGTGGTTTTAGTTGTTTGTCTTGTGAAATAATAGTCGTAGAACTTGCTAAACTGAACGATTCTTTCTTTAGGATTAATGTGTGTGGGATCTAGTCTAGTGTCCCTTTGTTTTGTCAGATTAGTGCATACTTTGGATTATTTAAATACAGTGGATACTGTAGTTTCTGCATTTTTCTAACACCAAAGAATCTAAAATAGATCATTGCTTGCGCGAATTTCGTTATTTGCGAAATATAACAGATTACCGGTTTACAAAGGTATTGGTTGAAGTTTCTCACTCCTTTTTGGAGGTTTATGAAAATAATATACATTTAATCCCAGTTGAAATTAAACTAGTGCTACAAAATATTTCGAAATTATTGTCTCAGGAAATAGAATTAACAAGAAATTTATCGATGCTCCATAGTTCCGTCGCGTGATGATGTCTGCTGCTAACCCCAGTGAAATGCGTAGGTGTGATTAGTGTGACGTGTGATAAGTTCCATCAACACCATCACAGTCAAGGGTGAAGTGCTTCATTAGTGCAGGACATCGTGAATCCCACACTTCCATTGCAAGGAAGCGTTACTGAAGGACTTTTTGTAAGTTGAACTATTTCCTACTTGTTATTACTTTAAATATCTATCCGTTGCTTTACCATATCTTTGTCGTTCTGATACCTTTTACAATAGACTTACATGCTCTTTTAAAACATAAAAAAAAAGAAAGAAAGAAAAATCAATACTACTGAATTACCCATATCAATTGTGTCTTACCTATTTATATTTTTTGTTAACATTTTGTCTGATTTATGTTTAATTGGTGTGTGAGGAAAAGTTTCTGCTACTCCCCAATATTAACCTCACTTTGTACTAAAAAATTTTATATTGCTTTTACCGTTGTTATATTATATAGATTATCCAAACAGTTTTTTTTACATTCTACAAAGTACTGAATAATTTAGACTTATCATTGCTGCTACGCTTTTTCTTTTTTTTCAGGTTTGCTTAACTATTTTTCTTGCAGGTATTGTCACTAACTCCTTACAGCCGAGTACATTATATGTTGGTCTGCTTTCTACAACCCCCCTAATCTCCGATTGAGCCCGGTCATTTCTTTGATTTTCTTTGTGTTACGCACGGCTGCGAGCCAACGTAGCATAACTTTGGCGCCCGAACAGGGACTCCCACGAATTACGTAACAGCCTCCTCTTGGATACCTAGATTCACTATTATACTCTGTATCATTCACGCACACTCTCAATAATACCACAAAATAATACAACCATCATACAATATTTATTAAACACTATTTACAAATAAAATTCAAGATTATCCACATTTCAGAGATCAAGTTACACCTCAATAAATCCTATTTTGTACTGTCCTGGATTTTAATTTAAAATATCAAACACATTGAATATACCCGGAGTAAATGGGCCCTTAATAATACCTTATTTTCGTTCTTTATTTATAATTTATTTTGAATTTGTATACTCTGGAGTATGGTGAGCTCACGATAACCCAGTTAATTATGAATAATGTATGCTTTGTATTTCGCATACTCTTACAACAAACAAAAAAACAAACCCATGTACTCGTCACAATAAAAATTTTAAATTCCTGATGGAACGTTAATAAGCTTTATATACACCTTTAGATTTCTATTTAAATATCTTAATAAAGTTAGTCATACGTATTATTTTCAATACGCAAAATAATGCACAATCCCTTCAAAATTTACTCTCACACGTCACACAATTTTCATAGTTTCATAGTTTATAACAACAACAATTTTAAAGCGTTACCTGGAATTTCTTGAAGACCTCCACTCCGTTGACGATGCGGTAAAGTTGTTTTCGCTCTGCTCTGCTGTCCGCCTCTAGCTATTTGTAAAAGAACCCCATTTGCGTTGTGTTGCTTGCGCTGCCTTCACGGTGTATCCAATTCCAAATCCAACTAATTACACTTCTTTCATACTTGCGTACTTTTGTTTAATTTACTTTAAATTTATGTTACTTCACATCACTTCCCAAGTTTGTTTAAAATAAATGTTGCACCTCAAATTAAAATTTAGACTGGACACTTATTCGCGTATCAAATTATGAGGCCAACACTGTACTTTTTAAAATAAAATAATTTTATATATTTACAAGCTCGTTCGTAGTTTGAAGCGATCAAAGTACTAAGATAACGATGAAATAAGAGAGCCGTGCTAATTCGCCTCGAGTATTTAAATGCTTCGACTGTAACCTCTCCAGACTCTCTTACCGTGAAAAATCTAATTTAAAATAACACGTTCTTAAAATTTTGTTTCAACCGTTTTCGAAATCTCCGAAATTTAGCGCGTCGTTGCGATATTTTCCAATAAACCCGACTTCAAATATCCCCGTGTTTGTCTGTTTTAAAACTAATGATATCGACCAATAGTATATGCATTGACGTCTTCAAAATCCCGACTATCTTAACGCTGTCCCTTTCTTATGCATATCATATGTTTCCTTCTAACCTTGTTTGAGTGGTAGAGAATCGATGTTACTGTCCACGTTCTATTTACCCCATGTGGACCGAATACGTGCTTTTGACATGTACTATTATTATGCCTGTCTCAGTCCGAAGCATTTCATTGACCCTCTATCCTTTCTGCACTTTAAGGAAACTTTTAGTTAACATTTACGCAAACCCTCCAACCGTTTACCCGATATTCTTTGAAACTTGTTTGTTATCTATAAAAATAAGGGGAACCTGACATTTAGAAACATGCAGGTGTTTAATTAACCGTCGTTTTAACACAACATTTCTAGGAGCTTCTTTTCATGGTATTTCAACCAAACCGATTTATTTGTTTGTTACAACGAACGTTATTCGCCTTGGATTTATTGATTTTTCATGCTTTTATGCGTATTAGACGTAATTAAACTCCATTAAATTAATAAATACATTGCATTGGCTTCTAAAATTTATTTTTTTTTACGAACCTTAACTAAATTTTTATTCATTAATTGTAAATTTTTGTTAATACTTGTTACATTAAACTGAACTAAATGAAATAAATTTCGCACGTAAATTTCAAATTGCTTTGCTTATAGTTAAATTTAACCTTTTAAAACCACTACAATATATAATTAATGGAACCATTAAGAATTAAGAATTATTAGAACTTAAGTTAGATGCAACATTGTAAAATTAAAGCACATAATAAAAAGGGTAATAAAAGTTCAACAAGCCAGACAGTCAGAACGAAACAGACATTGTATTTCCAGATGGAATGTGATACTGCAGGTGCAGGTCACAGTCGGTTATAAGACAGCAATTATTAAATTAAGATTGTTACATTGTATTAAATGCAGAAATAAGCAGACATAAGCTCTGCAGTTCCCACAAGCAATGTGAGGGGCAAGGATAGCATAAATACTCTCGAGAGCCCAAGATGGCCGGTCAATCTAGAGCTTCTCAACTTTTACATTGTTGGCAGTTCAGCTACTCACCATAATTTAATTTATTTTATTAAAAAGTGAATTTCAACTTAGAATTATTTTGATTTCCAACGTTAATGAACATAACGTACTTATAAATTAAAACTAAATGTAATTTCAGTATAAAATAAATTTGTTAGAAAAGTTTTTGAAAAGCTTTTTAAAAAGTCGGTCCAAAAGGCCTGAAACCTAACTTGCTTCGGTAGTAGTTTAGAACATAACATCCTAGTTTTAGTGTTAAAAGGATAGTACTTGTATTTTTAGCGATTAGTTCTGAAAATAAAGCGTTAGGAAAGCTTTTAGAAATTTTATTATAGCTGCGAGTCGTTAAAAAAGCTTATATGATCTGTTTGAAAATAAAAAAACTGTTATTGCAAATAGTTTTCGTTACATTATTATTTACAGAATGTTGAGAACATGAGGCTGCAAAGTCAAATACTCTCAAGCTTGCTGAATCCTGGAATGTTATGAATTACGTTTCACCTGAATTATTTAACGAAATTTCGAACTTGTTAAATAAGTCAAAGATAGGTATTTGAATAACATTTATTCACATCTTTGATATTTAATATTTATTTAATAATCAAGTATGTAAAATAGTAATTTATTCATATATACACAAATTATTTCCTTGACTTTTAATTTTGTTGTTTAACAACCTTGGAAGGTGAATATAAATTTACTTATAACGCAACAGAAGCTGAAAATGTGGTAGAGCGAGATTTATTATTTACAAAAGATATGACAAGATGTATAGTGTTCTGTTATTGGTGCAAGTTTAAAGGCTTTAACAATAAATTATCAGATGACCATTTGACGTATTTTAAGTAACAGAAAAATTAATAAACATCAAGTCTTTAAAGTCTCCTTTGAATGCTCATATCGAGCGTACTGTAAGAAACCATGTGAATATTAAAGCTTAAGGTGTTTTGACTGGAAAATATATACGTTCTTAAATCTAAAAGATTGAAAACCTCTTTAAAAGATGAAGTTGAAAATTTTTTAATACAGGCTTGTAACGCTAGCGCGTTGTTTAAGGAAACATTAAGTATTAGAAAAAATTTAAAAGCTACGGTAGTTAGACATTTAAGAAAGTTGTTATTTCAATATGATATTAAATTAGAATGAAGAATTAAAATAGGAAAAAACTTTACGCCGCTTCGTATTAAATACGGCAAAATTATACATATATATATATATATATATATATATATATATATATATATATATTATTGCAAACTTCCAGTCCCTGTTCGGGCGCCACTTTTTATTTAAGAGAACGTTAATCTCCTTTTATAAAAAGAAACTTTATTGTTAAGCAATTTTAAAAAAAACACTTCAGATCTTGGTTGTGTGCAGCTTTATAAAATGGTGTTGCTAATTTATACCAAATATACCTCGGCTACAGAACTGATATCTCTTAATCTCAGGGTTACTTTGTTTTGTTTTGAATAGAACTTATTTGAACTGAGTTCTATATTCAAATAAGCTCTCATACAAATACATATATGAAATCAACACCTAGCACCCTCTTTCTCTGTTGGCCCTATCTAATATTTTACAAATGTAAGACAACTGCAGATGGTAATGCAGATACCTCTAAGCTGTGTTACCGTTGTCAAATAAATTTTAGTGAAAACAATGCTCCTTAAATTAAAAATGCTTTATCTTAATTTTAAAGAGTTAATATTTTATTTAATAAACTTGAAACAATACCTTAATATCCAGATTCGTGTGTTTGTTCTTCTTTACAATTGATGCAGTGCACCTACAGGATCTCAGGGCAGTTACCTAATAACAATATTGTTTGCTTTAATATTTGGTTAAATTTTAGATGGTTTTAAGAATGAATTAAATATTTAAATCGATACTAAGGAATACTTGTACGGTATGCTGCTTCACCTTCCAGACTTGGACCAATACAATTGATACCAGCAGTGTTTTCGTCTAGCTCTACGTGTATCCTCTCTATGCCTCGTTGCTCTGCTAACTTTTACACCAAAACGGCTTGCTCCTAGTATCTTCAAATTTTGGTTGGACACCTTTATATTTACTTTGGAATAGTGTATGTACTCTAAGCTTGTGTAACATTCGATTTTTAATCACTTTATTAATAATTTTAATTTTAGGAATAAAACCACAGCTCTCAATAACAAGTACTATTTTATTCAACAGTTTATCATGATCAAAAATAATTTCAACCATTCCAAAAGATTAAACAACAAACATATATATCAAAGAAAAATCAACAACCATCACATCTTTCGTAACCTAGCAACCAACACCTTACCTACTATTTTATTATTCATATAAATCAAAAAAATTTTAAATCATAATTGTGCATTCAAAACCACCTTAGCTTAGTCTTCCCTACATTTTCATGGCCTTTTGATTGGTACAAACAAATATTGCATTGTATAATAATAATCAATAATGTTAAAAAGCATATTTAGACAACATTTTTATATGTTTCACCCTCGTTTAATTTTACATGTGACTGCTACTAATTTCATTTCTAAATTAAAAGTCAAACACCTTCTGGACAAGTAAATTATTGATCTACAAAGTAATATTCACTCAAAGATAAAGCATTTTGCCAATTAGCATCGTTTCTCACCTCACTAATTGTTTTGATTAAACTTGGGTCTTGTATTACAGTATATATAAAAACCATCTGTACTCTCTCTCTCTATATATATATATATATATATATATATATATATATATATATATATTACTCATATTTAGACCAGGGTAGAAAATTAATGGATTACATCAAATAATTTTAATCACCGTGTATAAGGAAGTTTATTAGATAATACGCTTTATTAAAAACCCGTGGAGAATAAAAATTCATTCGTTTTATTAAAAATAAGAGATTAAAATTATTTACAAGACGCTTCATATAAAAATAAGCAGTTTTAAAATGCTCAACGTGTAATTTAATTATTCCAAAGTAAAGAATCAAATGGAAATTACGTGCAAGATTTATATGAATTGATTCAAGTTTGGGCAACGAGTATTAAACGAAACGTACAGATAATAATTGAATATTTAATTAGGATTCACTAAAATTAAAGAGTATTAATTTTAATTGAAGTTAATTGAACCGTTAGTAACAGATAATATCTATAGAAACTTGTAAAACCCAAGATTATAATACCAGAAAATAAAGCTCTGAGAATTAATATTATTTTGAATACCTGCGTAGTTTAAATATCACATACGGCGTAAATTTTGTAGATAATTAATAGTTTCAAAGAATCTTGGAGAAACCGGGGCTTAATATTCACGAGAATGTGCGATACGGGGTTATTAAACCCAGATAACAGTCCACATGGACTAAAATATAATCGATAATAAAGAATATCAATTTGCACCAATACGAACAGGTTAGAAAAGGAAAGAGAAAATGCGTCAAGCAAAGACACATATAGTAAAAGGCGGGATTTAAGCAACGTCACGAGGGTCACAATTGGTTGAAAATAGGATGCAAATATCAGAGGTAGAAACAACAATTTCGGTATAAAAGTCAATTAGTTATTTCTCGGACATGCTTGCGTGCCGTGTGTTGAAATTTCTGAGATTTAAATGGGACAAGTGAAAATTCGTAAAAATCGACGCGCGAGCGACAGACTGGGAACATAGAATGAGGAATTCTTTAGAATTACCCGTTTTGAGGACAAAAGCGACGTGCCGGCTTTTTGCTATATATACCGAGATGAATATAAACAAGCTCTCTTAGACTCTTAGACTTTTGACTATTCGATGCGTTAAAAGCTCTTACATCCGCGACTTGATTGAAGATGTTAAACAGTGCATTTTAGTTTGAGAAAATAATTTAAAATTTTGCTCGTATATTTTAGTGATTCAAAATAGTTGGTTATTTACGTGCTAACATGAATGTACTTCAGTGCACTTAGATACAAGGTAATAAAATTTAGTTTCACTGTACCAATTAGAAAAATTTACAACGACAAATGTATACACAAAAGTAGGCAGTTTTGGCGTATATTGGTGAAAGAAGTATGAAGTTATTTGCTATTTTTCGGGGTGTTAATAATTAAATGGTTCAAATACGTGTCTGGATCCACGAAACAAGGGTCAGATATACACAGATGAATTCCGGAAAAGCCCAGAAACAACTTTAAATAAATGGTGATGGAGTAAATTTTAAAAGCGTTGAGAATTAGAAGCCGTAAATATAATCCTGTTGGAATGGTGTGATTAACTAAAGGGACGATGTACTTTGAAGCTACGAGGACGGTGACCTTCAGGTAAATTATACTATTTTGTTTGACATTTTGTGTGTGTTGAATAACTTTATAATTGATTTACTTTAAATGGACATTAGTGAAATTGTACTAACCATAAAATTTTAATTTTAAGATGAAATTTGCTTGTTTAAGTAGAAAGGGTATTTAGTATTGATGTTCTGAATTATGATGAAAATATGGGTATGTCTTTGAGCTCAATTAGACGAACCTGGTTAATTAACGTAAAGGGTGGTAGATGCTCCTTTATACTCAGACTCCGGTCTGCTTATATTGTTATATTAATTAGTAGGCATCCAACAAGGACTTTAATTTTGGATGCACATTAAAATGATAATAAAATTAATCTTGAAATTCTTTTAAAACTGAAATTTATGCTGAGTTTTAATTTTGAAATTTTAATGTATTCTGAATATTGATGTAAATAGAGTTAACGTTGATGTTTTGGTAGGAATGTGTTGTTTTTTTATGAATGAGGAGGTTTATAACATTAGGTGAGCAGCCGAGGCGAAAAGAGGATCACAGCCGTTTATGACGCCCAATCTGTGGGACTAGAATTTTTTGTTGAAAGGACCCAGTTCCCGCATTCAAAGGAGAATATCACAGCAATATATATATATATATATATATATATATATATATATATATATATTGCTATGATATAACCTTTATTATTTTAAGCCCCAATGTTGGGCGTCATTTTTACTGTGATATGAAATTCGCCCCACGCTTGGGCGTGATTTCTTTTATTGCTATGAAATTCCTTTTATTGCTGTGCTATTCGCTCCATGATTGGGCATGTCATTTTTATTGCCGTGAAATTAAATTTTATTGCTATGAAATTCCCCCCTTTTGATATAAAATATTATTTTAAGATTTTCCCCCGGCTAGCTTACTGAATAAAACTTATTGGATTCAAGTAAAGCAATTCTAGAACACACAATATAATATTTGATAATATGTACAATACTCAAAATTTCCCTTTTATACAAAATATCTACATTTACCAGATTCATGCTTTTCTGAAAGCCAGCAAAAATATCTTTTAATTACATTCAGGGACCTTCGAACGTTCCAAGCTACCTTCCCCTGTTTTCATATTTTTACGCGAGCTTTTTGATGATTACAAATAATAAATTGGAAACAGTCTTTCAATAATAAAGTGTTTTAGAAATAGACCTGGAATGGTTTCTGGAGTTCTATCCTAGTCTATGGTCTGCATCCCCTTTCTGTGTCCGCTTTACACTTTCTCTTTTTGGTATTTTATGTTTGCGTTAAGACATCAACCAAATTGTCTCCACAAAATGCCATTCCCATATAAGAATCGCCTCCCATAAAAATCGCTTCCAATTAAAGTCGTACCAAATTAAAGCACGTCCCAAAATTATAATTTCAAATTAAAGTATCACCAAATCAAAAATTGCCTTTCTATCGAAATACATCCCAAATTAAAGTACGTCCAGAATTATAATACGTCCCAAATCAAAGCCGTCTATCTGTAGATCGGTTTATATTTCGTTGCACAAAATTCTTGCACTCTTAAATTTCATTTATGTACTTTTCATTTCACTAGTTACGTGAGTTTTTACCACCTTTGAACATAGTTATTGCTCAGTTAAATATAGACTAAAATGTTATTCAGTTTCTATCCCTTCCTTCAATAGTTTTCATTGGCGTGTTTACAATCAAGGCTGGTACCTTGCCTTATCTGGCATAACCAGGAATTTTTACAAATTACCTAGTTTAAATCTTCGACGAATGCTCTATTTCTTACGTCCGCATTCAGCATATTGCAGCATTATCTTGGGATTTACAACGTTTGGATTTTCATCAAGTCACGTATTTGATGTTTGTCAATTTATCATATAATTAAACCGCCTGGTGTTTATTTGTTTGCCACAAAATGTTGGTTTTCTGACCAAATGTGTTCTTCTCTAGTCACGTAACGATTTTCTAATAATGAATTATTTATGATGTGCTTACGTTGATATTTTCGACGCAATTGTTAAGTATTTGGAATTCTAATTTATCTAGGTTTCCCGGTAACTTAATTTTGATGCAACTTGTTGCGTTTTAAAATCTTATCTTTACTTGTAAACTATACTTAAACATATTTATGTTCTCATGCATTTAATTACATATCTTTTATATACACTGTCCTCTTAATTGACATTATGTAGAATAGTCGATTTATTCTTATAATTTCTGGAATTTTTTGATTTTCTTAAAGTTAAAGTTGTTTATATTTATCCTACGACCCCTATGACTTAATCCACCCTTAAAGTACTATATTATCATAGCAATATATTGCTGTGGATCGGGGGGTCAATCTCTGGAACTCCCTAGAAATCATTCAAGCCCCAACTTTGGGCCGTAATAAAATTGCTGTGTACCCCTATAAATATCGTGCCCCGTCTGTTATCAATTTTAAAACAAATCGAAAATTGCACACAAATAGAAAAATTTTGCAAAAAAAAAAATTTCTTACCTAGATTCTGCTTCCATCATTTAATTACTTTCTTCAGCTCCCTGGCTAGCTCAGTTGAGCCTCCTCTTGGATATTCACTATCATACTTTTTATCGTTCACGCACACTCTCAATAAAACCACAAAATAATACAACAATCATACACTATTTATTTACCACTAGTTACAAATAAAGCTTCAAGATTATTTACATTTCGGTGCTCAAGTTACAGCTCAATAAATTCTAATTTTGTAACGTCCAGGATTTCAACTTGAAACATCAAACACATTAAATGTAACATGAGTAAATGGGCCCTGAATAATACCTTATTTTTCTTTCTTTATTTATAATTAATTTTAATAAAGACACTCTGGAGTATGGTGAGCTCATAATAACCCAGTTTTTTTTTATGATTAATGTGTACTTTTTACTTTGCATACGCTTACTGCAAACACAAAAAAAAACCATGTACTCTTAACAATAAAAATTTTACATTCCTGAGGAACGTTAATAAGCTTTATATACACCTTTAGATTTATATTTAAATACCATACTAAAAGTTAGTTATACATATTATTTTTAATACGCAAAATAATGCAAAATATCTTCATAGTTCACTCTCACACATCACAACAATTTTCATAGTTTATAAAAACAACAAATTCTAAAGCGTTACCTGGAATTTCTTGAAGATCCCTACTCCGTTGACAAAGCCGTTAAGTTGTTTCGCTCTCGGTTTCGTGGTTCTGTTCTGCTTGCCCCCGCCAGCTATTTGTAGATGAACAACCTTTAAGTTGTGCTGCCTGCTCTGCATTCACGATACATCCAAATCCAAATCTACGTATATTACACTTCTTTTATAATTGCTTAATTTAATTTACGTTACATTACGTCACTTCACGAGCTTGTTAAAATTTATGTTGCACCTCAATGAAATTTAGACTCGACACTATCCGCGTTCAAATTATGAGGCCAACACTGTACTATTTAATTAAAAAAATTTTATATACTTACAAGCTCGTAGTAAATTCTGTACGTCTGAAGCGATGAAAATACTAAGAGAGCCCTATTAATTTTCTTAAAGTATTTATATAATTCGAAATGCCACCTCTCGGCCACTCTTCGCGCGAAATCCTTCATTTAAAATAATACTTCCTCAAATTTTGGTTCAACCGTTTTCGAAATCTCCGAAATTTAGCTCGTCGTAATGATATTCTTCCGAAAAACCCGCATTCAATATTCCCGTGTTTGTCTGTTTTGCAACTAACTATATAGACCAATGAGATATTTCGCGACGTCTTGAAACCCCGCCTGTATTAACGCTATTCCTCTCTTATGCATATTCTATGTTTCCTTCTAACCTTGTTTAAGTGGTAGAAAATCGATATTACTGTCCGCGTTTCGTTTAATCCATGTGGACTGTATACGTGCGTTTCGAAATGAACTGCTGTTATGCCTGTCTTATTCCGAAGTATATCCTTGATTGTCCATCTCTTCTGTGCTTTAAGGAAACTTTTAGTTAGCAATTATGCCGAAACATTCTACCATTTGTACAATATACCTCGAAGCTAGTCTTTAATCTACACAAATACGAGGAACCTGACCTTTCTAAAGCATGCAGGTGTTCTTTAACGAACGTTTTTAAAACAACATTTCTAGGAGTTTTACGTTTCACGGTATTTTTTATTCAACGGCTGTTCGTTTGTTCAAAAGCGTTTCACCTTGGTATTATCGATTTTTTAAGCCCTTATGCGTATTAAACGTAATAACCCTTTCAACTAAACTCAATTAAATTAATTAATAATTTGCCTTGGCTTCTACAATTTATTTTCTTTACGAAGCTAACTAAATTTTAATCACTACTTGTAAAATTTTGTTAATCCTTGTTACTTTAAATTCACTAAATGAAATAAATTTCACACGTAAATTCTGGTTGTTTCCTCTATACAGGGTGTTTGAAATTGCCTTGTTAATACTTAAATTTAGCCCTTTAAAACCACTACAATATATATATATATATATATATATATATATATATATATATATATATATAATAGAATATCTATAATAACAAGCTTTTAGGTCTGCTGGTTAATAAAATAAACTCTTTATTATAATCCAAGCTTTTGGTTTTATTTATAAACCTTTATTAAGAATATAATGTGAGGTTTTAAATCAGAATCGTTGAAATAGATAAAATTCATAAATGTAAATAAAAAGTGGTGTATAAAGCTTTAAACAAAAATAAAAATAATGTGGTATTCTTATTTATTAGCAGACCTAAAAGCCTGTTATTATAGATATTTTATTGTATAATTTGCAAGGAGGCTCTAACTACTCGAGCCCCTCCTATAAATCGTAAAGCTTCAGTTATTTAGGCATCATAAATTACTGTGAAGTTTTCTCTGAATCGCCCTCACCTGCTCTACACTTGTCTCAATAAATCCACTAAAATTTCTTAAAATTAACACAGATTCTTACCTGTTTACACAATCTAAAAACTCCCGTTCAATGAGTCCATGCTGAAACCTAATAGAAATTCACACCCTACAATCACACTCAAAATAACACAATTCTCAAAATTTATCACACTCTACATGAAATAAATATTACATGTTCAAAAATACCTTTCCTTATGTACACTCGTATTATTAGCAATGTCAACAATTTCATAAAAAGAAATAATTTAAATCGATAACCTTTTTAAACAAATATTTTATTAAAGTAGGAGGGCATTCCTCATACCTTACGTTAACCCCTTTGTCTTATCATGAGCTCATATTAAAACTCTTTAAATGTGCGTGCAAGTTTACTGCACTACGAAATTAATAAACTCCCTATACTTCTTTCCAACATAGCCTGGTTATCTGTAAATTAATTATTCTTGATTCTCAAAAATAAATTTCAATTTCATCTAAAGTCCCATACAGTTTCAGTTCATTAAATATATCAAACAAGAAACACTCTAAAGCACAAAAACAAATCAAAAGAACCATAGAAAATATTTACTACACTATGTTTTTATACAATGGCATACCTGGTAACTATCTTCCACACGTTCACCACTAACCAGCCCTTGAAGATGCTGCCGTCCAGTATGGCATTAGTCTATAAAATCGCTCTCTTGTCAAATCACCATCCTTCCCTACCTGCCGCTACTCAAAATCTCTTTATTTACAATTTATAACCATAAACATCCTATCTCCAAATTTTATTCTTCGTATTCCAAAAATAAATTAACCAAAAATCGCCGCCTTCACCATCAAATACTTCCAATCTTTACTAATTTTTGTGCATTCCAAAACCACAATAATAATTTGTTTGTACTTACATACAAAACTTACTCTTTGCTTACATGGCTTAGCTTTTTACATAACTTGTCATCATATTGCACTAACTTACATAAATTCACTAAAAGTAACTCGGTGAAGCGCGAATGACTGCAGAAAAATTAATAGAGTGTCACCCCCTTTTGAAAGTGGTTATATAGCCATTGCTCTAACTTCCCTGTTTCTAAATCGCACGTAGAAATATTAACGTACCAGAATATTCCACGTAAAAGCAGTAACCGTTTCTACATTTTTCAAAATTGTTTGCTTAACCGCCAACTGCTACTCTAATTTCGCGAAACTAGCCTCAACTGCTAAGTTGATTCCTACTACTTTCACGTCTTCGACTGAAACAAACATCTTTTATCTCCCTTGTTCATATAACTCCATTTCACATATATGCCTCGACCAGTTGAATATTTGCCCTTTCTAATCTAAACTTGTCGCACGTATACCTATATCATCCAATCACCTTGCTTAATTCCTTTCCCTTGCTTTCAACCGATGCGCGACTGCTTATAATATTCTTAGAAATTATTGATTTTGTTTCCCCCGCTAAAATAATTTTGTTCGAGTCTCCCTTCAATACTACCTCTGTAATTAAATCTGTTTCTCGCTTGTATGCACACTTTATTAAGATAGATTTAGTTACAGAGGTAGTATTAAAGGGAGACTCGAACAAAATTATTTTAGCGGGTGAAACAAAATCAATAATTTCTAGGAAATTATAAGCTTATAAATGCAATTTAAAATTTAAGTTTAAAAAGAAACAATATTTCATCACAACTTACACATTAATACAATTTTCACCTAATCCTTGTTAATAATTAGAAAACCCCAAATCATTTTATATGTATGTAAGTCTCAAAATTTTCTTTAAAACAAAGATAGATAATTTAAATATTCTCCCAATGCCCCGCCTCAGTGTGGCTAATCATCAACCTTGAGCAGACTTTTTGTAAAGATTAAACGATTTCGAGATCTGATCTAAAATACTAAAAAATTATCCACTTACACGTAATTTTCTACACAAAAAACTTATACTAGCTTAATCTACTTAACAATACTCAAATTATCTCTCTAAGGATGTAAAGCAAAGTTATACTTGCGTTTTGGATCCGTCAAATTCTTGCTGGTATTTATATCTCTATTACCACCAGTCCTTGATTATAATTGCTATCTAAGGATCTTTTCCATTTAGAGTTAACTGCATCGAAAAATTTTTGGTTTCATTGTTTTTAGATTTCCATTTTAATTAATCTTCATATGTCGAAGTATACTTCATCAGTTTTCGAAAATACTGTTATTTATTAGATTAAATTTGCTGGTAACCTAGCACCATGATAATTTATATTCGAGACATGTATGACGTTGTTGCACTACATAAAAGCGATTCAGTGACTAAATGCTGAATGACTTCTGTTGATTCTTGAGTGCCCCTTTTCATTAATTTCTAGCTTTTATATAATAAAATTCTAATTCTATACGTATTCATTCGCGAACATTTCGATTGCATTTTAGGAGGTCTGACTCTTTCCATGATGTAATAATTACTGTAATTTGGTGCGTTCTTATCTTTAATAGCAAGTCAGTTTAAGATTTATTGCAATCATAAAACTTTACTCTCTTGTTAATCAATGGAGCTAATAGTTGACGTCTCTCCCTATTTTAATTTCGAGCTTCTGTAATAATTTACACCCATTAAAAACGTGCTATCTTATCTAAATTAGCCTTTTTATAAAATTTACCTATGGTATCGCTCTCTACTAATTGGGTCGTTCATTCATATTGCTTGTTAACGTAACGATAATGAATTTTCAAAGGATTTGAAAGAGTAGTTTGTTTAAAAGTGTATAAATAAATGAAGAAAATACGGAAGAGAAATATAGGTCCATTCGCCTATTGAATCTAATGGGCAAACTCTTTGAAAAAATGATAGCCCATAGGCTTTCCTGGGAGTTAGAAGAAAAGCTTGCAACTCACCACTATGGATTTAGAAAGGGGAAATTCACCATCGACGCGATGAAGGTCAGAAAACCAGTTGAGACGACCAAAAGAGTACCCAGGCAAAACCAGAAAATGTGCCTTCTCATAACGACCGATATCCAAGATGCTTTTAACTTGGTACTCTGGGATGGGATAGAAATGGAAATGAGAAACATGGAAATAAGCACAAGCATAAGAAAAGTGATAACAGAATACCTGTGCAAACGCAAGCTATATATAGGTGAAATGGAGAAGTTGCAAGTCACATGTGGTGTCCCACAAGGTTGGTATTGAGCCCTCTTCTGTGAAACCTATGCTTTGCTGATGTGCTCGCCTGAATATGCCACAAGGTGTTAAGATTATATGCTACGCAAATGATACCGCTATCGTGGTAACGAACAAAAATAAGGAATAGCTGGAGGTCATTGGAATGTCTTAAGATAACCACAAAGAAGACGAAATGTGTCATTCAATAGGGGAAATTGAAATATAAATTTTTGTGTGTGTAATACTATAACCCCATCGACGAATGAGGTACAATATCTGAGAGTGTGGTTAGGTCACAAAAGTGAAATAAAGGTCCATCACAGAGACGGTGGAAAAACGAATAGTTATGCTAACTAGATTGATGCCTAACCATAAAGGACCATCTGAGTGTAACACAAGAGGGTGATCAGTATGGTAGCCCATTCCACGAAGCTGTATGGAGCACAAGTGTGGGACAAAGTACTGAGTTTTAAGAAGTACAAACTCATGCTTGAACGACAACAAAGGAAACTGGCACTGAGAATCACCAGCAGCTTCCAAACGATATCTACGGAGATGATACAAGTGATAGTCTCGCTCCTACCTATTAAAATGATGGTGGAATCGAGAAGGAAGTCGTACATGAAGGACGGGAGAGCAAAAATAAGAGTGACTAACAAAATTATGACGAACTGATAAATAAGATGAGACTTGCAAACCGGCAAAGCAAGGTAAACAAAAACCTTACAAAGGACTTATCTATGTGGGTTAACAAAAGGCACGGACAGGTAGACTACACTACTCACACAATTTCAAAGCGAAAACGGGTGCTTTAATGCATACCTGAAACGGTTCAACATAATATACGAGGACCAATGCTCAATATGCAAGATAGAAGATACGCAGAAGCACGCGTCCTTTGAGAGGTGGAAAGCAAAGATACTAGAACTAAAAATTAAAATTGTCCATGAGATAACAATAGAAAGATCAGTAGGAAGCATGCTAATGAACCCTGAAAACTGAGAATACATACACACATATGTAAAGTAAATAAAAGAAATAAAAAAAAAGAAGACAAGACCCTTAGAAAGGAAATATCAATATGAATATAGCAACTAGTACTCGTGGTCCTAAAGCCGATAGGTGATCCCGAGTTGTATAATACCAACTGTACCGGGGCCATGACGAACAACTGACTATATGTCATAGGGATCACTTGCTGTGATTAGCTATAGCGCCAACTACGCTCCCTAAAAGAATGACTTACTAATGGAGCACTAATAACAACAATAATTTAGATCAACACTAATCTATATTGACAGTCATTTATATCACATGTCAAAGCTTTAAAGTAGGACTGATATCGTAATCAAAATTTCAATTGGAAGTCATATCGAAGTTTCTATTAGAACTAAACTCCAATATCCACGACAGCAATTTATATACATATTCAAAAACTTCTAGATTATTTTAAAACATACCAGAAATTATGTAAATTATATTCTCAAATGTACCTATTGTAATCTAAACTCTCAAATGCAAATTCTTGTACTCGTCAAACAAATTCATCCGAAATGTGTAACGCCACAGAGACTATCAATCATCCTTTGTGCACAAACGCCTCGTTTGCGATCTAGTGTAATTATTCCGGTTACAGACTGATGGGTGCTGCATTACTTTGAAAATTTGCTATTTGTAGTTTCGTTAGTTTGGTACAGAAGGGACGATATGTCGAATCCACCCACAAAACAACTAATTACAATTTTTATAATAGATATACTTACTTTAAATATTTTATTTCAGATGCATTTGAAAAAACTATAGAAACATTTAAGCAGTTAGATATATTGGTTAACAATGCAGGTGTAGTTCAAGAGATAGAATGGGAAAAGTGCATAACCACTAACTTGGTAAAGTTATCAACATAAAATTGCTAATGGATATAAGCATTATTTCATTTCAGCAAGGCTGTGTAACGGGATCTCTACTGGCACTTGATAAGTATTTTCCTTGTACATCATCTAGTTCCGAAAAGATAATTTTAAATGTATCATCTGTGTTGGGTCTGGTTCCTGCAGAAATGCTACCAGTCTATTCTGCTACAAAGTATGGAATCATCGCGTTTAGCAAATCTATAAGTGGTCCAAATCGGTGTCCTAGTTTGCATGTGAAGGTACTTGTTATTTGTCCACATTTAACCCTAACTTCCATGGCTAAAACAGAGAGACACCAACTACATGAAAAGTTATATGAACCGTTCAACTTACTTGTAAGTGCAGCACCTCCACAAACGTAAGATATACGAAAATGTTCTGTTTCATGTTAATTTAACTTTTAGTTCTGATGAGTTGGCTCAACATGCAGTGGCAATAATGCAAAATGGTAAATCTGGATCGATATGGACGATAACCGGTAATAACAGTAAAGAAATTCAATTACCTTCTGTATTTGAGCTTCCGAAGGTTTAACGTATTTGGTTAAAGGGTTAATTAGTTCTAATTTTCTCCTTAAAACTTTTTCTTTTGTATTTTATATAAAATATACGAAACTTTTCTACTCTTTACTTGTGGTGTTCTAGTTTGTCAGAGGTCACCTTGTTAAAACTTTGATAGAACAGATATATCATTTATCTACAAGTATAAAATTACTAAATAATTATATATTAAAGGCTTGTCGCACAAAGAAAATATTTAAAAAGTTCTTGTGTGCGTAGTTATTTCAAATGTCTTTTAACACTGAAAGCACTTTAGTTTATAAAGTTGCTAAAGGTAATTCGATTTTGAAGAATTGAAGTTATGACTTCGCGGCGAAAACCTGGATCTGACGTTGTGTAGAGAATGATGTCCATCGATACGCTGAATGCAACGCAGGTAACTAAATCGGATTTCCATGCTTCGGTACCTTGCGACTGATAGGCGGAAGTGCTGGCATACTAGCAACCTCTTTAAGCGAGCTGAGGGCGGAATGTCCCCAATCCTAGCCGTACATGTTGGCGTCGCTTGCTCTAGAAAGTTGTCCCAATGGCTTAAGAGGTGAAGCGAATTCAATCTGTATCATGTAGGGCTCCTGCGGTCGTAGTGTGATTATAAAGGTTTACTTTATTTTATCACATTAGATTTGGTTGGCACAACGGGATAATCTGAAGAAAAATCCTTAGTGCAAGAAGAGCTTGGTTACTTCCGTCTTACATTATTCTTAAGTTATCTCCCAGGAGATTGGTAACTACCTTAAGAACAGAACAACAAAGATGTAATTTGTAACAAGATGGTGCTTCCGCATATAACTCCAGAGATGTTCGTCATTATTTAAGACAATTTATTGGCACTCATAATGAAACACCGTGGTCTGCAAGGTCCGATCCGCTTGAAAAATGTTAGATAAACATTTTTTAGAAAAATACGCCATCGTCCGGATGAGAAGTGAAATGGAGGTCCCTTGTGTGTGTTGTCACGCACGTTAAAGATGCCTACCCTGCTTAGAACAGCAAAGGTTCGGCAAAATTCAAAATTTCCAGATAAAAAAACTCGCTTCCTGGCCAATGTAGTACCTCCGAGTGGAGCACTGGAAATCACATGTAGGTATCTGAAGGAGGGCGGCTTCGTGGTGTAATTGGTTTGTGTGTGACTACTATGCCCAAGGTCCCGGGTTCAAATCCCAACACGGTCTGCTTGAAAAATGTTAGGCAAGCATTTTTCACAAAAATACGCTCTTGTTCGAATGAGAGGTACAATGGAGGTTCCGTGTGAGTGTTGTCACCTATGTTAAAGATCCCTACCTTGCCTGTAACAGCAAGGATTCAACAAAATTCAAAATTTTCTGGTAAAAAAACTTGCTTCCTGGCCAATGTAGTACCTTTGGATAGAGCATTGAAAAATAAAATGTAGGGCATGTGAAGGTGGGGGTTAAGCAGCCTGTGGCTGCCAAGGATCCTCCATCATCATCATCATCATTAGGTTTTCAGTCCTAGAACTGGTTGGACGCATACACTCACTGCTTCCTAGTCTGAACCAACCTACACATTTCCCTGAAATTTGCACAGTCTGCATCTATCACTGTATGTGTGCTAAAGTCTGATCTCGGTCTACCCCTACCTCTCTTTTCCTATCTCTGCTTATAGTATATCCCGTACTATTCCCCAGAAATGCCTTAGAACGTATCCTGTCCTTCTATTTCTCCTATTTTTCATTTTCCACAGATGTCTTTATTCCTCTACTATTTCTGCAACCTATTTCTTATTAACTTTGTCTGTCCATGCTACCACCTTCATACATCTGAATCACAACATTCCAGAAGGCTTCTATGTCTTTCTGTCTGCTTTTCTTACTGCCCCTATTTCATAGATGTATTGTGCTGTGCTCCACACTATGCTTTGAACAGTTTTCTTCTTGTATCTATGTTCGTTGTCTTTGAACATAGCTGCTGTTCTTTCTTGTTTGATGCAGTTCGGTCACCTTCTATTGTTTTACAATTGTATACCCTATTTCCCCGATATTCAGTGGTATATGAAAGGAGGTAAGCAACCTTTGGCTGCCAAGTTCCCCCAGCACCTGAACCTAATTTTTCCAATTTATCCTTTCGCACAATCAACATTAGTTGAAAATATTTCACAACCAACATCTGTAGTTGTTTGTAATAATCATTAGATTTAAGAGCACTTATTTTTTTGTCATTGGGTTTTATGTCTTGAAACTGGTTGGACTTGTACCTCAGCTTATTTATGTTCTGAGCTAGCCTGCACCATTCCCTGCAATTCTCACAACAGCCGATATACAGTTCATTTACATTTCCAATGCTCCACCAGTAGGTACTACATTGGCCAGGAGGCGAGTTTTTTGTTGCCTGGAAATTTAGAATTTTTCCGAACCCTTGCCGTTCCAGGCAAGGTAGGGATCTTTAACGTGCGTGACAACACTCACACACGGGACCTCCATTTAACCTCTCATCCGAACGAGGGCGTAATTTTTGTGAAAAATGCTCACCTGCCATTTTTCAAGCAGTCGGCCGTGTCGGGATTTGAACCCGGGACCTTGGGATCCGTAGTCTTACGCTTACTACATTGATCCACGGCGACGCCACACACACACAGCCGATATACAGCTCGATTCCCTTCTATTGTTTTCTAATTATATCCGCTATTTCACCGAGATTCAGTGGTATGTGAACGGAGTTAAGCAGCCTGTGGCTACCAAGGTTCCCCCAACACTTAGACATTTGCCGTATTAATAGTTTTCAAATAAATCCTTTCGCAAAATTAACATTAGTTGAGAGTATTGCAAAACCAATATCTGTAGTTGTTTATAATAATCACCATGTTTAAGTACAGTTATTATTTTCGTCATTAGTTTTTCCATCTTGCGATTGGTTGGAAGCGTACCTTCATTGATTTCTATTCTGAGCTAGCCTACACATTTCCCTGAAATTCTCACAACCTACATCTTTTACTATTTGTGAGCAGTAGTCTAACCTAGGTCTACCTCTACTTCTCTTTTTTCCTATCTCTGCTTCTAATATATTATTCCGCACTATTCTCTCATATCTTAGTATGTGGCCTATCAACCTATCTCTCCTATTTTTTACTGTTTTCCACATAGTTCTTTCTTCCCCTATCATTTCTAGTACCTCTTTGTTCTTAACTTTGTCTCCATGGTATCTTCATCATACGTCTGTAACACCACATTTCAAAGGCCTTTTTCTTGTCCGCTTCTCCTACTGTACAGGCTTCACAGCCATACAGTGCTGTGCTCCACACATACGTTTTAAGCAATGTTTTCCGTGTTTCTATGTTTGTGGTCTTTGAACACAGTAGTTGCTTTTTCTTGTTAAATGTAGCACGACCTTGTGCTAATCTTTGTTTTATATCTTTTATGCTTTTCCCATCTTGCGTTATTTGACTTCCAAGGTAGCAGAAATCCTTAACTTCTTGTAAGTTCTTGTTACCTATTTGTATTCTTGTTTTTGATTTATTATCCCCTCTTTTGCATACTAGAACTTTAGTTTTATTTTTGTTAATTTGCATACCATATCCTTCCATTAGAACTGTTTCCATTTCAATAAGAGCAGCTTCTAACTCTTCCTTGCTAGATGCTAATACCGCTATATCATCTGCAAATCTAAGCATTTCAATTTTTTGTCCCTGCATAGTAATTCCAAATGTTTGCCTCTTCAATGTACAAGTTAAAAATTAATGGGCAAAGGAAACATCCCTGTCTCACCCCTTTCCTAATATTTACTTCTCTACGTTCCAGCTCTAATTCTATTACTGCTGTTTGCTCCTTGTATAAGCTATGTACTATCCGTCTATCCCTATAACTCATTCCAATCTTTTTGAGTATTTCGAAAACTTTTTCCATTTTGCATTGTCGATTGCTTTTTTCAGATCTACAAACCCTAAATACACGCTTTCCCCTTTTTTCTATTGTTTTCCCCATTATCACTCTCAGAGCTAAAATAGCCTCTCGTGTTCCCCTGTTTCGCCTAAACCCAAATTGATCTTCTCCTAGTATTTTTTCAGCTCGTTTTTCCATTCGTCTTTGTACAATTCTAGTTAATATTTTGACACGTGTGCTGTCAAACTTATTGTTCGAAAATTTTCACATCTACCCGCGGCTTCCTTTTTTAGTACAGTTACTATGATGTTATGTTTGAAATCATTGGGTGTCTCGCCTGTTTCATATATATGGCTTAAAAGTCTTACATTTAAAAGTTAAAGTTACAATCCCGCAAGCGCGGAAATAAATGACGCACCGGCATGTGGTCGCTCTAAACTTTATACAGGTTTTAGCGCGCCCATCTGTCAATGACGTCACCAATATACAAATTTAAATGCGCAATTGACGGAATATATAATAAACATTACAAATGCAGTATAGACAATAAGGTACTCACATAAATAGGTCCAGTTTCCCACGAAGTACGCCAAGGATGGCGTCCCACAGGATAGCGTCCTTCAGGATTGCTGGAGCCCCCTTTAAGATAGTTCACGGAGGGTACGCCTAGCGTCCTTCCGGATGGCTCCGACTAGCTACGGCGGTCATGGACTCCGGTTCGCCCTAGGCTGCTTCAAATTATCTTCTTTCCTATGTAGAGGTAACGATAAGGAAGGGTTATGGAACGACAGTTAAACAAAAGGCAATAAACATAAAAAAGATACAGACACGATACGATACCTAAACCAAACTACTCCTCTTGATGTTCCAAGGCAGAAACACCACGTTACAGAGTCTCCCGGAAACTTCCCCACTCTTGTTTTCCCGCCACTCGCGTCGCGCGATCTGGCGCAAACGCACTCTGACGTGACGGAAATACACGCCAAATCTTTTGAATTTAAGGCGCAAAAACTCCCACACATCAAAATTAAGCTAAGGAATGTTTAGTGCCAATTTGGCACGTAACACAAGTTCTGTTACGTTCTGTTACCGCTTGTTCATCGGTTTTTAGAGTTTCTGCTTGCAGTTTATCTGTACCCGGCGCCTTACCATTTTTCAGACCCTTTAATGCTAATTCAAACTCATCTCTAAGTATTGTTACATGCCAAATTGGCACTAATCATTTTTTAGTTTAGTCTTGCTGTGCGTGAATTCGCGCCATAAATTCAAAAGACTTGACGTGTATTTTCGTCACGTCAGAGTGCGTTTGCGTCAGATCGCGCGACGCAAGTGCCGGGAGAACAAGAGTGGGGAAGTTTCCGGTGGACCCTGTAACGTAGCTGTTTACCTTTGAACATTAAGAGGAGTGGTTTGGTAACGTATCGTATCGTGCCTTTATCTTTATTTATGTAGATTTCCTTGCCTTATCTGATTGTCGCCCCTTATACCTGTTTCCTTATTTGTTCCCTGCATAGGTAGAGGTAATTTGTAAGCAGCCTAGGGCGAACCGGAGTCCACGAACCTAGACGAACGAGTCCATAACTACCGTAGCTAGTCGGAGCGCTTTGGAAGGACGCTTAGGCGTACCCTCCGTCAATTATCTAAAAAGGGGCTCCAGCCATCCTGAAGGACGCTATCCTGTGGGACGCCATCCTTGGCGTACTTCGTGGGAAGCTGGGCCTATTTATGTAAGTACCTTATTTGTTTATAATGCATTTCGAACATTTATATTTATTCCGTAATTGCGCAATTAAATATGCTTATTGTGTGACGTCATTGACAGATGGGCGCGCCAAAATCTGTATAAAGATTAGCGCTACCAACTGCCATTGTGTCGCGTATAGCGAGTTCACGGGGAGATAATAGTATAGAATATCCCAAGTCATCATTTTCAATGTCTGATTCCTGTTCTAATGCAGTTAGTTCCTCTCCTGCATATAAATTCCCTATATATTCTTGCCATCTACCCCTTTCTCTACATTTTCTATATTGACGTTTCCTCCCACGTACCTTATATTTTTGCTATATGGTTTTATCTCCCTGAAATTGATTCTAATTAGTTTGTATGCTTCATCTGTCTTTCCTACTTCCATCTTAGTTTGTACCTCTTTGTACTTTTCATCAATCCATTGCTCTTTAGCTTTCCTGCATTTGCGAATAATTTCCCATTTTATAGCTTTGTATCTCTGATTTTCTGTTTTGTCTGATTTACTTTTGTATCTTCATCTTTCTTCTATTAAATTCGGGATATCCAATGGTTTCTTATTTTCTTCTTGTGTATATTCTAGAATATCTCTGGCCGCCTTGTTTAGGATGGATTTAATGTTATTCCATTCGGTTCCTACATCCTTAGTATCAGATATTTTCCCGATATCTTTCAGCAATTTATTTGACCTTTTTTCGAATCTTTCTGGAATATCTTTGTTTTTAGTTTCTCTAAGTCAAAGTGTCTTTTTCCGTTTCTATTTTTCAAATTTTTAAATTTAAGTGCAGTCTTGATAATTACGATTGTTACGTGCCAAAGTGGCACTAAACATTTTCTTAGCTTAATTTTTATGTGCGGAAGTTTTCGCGCCTTTAAATTTAAAAAACTTGGCGTATTTCCGTCACGTTAAAAGTGGGTTGGACGAATAATTCCGCGCCGACGCGGGAAAGGACAGAAAAGTGGGGTTTTTTCCGGTGGTCTTTTAACGTAGCTTTTTGCCTCTGACCTTCGTGAAGAGCGGTTTTGTTCAGGTATCGTATCGTGCCTTATCCTGTATTTATGTAGATCCTTGCCTATGCTTCTCTGTTTGTCGCCCTATACCTGGTTTCCTTGTTCATTCCCTACATAGGTAGGAGGTAATTTGTAGCCGTTGGCCAAACCGCATTCCACGCCGGAGTACCATCTTTAAACACTCCGGAGTGGAGCCCTGAGGTCCAGTCGAAGCCATTTGGATGGACGTTAGGCGTACCCTCCGTTAATTGCCTTAAAAGGGGTCATCAGTAGCCCTGATGGACGTCAACAGAAGCCAACTTTAACTCAGGGACATATTCATGTGAGTATTTCGCTGTTATAAACTATTGTATGAAAATTGGCATATTTTCCGTCAATGGCGTATTTAATTTGTTATTGGTGACGTCATTGTCAGATGGCCGCGCTAAAGCCTGTATAAGCTTGGAGCTACCACCTGCCCGTGGCGTCGCTTATTCCGCGCTAGCGGAGTTGTATTTATGAACTTTTTAAATTGTAAGACGATATTGTGGTCAGTGTCTATATCTGCTTGTGGGTAGCTTCTATAGTCTTTTACTTGATTCC
The DNA here is from genome assembly GCA_036346225.1 of Platerodrilus igneus. Lineage (NCBI taxonomy): Eukaryota > Metazoa > Arthropoda > Insecta > Coleoptera > Lycidae > Platerodrilus > Platerodrilus igneus. The sequence continues at coordinate 70,297 of JARFIW010001482.1, read as the reverse complement.
TAAACCGTTGTCTAACAAAAATGTAATATATTTAATATCTTCCTATATCTCCTGGCATCTTTCACGTATATTGTCTTCTAGCATGATGTTGAAATAATATGTTTGTGATGATTAAATTGTTCTTTTCGCAAAATACTACCAGCCTATTTCCTTTGTCGTTTCTCGTGCCTAAACCAAATAAACCTACTACTGCTCTTTCCCTACCCTCACCTACCACTGCATTAAAATCCCTCGATATTATTAAATTTTCATGTTCTTTTACGTATCTTAATATGTCTTCGATATCTTTGTAGATCGCTACTACCTCTTCTTCACTGTAGCTAGAGGTGGGCATATATATTTGTATTATTACTGTGCTTATCGGTTTAGATTCTAATCTAACCATGAGCACTCTCTCGTTCTTTTGTAAGTAATTTTCTACACAGTATCCTATCTTTTTCTGCATAACTATCCCCACACCCAAATTTCTTTCCTCTGCTTTTGTATGTATTTACCCTGAAGTTTCCACTCCAATTATCCTTCACCTCTGGCTACCGAACTTCGTTGATCCCTACTATGTCTAATGCTAACCTATTCATTTCGATTTTTAAGTTCTGTAGCTTACCTACTTGCTTCATGCTTCTAACATTCCACGCTCCAGCTCGCAAAGTGTTCCCGACTCTTACTTTGAACTTTCCGATCGCATCATCCGAAGTAGTCCCCTCCCAGAGATTCAAATGGGGGACTATTTTAACTCCAGAATCTTTTACCCCAGAGAATTCCATCATTTTATTATAATTTAGGTACGCTCTGTACTTGGGAGGTAATGTGGTGGTTTCCCGTTGCCTTCCACATCACAGTAGTGTCTTAGAATGTCATACCGACCCCTATGGTCTCTGCCAATGTAAGTACCAAAAGAGCCGCTGCTTTCTGTTGGGATTTGTTGATTAATACATATATTATTGTTGAGAGTTGTAACCCTAGTTTTGGTAATCCAGTGGACAAGGGTGAACTTGGACAGATTGGAAAAATTGTGTTTTAGATGACAAATATCCTGGTTGTGTATTACAATTTAGTAGTTTACTTGAAAGTTTGTTACATTTAGAAACTATTTAAGAGAAGCAAGGTTGTATGATAGTAAGGGATACAGAATTTGAGCTGCTTAATAAAGAGCCAACTTCCGTGTTTCTAATCTGAACATTGAGTGGCAAAAAAAGTCTTTAGTGCTGCTGCAAACAGCCCTTGTCAGTTGACTACAGGTAATTGACCGCAACCCCAACATTCTCAAATTCTCTTGAAACCTTTCAAGTTGATATATATTATCTAAACAAACATATAAACCAACCCGTAGTTCAAGGACGACGTAACTGTTGTCCTATCTGTAATAAAACTTACCACAGCTATGATATGGTAGAATGCACTCTTTGTCACAAATGGCTTCACTACGAGTGTGTCAATGTGAATGACAGTGTGGCCGGCATTAAAGACTGGAAGTGTGCTAATTACCTAGAATCAAGTACTTCTTGGTCTCCCGCTGATTGCAGATTTAGTCACAAGGCATTGTCAATTCCTTTATCGCAAGGGCACTGTGAAATAGTACAGATTAAATGTAACAAGACAAATGACATTAGCTGCCCCCAAGGCAGTGCTAGTTGCAAGATAACTATATATAGAGTAGCTAAGTCTCGAAAGTCTCTAAGTTCAATCACTACTAGAAGCAGCAAGAGAATCTTCAGCTTAAAGCTATTGATGATGAAATGGAAATACTTCGCAAGTACCAGCTGCTAGCTTCAAAAAAGCGTTTATTGCTCGAACAGGACGACACCGACTCCAGCCAATGTATTGACGATGACGAGATAAATGCAGTTAAAGCCCTTCACAATGCAGACTTATCTCAACAAATTGAAGAAGGTTTTGTGATGCTAAGCGGCGAAAACACAAAGGTGGTTCCAAGTGAACTTACTCAAAAATTTGTTCACTTGTCATTAAAATCGAACGAGCCAGCTTCTGTGAGGTACTCGGACACGCTAAAGCAGAACCAAACGTCTCCAAAAGTTAGTAACTCGCAAAGTGCAGGGGTAGCTCAAGGTCCTGCACTTAATTCACCATTAGGTAATTACGGTAAAAATATTTGGTCATCTCTAACTTCTCAACAGACGACAGCAAGACAGTCGATTCCTAGAGAACTACCTTCATTCTAGGGTAACCCTCTCGACTGGCCTTGGTTCGTCAGTAGTTTTGAGAGGACTACATCTATGTGTGGATTTAATAACGATGAGAATCTTGTTCGTTTGCAGCGAACGTTGAAAGGCACTGCAAAAAATGTTGTATTTAGTTTGTTAGTTGTGCCTAAATGTGTATCAGAAATCATGTCTACCATACAAATGCTTTTCGCTAGGCCTGAGCAAATTATTGAAGCACACATTTTAAAAGTGTGTCAGCAAGCACCAATAAAACAAGAAAAATTAGAAACGTTGGTAGAGTATGTCATTGCTGTACAAAATCTTTGCGCGTTTTTAAAAGCTGCTCAGTTGGATGATTATCTTAATAACCCATCGCTATTGCTAGAGTTGCTTCTAAAGCTATCTGCTTCAATGAAGCTTAATTGGGCCATGTATAAAAGTTCCTCGTCACAGACCAACAACCTGCTCGTGTTTGGAGAGTGGCTTTACACATTAGCTAAAATGTTTGCGGAGCGCTTCCAACACTCACAGTGATTGATGCCAAAAGTCCTGTTCCGACTAAAAAACTAGAAAAACATCTTAACGTTTACTACCATAAGGATACCTGTAATGCAGTCGTAGATACAAAACTTACTAAAACAGAAGTGTGTAAGTTGTGTAAGGGCAAATATAAAAGTATTGCGTATTGCAAGGGGTTTGCCAATTGTCTTTATCAGAAAAATGGAACACAATGCGTAAGTTAAGACTGTGTCGTCAATGTTTGGGAGTTCATAAATTTAAATGTCCAGCTTCAGTTGAGTGCGGTAAAAATGGTTGCAACAAAATCCACCACCCATTGCTTCACAATGACGCAAAGTTGTCCGAAAAAATAAAACCTGATTCAGACAATCCCACAGTAACTATAGGGCAACTAGAAACGAAGACTTCAAGCTTCATGGTTATAGAGCAACAACATAACGTTTCAGTAGCCCCGGAAAAGGACGTTACGTATACAGCTAGCTTTCGTATAGTGCCTGTTGTACTAAGAAATGGCGATTCTTATGTTGAAACCTTCGCCTTTTTAGATGAGGGCTTTTCAACTACTCTGCTGAACGAGAGATTAGCAGAACAACTTGGCCTAAAAGGAAAACTCGATCCCCTGACTTTAAAATGAACGAGTGAAATGCATCGAATAGAAAAAAGTTCTAAAACAGTGCTCCTTTCGATAGAAGGTAACTATCGAAATGCGAACCGGTACGGTTGCTGGCCAGCTCGCACCGTGAAAGAGCTTAATTTACCAATCCAATGCTTAGATTTCGAAAGTTATGCTCAAGAGTATTCTTATCTGCAAGGACTGCCAATAAAGTCTTACACTAATGCCAGGCCTGGTATATTAATTGGTCTTGACAATTGGAAACCAGCCGTTCCACGCAAGGTAAGGGAAGGTGGAGACGGTCAACCCATGGCAGCTAAGTGCAAGTTAAAATGACCCCTGTTTGCTACCCTAAAAGTATCCCCTTTATAAAGAGAATCTCTTTCGATTCATACTTATCATGTATGCGAGTGTGAGCCAAAGGAGGTGCCAGATCTACACGATTTAGTAAAAAGCTTCTTTTCTGAAGAATCGCTAGGCGTATCAATACTGAGGGATGCGACCGTGGCTCAAGAGGGTCGTCGAGCAAATGAAATAATGAACGCCTCAATGACAAAAATCGGCAACCATTACCAAATGGGATTAATATGGAAATACAACAAGTTGACTATACCAGATAGTCGACCAATGGCCTTTAAGAAACTCAGATGTTTGGAATATCGTCTACTGTCTGACCCCACACAAGCTAGGAATATGGATCTAAAGATTAAGGAATATGAGGAGAAGGGCTACATCCGAAAGTCGTCCCAGAAGGATCTTTATCAAACACACAAAAGAGTTTGGTACTTGCCAATTTTCCCAGTGTTCAATCATAACAAGCCTGGAAAATTCTGAATAGTCTGGGATACAGCCGCATTAGTCGATGAAATTTCGTTAAATAATATGCTTCTTAAAGGGGAAGATCAACTCAGCCTGCTACTGGGAGTGCTTCTAAGGTTTCGTGAACGTAAGATAGCGGTTAGCGACGACATCAAAGAAATGTTCCTACAGGTAAAAATTAAAGACGAAGACAAACATGCAATGCGGTTTCTTTGGTGACACTGTGATCAAACCAAACCTCCAGATACATACGTCCTACATGTAATGTCTTTTGGTGCCACTTGCTCCCCTAGTTGAGCACAATACGTGAAAAATGTGAACGCGTTAAAGTTCAAGGGTAGTCATCCCCGAGCAGTAACCAGTATCATACACAACCACTATGTTGATGACATGCTAGATTGCGCTGATTCTATTGGGAGACCATAAAACTTTGTAAGGAAGTAGCTATAATTTACGCTAATGTTGAGTTTGAGATCAGGAACTGGGTGTCCAATTCCAAGAAAGTCATGCTTGCCTTAAATCCTCAGCCACCCAATACCAGCACTATAAATATAAGTATGGGTACAGAAAGCTCAACAGAGAAGATCCTGGGTCTATGGTGGAGATTAGATACAGACGAACAAACATTTTCACTTTGTTACAACAAGAAAGTAGAAGAAATAATTAAGTGTGGTCGCAAACCATCTAAACGTGAGGTTTTGAATATCTTGATGTCAATTTATGACCCAATCGGACTAGTTGCCAACTTTGTGGATTACCTTAAAATTCTACTACAAGAAATATGGCGTAGTCGTGTTGACTGGGACGAATCAATCCTGGATGAACACTATATCAAGTGGCAATCTTGGATAGGTCTGCTACCAAGAATAGAACAGTTGCGTATTCCTAGATGTTACCTTCAGCGGTTTGATAACTGGGATGGTGTTAAATCGCAGATGCACATTTTTGTTGATGCAAGCGATAAAGCTAGTGCTGCTGTATCGTACTTGAACATCGAAAAAGATTCCATTGTAGAATGTGTTTTACTGGCAGCTAAAACTAGAATCGCACCTTTAAAACTGATCACCGTCCCGCGTTTGGAATTAGATGGTGCCGTGCTAGGAGCTGACTTGCTAAGTCATTAAACAAGCATCTCGGCATAATGCCGTCTAAAACAATTTATTGGACAGACTCTGAAACTGTTTTGAATTGGATCACAAATGAAAACCCTCGTAAATTAGGCAAATTCGTTGCAAATAGAGTTGCAGAAATTCAAAAAAATTCTTGTGTGGCAAATTGGCATTATGTGCCATCTTCACTTAATGTCGCTGATGAGGCCACAAATGATCATCGACCCCGAAAATGGATAATAGCTGTCGCTGGTATAAGGGCCCGGATTTTTTGTATGAATTGAAGCTACTTGGCCCGAGAACCACAATAAAAACATCAAAGCACAAAAGAAGACAGCTCTCGTGCATATAGTAGCTGAACGGCTTATAGACCTACAACGCTTTAGTAGTTTCAAAAGATTGTTAAGATCTGTGGCATATGTTTTCCGAGCTGTGAGGAAATTTTAAAGCTCAACAGTCAAAGGATTTGTTAATGAATGGTAGTCTAAGTGGTGCTGAATTGCTAAAGGCAATACAATTGTTGATATCAATAACACAAAAAGAGTGTTTTGGAGAAAATATTAACCATTTGTCCAAAAAATCTCCAAATCTTATGCTTATGACAACGGTACTACCTTCAAGTCCGTTTTATAAATTGTCTGTCTACTTGGATGAAACTGGCATCTTGAGAGTACGTGGAAAAATCGAAGCTACTATCTGTATTGAGTTTGATACGAAACGTCCAATAATTTTATCTCGTAAGCACGACTTGACTCGGTAGATCCTTACACATTATCATGAAGCCTATTTGCATCTAAACCACGAAACAGTTGTTAATGAAATACGCAAAAGATATTTTGTTCCAAGGCTTCGGGTTGAGCTGAATTCAATTAAGAGAAACTGTCAAAAATACCATTTAATGTTTGCACCACCTCTAGAGTCTGAAATGTCTCCACTTCCAGATGCACAACTATCCTGTTATAGTGAACCCTTTACTTTCGTCGGTGTAGATTATTTCGGACCTATGCTAGTTGTAGTAGGTCGAAGAAAAGAGAAGCGATGGGGCGCGTTGTTTACTTGTTTGACAGTCCGAGCGATTCATATTGAAGTAGCATATAAATTAGATGCTGATCACTGCATTCTCTGTATACGGGATTTTATGGCCAGAAGAGGGTAACCCCAAAAGATGTTTAGTGACCGTGGAACTAATTTTCTTGCTAGTGAGCGCATTTTCAAGGAAGAGCTCAAAAACTTGAACACGCAAAAAATTGTTGAGAGATTCGTTAGTCCTAATTTAGAATGACATTCCAGCCCACCAGCATCGCCACATATGGGTGGCAGTTAGGAACGATTAGTTAAAGCAACTAAGCTTGCTGTTTATGGCATCCTTACTACTCGAACCCCAACTGACCCATTACTACGTAGCTGTAAATACTCCCTGTATGTTTGTTGTGGTTTGTTTAGCATTCTTCTTAATCTTCTTTGGGAATGAAACCACTCATAGTTTTTAAAATCTATTTTATTTACGTTTCGATCCATGACCTAGGATCGTTGTCAAAATAATAAAAACTTCAAGTTTGACGTTTATGACATAAATTGAAGGTTACTTTGATTTATTGATGTTTGAAATATTTGGTTTGGTACACTAAGCAAAAATTTTTAAAGTTTAAAAGAATGATTGCCTTCAATTTGTGTTGCGACCTGGGATCGACTTTCCTATGGTAGCCAATACGCTTAACGTGAAATCAGCTGATTAATTTTTATTGGTGAATTTTATATAAATTCAATAATTTGGGAAACATTTTTTAACATGTTTCTATTTATACAATTGAGAGATTTCTGATTTTATGTCTTATTTTACCGAGATTCAGTGAAGGGGGTTAAGCAACCTGTGGCTACCAAGATCCCCCAACATTTATAATTTGCCGAAATAATGGTTTTCTAGTTAATATGCTTATTGTTATGTAATTAGTTATTGTATGTATAAATAGAAATCATGTATGTAGGCTGTATTTTATGTTAATATCGCAAGGAAAACCCAGGAAAAACTTGCAATGCTACCTAGATATTGTGGGCATTTGATCTTCATTTGTTATTTCTTTTATTTCTTTTAGTAATGGTAGCCACAGGTTGCTTAACCCCCTTCACTGAATCTCGGTAAAATAAGACATAAAATCAGAAATCTCTCAATTGTATAAATAGAAACATGTTAAAAAATGTTTCCCAAATTATTGAATTTATATAAAATTCACCAATAAAAATTAATCAGCTGATTTCACGTTAAGCGTATTGGCTACCATAGGAAAGTCGATCCCAGGTCGCAACACAAATTGAAGGCAATCATTCTTTTAAACTTTAAAAATTTTTGCTTAGTGTACCAAACCAAATATTTCAAACATCAATAAATCAAAGTAACCTTCAATTTATGTCATAAACGTCAAACTTGAAGTTTTTATTATTTTGACAACGATCCTAGGTCATGGATCGAAACGTAAATAAAATAGATTTTAAAAACTGTGAGTGGTTTCATTCCCAAAGAAGATTAAGAAGAATACGTAGCTGTCTTGTAGCAGCAGAAAACATTGTCAATTCTAGGCCACTGACATACTTGCCTTTAGAAACCGAACATTCAGAAGCACCGACTCCTAACCACTTCTTGAGACTGTTCACCGGTGGGGAAAAGCCAATGATAGCGATTAGCGATTGTGCCAAAGTTTTGAGCAATAATTATAGTTATAGGGAACAATTTGCTAACCGATGTTAGAAAAGATTTATTAAAGAATATCTGCCGGAGTTATTGCTGTGCGGTAAATGGCACAAACCGCAACTACCGCTAGAAATCAATGATATTGTGTTACTCGTTGATAAAGACAACCCTAGAAACATCTGGCCGAAGGGAAGAGTAGTGCAGATTCGTAAAGCTGCAGACGGGCAAGTAAGGAGTGCGGTCCTACAAACTACAAACGGCATACTAGAGTGCCCAGTGGTAAAACTAGTAAAACTGGAGGTGGGAGTGCCAAAATAGTTGCACACCAATAACCGTTAAAATGGTGCACCGGGGGGACTGTTGGGATTTGTTGATTAATACATGTATTTGTTAATAGTTTTAATCCTAGTTTTGGTAATCCATTGGGCAGGGATGAACTTAGACAGATTGGAAAAATTGTGTTTTAGATGACAAATATCCTGGTTGTGTATTACAGTTTAGTAGTTTACTTGAAAGTTTGTTACATTTAGAAACTATTTAAGAGAAGCAAGGTTGAATTGTTATCGTTCAAAGGGAGCGGCGTCTTAAAGCAAGTAGGCTGGGTTTAGCTAATTGTTTAATAAACATAAGCAAAATCATTAGTAGTTCCAAATTTACATAATATAAAAAGTGAAATTGAATGGTTTAGCAGTTAGGATGGCTTCAAATGGTTTCATGGTTGCAGTGGAGCCAGAATTAAACTTGAACACCGATTAAATGTCTGTATGCACCATTTAATAGGGTGTATAAGTCTTCGGAAGTCTTCGGTTTTCTTCGGGTAGCTTCGGAAGTTGCTTAAGAGGCCCAGTGTGAACTTAAACAATGATGATTAGGAGAGATATACAGGTCGACGAGGTCCAGATATCTTCGGTGGTCTTCGGATCTTCGGTAATCTTCGTGTTTTTAGTGGTGGGTCAATGTTACGTTAAAAGAAATTATGAAATAAAATTATATGCACTTAAAAACTACTATTTACAATATATACAAAGGAAAAGAGTTCAGAAGGTCTTCGGTGTCTTCTGAGCTCTTCGGCAGGCTTTGTGAGGTTGATGCTTCTACGGGGATGTCGTCCTTGTGGTAGAACTTGACAGATGCAATCACAATAACGACTGGTCGGTGAAGTATGAAACGGAGTTTAACGTTCATACGTGCTTGTTAATTATGGATTGATGAACTACGATGACGGCTTCCAGGTACGGCGGCGGATAGGGTAACGTTTGGATAGGATGCAGGCTATGGTGAGCGCTGCGTTAGGGTAGCAGGCTATGGCGAGCGCTGCTTGGAAAGGTCTTACAGGCTATGTTGAGCGCTGCAGAGGAGGAGAATCCCAGGCTATGACGAGCACTAGGACTATCTTCTGCAGAATTTGAATTTATATTTATACAATTCTGGTCGCTATCCTTCCTGTGTTGAAAAACGTTTATCAGAGCTTTAACCAATGAATTGCGTTGTCGATTTTTGATTGTGAACAAAGATTATTCAAATTTTAATAGAACAAATAAATTTAGTTGGAATTTTTTTATGTTGTTCCATTTTCAGCACGTGTACTCTGATATAGTCAAATTTACATTCGAAGTTGGCTCAGTGCTTTGCTTGTGATCATGGAGTTAACAGTATGATAGTAAGGGATACAGAATTTGAGCTGTTTAATAAAGAGCCATCTAGCCGTGTTTCTAATCTGAACATTGAGTGGCAAAGGAAGTCTTTAGTGTTGCTGCAAACAGCCCTTGTCATTTGACTACAGGTAATTGACCGCAACCCCAACACCCTCTTTCGAGAACCTGTCTTAGTCTGGTTCTCACTAACGATCCTACTACTTTTGCTGGACCTGTGGTTTGGCTTTTAAGCTTATTAGAACACGCAAGCCATTTCACCTGTTCTAGTAATCAAGAACTTCGGAAAGGTGCAGGTCCATTCGAAATGGCTCCTCAATGTACAAGTTAAAAATTAATGTCTCACCTTTTTCCTAATATTTACTTCTGTACTTTCCTGCTTTAATTCTATCACCGCTGTTTGCTCTTAGTATAAGCTATGTAATATCCGTCTATACCTAAAACTCATTCCAATCTTTTTGAGTATTTCAAACATTTTTTCCAATTTACATTGTCAAATGCTTTTTCCAGATTTAAAAACCCTATATATTCTTACATTTAAACGTTACAGTTACAATTCCGCAAGCGCGAGATTACGTAACACACCGGCAGGTGGTCGCTCTAAAGTTTATACAGGTTTCAGCGCGCCCATCTGTCAATGACGTCACCAATATACAAATTTAAATGCGCAATTGACGTAATATATAATAAACATTACAAATGCAGTATAGACAATAAGGCACTCACATAAATAGGTCCAGCTTCCCACGAAGCACGCCAAGGATGGCGTCCCACAGGATAGCGTCCTTCAGTATGGCTCCGACCAGCTACGGCGGTCATGGACTCATTCGTCTAGGTGGACTTCGTGGACTCCGGTTCGCCCTAGGCTGCTTCAAATTACCTCTACCTATGTAGGGAACTAATGAGGAACAGGTATAAGGGCGACAAACAAAGATAAACAAGGCAAGGAAATCTACATAAATAAAGATAACGATACGTTACCAAGCACGACAACTGCACTCCTCAAAGTTCCAAGGCAAACAGCCACGTTACAGAGAGCCCCGGAAACTTCCCCACTTTTGTTCCTACTCCACTCGCGTCGCGCGAAATTCGTCCAACCCACTTCTGACGTGACGGAAATACGCGCACCGAGTCTTTGAAATTATGGCGCGAACTCACGCACATCAAAATTAAGCTAAGAAATGTTTAGTGCCAATTTGGCACGTAACAATACACGCTTTCCCCCTTTTCTATTGTTTTCTCCATTATCACCCAATAGCCCCCCGCGTTCCTCTGTTTCGCCTAAACCCAAATTGATCATTTCCTAGTATTTTTTCAGCTCGTTTTTCCATTCATCTTTTTACAATTGTAGTTAATATTTTAACACGTGTGTTGTCAAACTTATTGTTCAAAAATTTTCACATCTATCCAAGCCACTTTTATTTGGTATAGTTACTATGATGTTACGCTTGAAAATTTGAGTATCTCGCCTGTCTCATACATATAGCTTACAAGTTGGAAGAGACATTCTGTTACTGCTTGTCCACCGGCTTTTAGAGTTTCTACTTGCACCTTATCTGTACCCGGTGCCTTACCATTTTTCAAACTCTTTAATGCTAATTCAAAGTCATCTCTAAGTATAGGATATCCCAAGTCATCATTTTCAATGTCTGATTCGAGTTCTAATGCTGTTAGTTCCTCTCCTGCATATAAATTACGTATAAATTCTCTACATTTTCTATAATGACATTTTCTCCCGTGTCCCTTATATTTTTGCTATATGGTTTTATATCCCTAAAATTCATTCTAATTGGTTTGCATGCTTTGTCTGTCTTTCCTATTTCCATCTTAGTTTGTACCTCTTTACACTTTTTATCGATCCATTGCTCTTTAGCTTTCCTACATTTGCGAATAATTTCCCATTTTATGGCTTTGTATCTGTTTTCTGTTTGGTCTGATCTATTTTTGTACTTTCGTCTTTCTTCTATTAAATTCAGGATATCTTTTGTTATCCATGGTTTCTTGTTTTCTTTTTGTGTATACCCCCGAATATCTCTGGCTGCCATGTCTAAGCTGGATTTAATGTTATTCGGTTCTGTTTCTACTTCCTTTCTCCGTTCCTTTGTTTCAAATTTTTAATTTAAGAGTGGCCTTCATAATTACGATGTTGTGGTCAGTGTCTGCATCTGCTTCTGGGTAGCTTCTAGTCTTTTACTTGTTTCCTAAACCGTTGTCTAATAAGAATGTAATCTATTTGATATCTTCCTATATCCTCTGGCATCTTCCACTTGTCTTCTAGCATAATGTTGAAATAATGTGTTTGTAATGGTTAAATTGCTTTTGTCACAAAATTCTACCAACCTATTTCCCCTGTCATTTCTCGTGCCGAAACCAAATAAACCTACTACTTCTACTTCCCTATCCTTACCTACCACTGCATTAAAATCCCCCGTAATTATTAAATGAGCATGTTCTTTTACGTATCGTAGTGACTTCGATATCTTTGTAGATCGCTTCTACCTCTACGTCACTGTAGCTAAAAGTGGGCATGTATACATGTATCATTACTGTATTTACTGGTTAAAATTCTAATCTAACCATGAGTACTCTATCGTTTATTTGGATACACAGTGCCCCTTTTTTGCATAACTATCCCCACATCAGAATTTCCTTCCTCCGATCCTGTATGAATTACCCTAAAGTCTCTACTCCAAAAATCCCCCGTCTCTGGGCACCGAACTTCACTGATCCCTACTATCTCTAGTAATAACCTATTCATTTCAATTTATAAGTTCTCTAGCTTACCTACTTGCTTCATACTTCTGACACTCCACACTCCGGCTTGCAGAATGTTCCCGATTCTTTTTCTAATTTTTCCAATCACATCTTTCAAAGTAGTCACCTTCTGGAGATCCGAAGAAGGACTATTTTACCTCCAGAATCTTTTACCTTAGAGGATACCATTATTTTAAAAACACTTTAAGTACGCTGTGTACTTGAGAAGTAATGTGGTGGTTTTCTGTTGCTTTCCACATTGCGGTAGTGTGTCTTAGAATTATATCCCGACCCCTATGGTCTCTGCCGATGTAAGTACCGAAAGAGCCGCTGCCCTCGTTCAGGGACCTATCTTAGTCTAGTTACTCACTAAAGACCCTACTAATTTGGTTGAATATGTAGTTTGGTTCTTTAGATCACTGGTACGTGGAAGTCATTCCACCTGGTCTAGTAATCTAGAATTTCTTCAAGGTGCAGGTCCATTCGGTATGGTATATCTAAAATTCATTCTAATTAATTAGTATGTTTCATCTGTTTTCCAATTTCCATAGTAGTTTGTATCTCTTTGCACTTTTCATCAATCCATTGTTCTTTAGCCTTCCTGAATTGCAAATAATTTCCCAATTTATGGCTTTATATTTGTTTTCCTGCTTCGCCTGGTCTATTTTGTATTTTTGCCTTTCTTTTATAAAATTTAGAATATCCTGGTTGCCCAGGATTTCTTACTTTCTTGTTGTATATACCACATAATATCTCTGTCTGCAATTTCCAAGCTTGATTTAATGTTATTCTATTCTGTTTCTACTTCTTTAGTATCAGAAATTCAGCAATTCCTTTGACTTTTTCTCAAATTTTTTGCGGATATATTTATCCTTTAGTTTCTCAAAATCAAAGTGCCTTTTTTGTTCCTTTTTTCAAATTTTTAAATTTAAGTGTGAATTTCATATTTACTATGTTGTAGTCAGCGTCTATATCTGCTTCTGTAGCTTCTACAGTCTTTTACTTGATTCCTAAACCGTTGTCTAACAAGAATGTAATCTATTTGATATATCCTAGTCTCCTGGCATCTTCCACGTGTATCGTCTTCTAGCATGATGTTGAAATATTGTGTTTGTGACGATCAAATTGTTTTTGTCGCAAAATTCTACCACCCTATTTCTTCTGTCGTTTGTCGTGCCTAAGTCAAACAAACCTACTAACCGCCCCTTCCTTGCCCCTGTCTACCACTGCATTAAAATTTCTTGCAATTATTAAATGTTCATGTCCTTCTACGAATCTTAGTATGTCTTTAATATCTTTGTAGATCGTTTCTATTCCTCCTCAGTGTAGCTAGAGGTGGGCCTGTATATTTGTATTATTACTGTATTTGTCGGTTTAGATTTTAATCTTACGATAAGTACTCTTTCGTAAGTAGTTTTTACATAGAGACTATCTTTTTTCGTATAATTATCCCCATACACGAATTTCCTTCATCTGATCCTATATGAATTACTTTAAAGTTTCCGTTGCAAAAATCCCCGCCTTTCGCTACCAAACTTCAGTAATCCCTACCATATCTAATGCTAACCTGTTCATTTCAGTTTTCAAATTCTCTACCTTACCTACTTGCTCCATGCATTCCAAGCTCCAATTCACAAAATGTTCCGGCTCTCTTTTGAATTTGCCCATCACATTCTCCAAAGTAGTCCCTTTCAGAGATCCGAATCGGGTGCTATTTTAACTCCAAAATATTTTATCCTAGAAATGCCATCATTTTGCAAACGTTTATGGTGTGCTATATACTTGGGAGGTAATGTGGTGGTTTCCCATTGCTTTCCACATCGCAATACCATGTCTTAGAATGTCATACCGGCCCCTATAGAGTCTGTCACTTTAGTAACGAAAGAGCTGCTGTCTTCTTTTGTGGACCTGTCTTAGTCTGATTCTTCACTAAAGACCCAACGGTTAAACCTATAGTTTGGTTCTTTAGCTTGCTTAAATGTGGAAGTCATTCTACAGGTTCTAGAACTTTTTCCAGATGCAGGTTCGTTCAGAATAGGATAAAAGATCAATTACAAAATCAAAACATACTAAGATAATAAATAGCACAGAGCTACTGCGCTTTAGCTTTGATATCCAGCATAAAAGTTGTTCTAGTCCTATTGCTTTGTCTTAAACCTTTACGTAATATTTATTGGAGGTTTGCTAATTTGCCAGAAATGAAGCAGAATGTAGAACCTCTATTAGGTGCATTACTTTATCTGTGAAAAAATGTTTGTTGTAGATTACATTCCTTCGAAGGTAATGTCTCCAACAAACTAGGTGTTTTATTTATATTGTACATAAAACAACAATCATCGGCTTCAATACCAACACAATAATACAAAAAGAAACTGGTCTCCACTTGAATATACACATGTATCAATTGTTCAGGAAATATTGAATTTAGCGTATTCACTTTAGGGTTTAACAGCTTTATACCCTTCACGATTTTGTCTAACTACTATTGACTTATCTGGAATTAAAACCTTTCTACAATTGTGGTCATCGAGCCAATTTATCGTCATAGTACGAGTTATCTACTTTAAACTAAAAAAAGTCTTCTTTTGAGAGTGCACAAGAATTTATATCTCAACAACGCCATTGAATCTATTCTATACCTACATTTAGTATTCCAAGGTTTCTCTTAATCCACTAAGCTTTTAATGGGATTCTTAAAAGCTAACACGCCTAATCCGTAGCCCTTTCTCTGACAATTAAATAACTTTAAATACAAATCCACAGCCCTGAGCTGTAGGTTACGAGTTATTACATAAAATTTAGTCACAAATTTAAACTTAAACTAAATATGATACATAGCCAATTTTCGGCATGTAACAAACAAAAAAAGACAACATTCTATAGATCTCAAAAATGTATTAGAACGTTACAAAGTATTGCTAAAAGAATGTCTTCTAATTAGCATCTCGTTTAATAACATGTTTTTATGTTGATAGGTTTGCTCGATATCGGTAAATTCAAATAAGTTGGTATCGGATACACAACGTCTTTCGTTTGTAACTTGAGCATATCTTCTGAGAAACCCATCTGAAGATATTCGACTCGTACATCTCCTTAATATAGCATTTTTTAGAATACTGTATTCTTCGTTAATTAATTTTTTAAAAAGGTGATTAAAACTCCGTGAGCCGACACTATCTGAAACGACAAAATTGTGTTAATTACAGTTGATATACTATAATATATTATTATTTAAAATTAATATTATAAATTGAATTTATTTCTTATTTTAACCAGACTTTGTTACATGCCAAAATTGGCATTGTACATTTTTAAATATGTGACTAAATTCCCGCCATTATTTCAAATAAACTTAAGTTTCCGCCATCCCGGACAGTTGCATTTGCACAAAAGAATGCGCAGGCGCGGAGTGAATGGCGCAAGTGTGCGGTGTGAGACACGACATTATTAGCCACGAGACGTCGTGCGGTGACGTTTGCCTGTGTCGTTTTGTTGTTTTTCTTTTTTTAGGATGTAGGTTTCTTTTTATCTCTGCCTTATATCGTTCCTTACCTGGTTGATCCTACCGTACCGCTACGAAAGAGGAAAGGCGAATAAATTTGGATCAACAATGGCATGACGTAATCCACACCAAACAACACCCAAACGAGATACCCTGAGATCAACTGCCTGGCGCGTTTAAGTGAGTAACTTTTGCTTTACTTTTGTGTAAATATAAACTTGTATCATTGTAAATGTATTTGGTATGTGATACAATTTGACACGTAATTATGTCATAATATCATTATTGTGCAATGCTGTGAATGTGGATCGTATCACTGTTGCCAACTGTAGTAGTGGCGTTGAACACGGTTCCGGGAGTATAACAACTTGAAAGCAATTGACTCTTAAGTAGTTCAAACTATATACTGCCCAGACACTGAAAGCCAACGAAAGGTGTTTTATTTAAAAAATGATCTGGTGTAAATTATTGCATGAAGTCTTCCTAGCTCACATTAAATGAAACAAAAAACTCCAACATCAAAGTTATAGTATTATCAAATAAACAAATAATAATAATAGCTACATCCATAAACATCTTTCTTCATTATACTTTTTCCAAGGTTGCTTACACTCAAGCATTAAAACCTATCAAATGCAATTTACAACTTAAGTCTAAATACAAAAATATTTCGTAACTACTGCTAAGGTTAAAAACGCACAGGTCAGATAGTAACAAAATGACAATAAAGTAAAGACCCGCATGAATCACAATTACCTACAATAAAATAAATGAAGTTTAGACAGATGGGCTAACTACAAATGCGAAGAGTGGGGTGATTCGCATAGAGAAAGAAAAAGTACATCACCACGAATTTTTATTGACAATAAAAAAAGCAATTTCTATTTAAACAAATAACAAACAAAATATATTGTAAAGACAATTTTATGATTTAGATACGAAGTGCACATTTCGTATGGTTAGGGGGTAGTAGGGTAAAGCCGACCTAGCAGGTCAAACCGAACCACTTAAAACATTCGTGTTGCGTGAACTAGTCATATGCGTGTGCGGTGCTGGTACCCATTCGTGGTAGATGCATTGTTACCTTGCAGTAATTTTACAAACACTTCCAGCAAATTCTCACAAATTTTGACATAGTAGACTTTGCAGCAAACATTCTCCGGGTGTTAGATTCACCACCAGTAAGCATACCCTTCAATTCGTTGGTTTTGTAATTTAATTTAGTGTACCTAAGGTTAAATGTCATACAATTGCTGTTTAACCAGAAATCTACATTTTTAGTTAATAAGCTTACTGAGGAGCAAAACCGACATTTCCATGCGGGGCAGGACCGATTTGAGGTTGGATTTGTCTTATGCTTTTGTAACTATTAAAATTAAGTTGTCTGTCAAAACGCTTTGGAAAGAAACACATTTAGCGTAAATTATTATTGATACCTATGTACCTCTCTTACAAACATGTATAAATTAAATCTCGTCAGTCTCTTACTCAATTGAGCAAAAAATACTAAACCGATTGAGCTCCATAAAAACATTAAACTAATTTATGGTATCTACACTACACAACTAGTAAGATAGGCATAAGACTACGAGATTGTGTATTATTTCTTTGCAGATATGGTGAGAAACTATCAACGAAAAACGAAACGACAGACATGGAGTCAAGACGGAATGACTACTACCATCGAAGAGGTCATGGAAGGAAGAATGAGTTATATAGCAGCTTCTCATGACTTCAATGTTCCGCAACGCTGATAAACAGGGTAAAGAGTGCCCAAAAGAATGCACTGTCACCTCAGGTAGCATCTCATAAAAGTTTAGGTAGATACAAGACCGTTTTTTCCGAGGAACAAGAAAGAGAACTGCTTGACTACATTTTGTTAATGGAACAAAGGCTATTTGGACTGACTTTGTTTGATCTCCGTCGCCTTGCCTATGAACTTGTTGAAAGAAATGGCATCAACCATTCCTTCAACAAAATCAAAAAATTTACTGGGAAAAACTGGCTTTATTTATAGATTTCTTACAAGACATCTTGCCATAAGATTTAGAGTGAAGAGTTACGTTTGATGGAAAGTTTTTTAAACTTTTCAGCCATTTTTGACCATACTGTCATATAATATGAAGAGTTATGTTTGATGAAAAGGTTTTTAAATTTTTTAGCCATTTTTGACTATACTGTCATAAAATATGAAGTTGACAGTAAGTAACTATCGTAAATTTTGATTTATATCACTTTCGCATGCTTGCTTGTAGTGGCACCGAAGATGGCTAACGTCGAAAGCGCTCTGCTGTAATTTTTATAAAGATTTTTTAAATATTATATTATTTTACACGAGAATACACTCTTTATCCCGAGCAAAAGGGTTCAATAAGGTTGCTGTAGGGAAGTTTTGCGACCTGTTAGAGTTCATTTTCACTGACAATGTTACATGTTGATTTACAACCCCATTATTAATTAGTATTAGTCATACACATTTTAGGCCTTTGTTCAATATCAGTGCAGTCATATTTCCTGATAACTAATTCTCACAAGAAAGTTAACAGGAAACATGAAACACGCACGATACGGCGTACCAGGAAACCCAGATTAGCAAGGCGGTAATAAACCACTATCTATATGTTCTAAAATATACTTCAGAGAAAACATTTATCATGATAGATAGGTAGCCAGTGGCTAACCAAGACCTTTTTCACTTAGTCTGTCTCCGAGTTACCTCAGTAGTCATATTAACACATTATAGAAATGTATCCAGCAGCAAGTCGCATGTCCCCTTAAGGGAGACGGCGAGCATTTCTTAACATGTAAATAATCTTTTTATGTAACTTAATCTTAAGGCTGATCTTGTACAAGAACCGCTTGCTTACTTATTATATGTATCACAACTTTATCTTTATTCTAATTGTTCTTACCTTACCTTGAATTGAGTGGTCATCAGAGCAACGCAGACTACGTTCCTCTAGTTATTGTCACCTGAGCGCTGACTGGTGGAAGTCCCCCTAATAAATAAGTCGTGTAGAAGTAGGTGACTGATAGGCGATCCCGCAACTACAATTAATTTCAGTGATACGTTAAGAGTGCACTTAACGATATAATAAAACCCCCGTAATAATTGGTGAAGGCGCGCATCTAACATTTAGCACATAACAATAAAAGTATCGAGTGTTTGTCATTCGCAGAACGAGGAGTTCTTGTCACTGTTGAAACGTGCATGGGCGCTTCTGGCAATTTCAGGCCACCGATGTTTGTCTCCTAGGAAACGCAAAAATCCCCAGCTTATGGACGATGCCCTTCCTGGATCTTTTGCCTGCTACAACGAATCTGGTTGGATCAACAAGGACTCTTTTTTAGTATGGTTTAACAAGTTCATTGATTTCTCAAATCCATCACCAAACAAACCAGTGTTGCTAATCTTGGATGGGCATGAGTCACATACTAAGAGCTTGGAGCTGATTCTGCTTGCTCGTGATAAAAATGGCATACTAGTATGTTTCCCATCTCATACCATACACCGTTTCCAGCCTCTGGACGTGACCTTCATGTGTCCCCTCAGCATCTTCTACGAGCAAGAAGTAAGGCAGTGGCTAATAGCTCATCCAGGAAGAGTTGTAAGCATCTACCAAGTAGAGAAACTATTAAATAGAGCATTCGTCAAAGCAGCGTTAATGCAAAAAGCAATCAGGAGGTTTGAAAAAACGGGAATATATCCTTTGAATAACAATACTTTTACTGAATACATGTATGCACCTTCCGATGCCACAGGCAGGCCAGAAGCATCTGCTTGTGGACCTGCCCTTCAACCAGAAGCAGCTATGCTAAGTGACAGCCCTCCAGTTCAGGACCAAACATCATTTCAGAGGACGCTGTCGTGCTCCAGTTCTCAACTTGTGGACCCGCATTACAACTAAAGGCAGTTGCAGAGTCCCAGCCTTCCAGCTCTAGACCTGCACTTCAAACAGAAGTAGTAGCTGATCCTCTGTCCTCTACTTCTAGAACGACATTGCATTCAAGCCCAGCTTCAGGAGAGCAGTCTACATTTATGATTTCCCCTAAGATGTTGATGCCTCCTCCGAAAAAAGTGGAGAGTGTACAAAAGAAGAACAATGGCAAAAAGAAGGGGAAACTGTTATGCTTACTTCCTCAACTTACAAGACAGAATTAGAATTAGAAATCAAGAAGAAAGAAGATGACAAAAAGGCAAAGGAAGCAAGAAAAGTTTCCAGAGATAAGAAATTATCTGAAAAGGAAAATTGTCTAAAAAGAAAACTTACTTTTAATATAAAAAAAAGTTAGTAAAGGGAAGAAGAAAATGGCCAGGAGACGGCAAGACGAAAGATGATGACGACGACGACGACGATGATGATGACAATATAAATGAAGACGATGAAGAAGCGTGAATTTTTTGCAATGATTTGTATGCGAACTCAAAGACAAAGAGGGTGGATACAGTGCGTCTCTTGTCGCGAATGGGCCCATGATGCGTGTACCAATTGCGAGGAAGATGATAACCACTTTGTTTGCGGCCGAAAAAATTTGTGAATTTATTGCTTAGTTAACGTTATAGATTCATGCTCAGGCATTTCTTTATTTTGCACAAAACATATAATAAAATTTTTGTATTGCATTTATATGGCTGTTGATTATACCCCACCTATGGGACAAAACCGGCATCCTTTAGACTTTGGAACAAAATTTTGTTTTCTACACAACTAAAATAAAGACATCTTTTATACTAAATACATAACTTCATTAACATATAAGGACACATTATGAATGATTTTTATAACAAAATATCTAAAAATAGCTTTTTCTTGAATGTTTAAAGCTTAGCCAGCCGGCTTTGCCCCACTCTTCCCTACATGAAAAAAGAGGATGCAATCGGAAAGTTCAGAATAAGAGTCGGGAACATTTTGCGAGTCGGAGCATGGAATGTTAGAAGTATGAAGCAAGTAGGTAAGCTAGAGAACCAAAGAATCGAAATGAATAGGTTAGCACTAGACATAGTAGGGGTCAGCGAAGTTCTGTGGCCAGAGGCAGAGTATTTTTAGAGTGGAGACTTCAGGCGCAGAAAGAGGAAATTCATGTGTGAGGACAGTTATGCGAAAAAATATAGGACACTTTGTAGAAAACTACTTACAAAAGAACGAAGGAGTACTCACGGTTAGATTAAAATCTAAACCAGTAAATACTCTACTAATACAAGTATACATGCCCACATCTAGCTACAGTAACGAAGAGGAAGAAGCGATCTACAAAGATATCAAAGACATACTAAGGCACGTAAAAGGACATGAAAATCTAATAATTACAGGGGATTTTAATGCAGTGGTAGGTGAGGGTAGGGAAGGAGCGGTAGTAGGTTTATTTGGTTTAGGCACGAGAAACTACAAGGGAAATAGGCTGGTAGAATTTTGCGACAAGAACAATTTAATCAATACAAACATTATTTTAACATTATGCTAGAGGACGATATACATGGAAGATGCCAGGAGATATAGGAAGATATCAAATAGATTACATTCTTGTTAGACAACGGTTTAGGAATCAAGTAAAAGACTGTAGAAACTACCCAGAAGCAGATAAAGTCACACACAACATCGTAATTATGAAGGACGCTCTTAAATTAAAAAATTTTAAAAAAAGAAATGAAAAAAGGCACTTTGACCTTGAGAAACGAAAAGATAAAAATATCCACAAAAGATTTGAAAAAAAAATCAAATGAAAATTTCTTATTCTAAGGAAGTAGAAACAGAATGGAATAATATTAAATCCAGCTTAGACATGACGGCCAGAGATATTCTAGGGTATACACAAAAAGAAAATAATAAACCGTGAATAACAAAAGATATCCTAAATTGAATAGAAAAAGACAATACAAAAGTAGATCAGACGAAAGAGGAAAACAAAGATACAAATCCAAAAGATGGGAAATTATTCACAAATGCAGGAAAGCTAAAGAACAATGGATTGATGAAAAGTGCAAAGAGGTACAAACTAAGATGAAAATAGGAAAGGCAGACAAAGCATGCAAACTATTTAGAATGACTTTTAGGGATATAAAATCATACAACAAAAATATAAGGGATGCGAGAGGACACGTCATTATAGATAATGTAAGGAAAGTGGGTAGATGGCAAGAATATTTAGGGAATTTATATGCAGGAGAGGAACTAACAAGATTAGAACAGAAATAGACATTAAAAATGATAACTTGGGATATCCTATACTTAGAGATAAGTTTGAATCAGCATTAAAGGGTCTGAAAAATGGTAAGGCGCCGCCACGTACAGATAAAGTGCAAGCAGATACTCTAAAAGCCGCTGAACAAGCAGTAACAAAATGTCTCTTCCAACTTGTAAGCTATGTATGCAAGATACCCAAGTATTTCAAACGTAATATCATAGTAACTATATCAATAAAGAGAAGAGCGGATAGATGTGAAAATTTTCAAACAATAAGGTTGACAGCAAACGTCAAAAATATTATCTAGAATTGTACAAAGACGAAAGGAAAAACGAGCAGAAGAAATACTAGGAGAAGATCAATTTGGGTTTAGGCGAAACAGGGGAACACGAGAGGCCATAACAATAGAAAGAAGGGGAAAGCGTGTATATAGGGTTTGTAGATCTGGAAAAAGTAATCTAGCATTATTTCGTAAACATACGATGCCGCAAACTTCAGCAAGTTTGGAGAAATTTAAGGAAAGGCTCGAATTATGTAAATATTCATTTTCATGAGAGGCGTATTTGTTAAAACTCCCTGTAAGTTAAGTATAAATGGATAAAAGACCTGTGAGTGAAAGAGGCTTCATTTTTAATGACAAAAAAATAATATTTTTACATAACAAAAATGATATATTCCGTGCATAAAAAAACGTTTAAAAAAGCTTCATCCAAAAAGTACTCAATTGTGTATAAATTACGAGTAATTGCGTAATCATTATAGAAGGTTTTCGTTTTTTCAGTTAATAAAAAAGAACGTCTTCAAATACTCTAGGAAGTATCGCCCTAGGCATTAAGACAAACTTAAAAATTATAATAGCAAGTGCATTACCAAAAAAAAAGTTATAGGTAAACTTACTTTGAGTTACTGTTTGGTGACTTTCTTCGTTCGAATTTCTCAAGGTTGCATTGTATGCTGCAGAAGACGTGGGAATCATATTAATATAAGCAGGAGGAGGTGATTCCGGTATTTGATTGTGGGTTGCAGATGACTGTGCTGCTACGTTTTGCTCAGTACGAGAACGAATCTGAGAACATCGACCACATGCGTTTCTGAAAAATATAAAAACTTTAATATCTTCTGTTGCATATAATAAGGCCATTTCGAATGGACCTGCACCTTGCCGAAGTTCTAAATTACTAGAACAGGTGAAATGGCTTGCGTGTTCTAATGAGCTAAAAAGCCAAACTACAGGTCCAACCAAAGTAGTAGGGTCGTTAGTGAGGAACCAGACTAAGACAGGCCCCCGAAAGAGGGCAGCGGCTCTTTCGGTACTTAGATTGGCAGAGACCATAGGGGTGGTATGGCAGTCTAAGACACACTACCGCGAAGTGGAAGCCAACGGGAAACCACCACATTATCCCCCAAGTACACAGCGTACTTAAATTGTTACAAACATGATGGCATTCTCTGGGGTAAAAGATTCCGGAGTTAAAATAGTCCCCCATTCGGATCTCCGGGAGGGGACTACTTTAGAGGATGCGATCGGAAAGTTAAAAATAAGAGTCGGGAACATTCTGAGAGTCGGAGCGTGGACAAGAAAAAGGTAGAAGCCTTTGAAATGTGGTGCTACAGGTGTATGATGAAGATATCATGGACAGACAAAGTTAAGAACGAAGAGGTACTAAAAATGGTAGGGGGAAGAAAGAAATATGTGGAAAACGGTAAAAAATAGGAGAGATAGGATGATAGGCCACATACTACGGCATGAGGGAATAGTGCGGAATATATTAGAAGCAGAGATAGGAAAAAAGAGAAGAAGAGGCAGACCTAGATTAGACTACTGCACACAGATAGTAAAAGATGTAGGCTGTAGAGGTTTCAGGGAGATGTGTAGGCTAGCCCAGAATAGAAATCAATGGAGGTACGCATCCAACCAATCCCAAGATGGATAAACTAATGACGAAAGGATAACTGTGCTTAAACATGATGATTATTATAAGTAACTACAAGAATTGGTTGGGCAATATTCTCGAATAATGTTAAGTGTGTGAAAGGATTTACTGGAAAACCTTTATTTCGGCAAATGTCTAAGTGTTGGGGGATCTTGGTAGCCACAGGTTGCTTAACCTCCTTCACTGAATCTCGGTAAAATAGGGTATAAAATTAGAAAACAATAGAAAGGAAACGAGCTGAATACACAAGCTGTGTGAGAATTTCAGGGAACTATGTAGGCTAGCTCAGAATATAAATAAGTGCAGGTACGTGTCCAACCAGTTTTGAGACGGAAAACCTAATGACGAAAAAATAAGCGCAGATAAATCTGACGATTAGTATAAACAACTAGTTGTTGGTTGCGAAATACCTGCAACTAATGTGACTGTGCAAAAAGATAAATTGGAAAATATATTAAATCGCCAAATGGTTAAGTGTTGGGGGAACTTGGCAGCCACAGGCTGCTTACCTCCATTTCACAACCATTGAAAGTCGGAGAAATAGGGCATATAACTGTAAAACAATAGAAAATGATCGAACTGCTTCTAACAAGAAAGAACAGCGCCTATGAGGAAAGACAACAAACATAGAATAAGAAGAAAATTGTTGAAAGCATATGTGTGAAGCAAACCACAGTATGCCTATGAAATACGGGCAGTCTGAAACGCAGACAGAAAAACGGTAGCAGCCTTTTGAAATGCTGTGCTTCAGATATATGAGAACGATAGCATGGACAGACAAAGATAATAACAAATAAGTTACAGAATAATAGTAGAACAAGGATATCTGGGGAAAAGAGAAATAGTAGGCGGAATACGTTCTAAGGCATTTTGGGGAATAGTATGGGATATATTACAAGCAGAGATAGGAAAAAGAGGCAGATGTAGACCTAGATCAGATAGTGATAGATGCAGACTGTGCAAATTTCAGGAAATCTGTAGGTTAGTTCAGAATAGGAACAATGATGGTACGCGTCTAACCAGTTCTAGGACTGAAGACCTAATGATGATGCATATAATAATTAGAATTGCATTCAGTACTCTAAAACACACATTTAATTGGCATGTAGTAGTTTAAAAGACACATCATCATCATCATTGGGTCTTCAGTCCTGAAACTGGTTAGACGCGTACCATCATTGTTTACTATTCTGAACTAACCTACAGATTTCCCCGAAATTTGCACAGTCTGCATCTATCACTATCTGATCTAGGTCTACATCCGCCTCTTTTTTCCTATCTTTGCTTGTCAAATGTCCCATACTCTTCCCCAAAAATGCCTTAGAACGTATTCTGCCCTTCTATTTCTCATATTTTTTTCCCAAAGATATCCTTGTTCCCCTACTGTTTCTATAACCTATTTGTTATTACCTTTGTCTGTCCATCCTCAAACATCTGAAGCACGGCATTTCAAAGGCCGCTACTGTTCTTCTGTCTGCTTTTCAGACTGCTCGTATTTCGTAGGCATATTGTCTATGCTGTGCTCCACACATACGCTTTCAACAACTTTTTGTTCTGTTTGTTGTTCTTTCTTGTTAGATGTAGTTCGGTCACCTTCTATTGTTTTACAATTATATACCCTATTTCTCCGACATTCAGTGGTTGCGAAGGGGGGTAAGCATCCTGTGGCTGCCAAGTTCCCCCAGCACTTGAACATTTACTGATTTAATATTTTTTCCAATATGTCTTTTCGCACAGTTAACATTAGTTGCAGATATTTCACAACAAACAACTAGTTGTTTATAATAATCATCAGATTTGTCTGAGCTTATTTTTTCATCATTGGGTTTCCCGTCTCAAAACTGGGTGGACATGTACCTGCACTTATTTTTTTTCTAAACTAACCTACATAGTTCCCTGAAATTCTCACACAGCAATACAGCTCGGTTCCCCTTATATTGTTTTCAAATATTATGCCCTTTTTCACTGAGATTTATTGAAGTGGGTTAAGCAACCTGTGGCTGCCAAGATCCCCCAACACTTAGACATTTGCCGAAATAATAGTTTTCCAGTAAATGCTTTCATGCAATTACCATTATTCGAGAATATTGCCCCTCCAATGCTTGTAGTTGCTTATAATAAATATCATGTTTAAGTGCAGCTACTTTCTTCTTCATTAATTTATCCACCTTAGGACTGGTTGGATGTGTACCTCCATTGATTTCTCTTCCGAGCTAGCCTACACATTTCCCTGAAACTCCTACAGCCTACATCTTACACTATCTGTGTGCAGTAGTCTAACCTAGGTCTACCTCTTCTTCTCCTTTTTCCTATCTGTGCTTCTAGTATATTCCGCACTATTCCTTCATGCCGTAGTATGTTGCCTATCATCCTATCTCTCCTATTTTTTACCGTTTTCCACATATTTCTTTCTTCCCCTACCATTTTTAGTACCTCTTTGTTCTTAACTTTGTCTGTCCATGATATCTTCATCATACGTCTGTAGCACCACATTTCAAAAGCTTCTACCTTTTTCTTGTCCGCTTCTCCCACTGTCCAGGCTTCACAGCCATACAGTGCTGTGCTCCACACATATGTTTTGAGCAATCTTTTCCTTGTTTCTATGTTTGTGGTCTTTGAGCACAGTAGTTGCTTTTTCTTGTTAAATGTAGCACGACCTTGTGCTAATCTTTGTTTTATATCTTTTGTGCTTTTCCCATCTTGCGTTATTTGGCTTCCTAGGTAGCAGAAATCCGTAACCTCTTGTAAGTTCGTGTTACATTTTTGTATTCTTGTTTTTGATTTATTTTTCCCTCCTTTGCATACTAGTACTTTAGTTTTACTTTTGTTAATTTTCATACCGTATCTCTCTGTTAGAACCGTTTCCATTTCATTGAGAGCAGCTTCTAACTCTTTCTTGCTAGATGCTAATACCGCTATATCATCCGCAAATCTAAGAATATCTATTTTTTGTCCCTGCATAGTAATTCCAAATGTCTTCCTGCATTTGGCAGTATTCATTGCCTCCTCAATGTATAAGTTAAAAATTAGTGGGGATAGGGAACATCCCTGTCTTACCCCTTTCCTGATGTTTACTTCTCTACGTTCCTGCTCTAATTCTATTACTCCTGTTTGCTCTTTGTATAAGCTATGTACTATCCGTCTATCCCTATAACTCATTCCAATCTTTTTGAGTATTTCGAACATTTTTTTCCATTTTACATTGTCGAATGCTTTTTCCAGATCTACAAACTCTATATACACGCTTTCCCCTTTTTCTATTGTTTTCTCCATTATCACCCTCAGAGCTAAGATAGCCTCCCGTGTTCCCCTGTTTCGCCTAAACCCAAATTAGTCTTCTTTTAGTATTTCTTCAGCCCGTTTTTCCATTCGTCTTTGTACAATTCTAGTTAATATTTTTGATACGTGTGCTGTCAAGCTTATTGTTCGAAAATTTTCACATCTATCTGCGCCTTTCTTTTTTGGTATAGTTACTATGATGTTATCTTTGAAATCTTTGAGTATCTCGCCTGCCTCATACATATAGCTTACAAGTTGGAAGGGACGTTCTGTTACTGAATGAATTACCCTGAAGTCTCCACTCCAAAAATCCCCCGCCTCTGGCCACCGAACTTCGCTGATCCCTACTAAGTCTAATGATAACCTATTCATTTCGATTTTTAGGTTCTCTAGCTTACCCACTTGCTTCATAGTTCTAACATTCCACGCTCCGACTCGCAAAATGTTCCCGACTCTTATTCTTAACTTTCCGATCGCATCCTCCGAAGTAGTCCCCTCCCGGAGATCCGAATGGGGGACTATTTTAACTCCGGAATCTTTTACCCCAGAGAATGCCATCATTTTATTATAATTTAGGTACGCTGTGTACTTGGGAGGTAATGTGGTGGTTTCCCGTTGCCTTCCACATCGCGGTAGTGTGTCTTAGACTGCCATACCGACCCCTATGGTCTCTGCCAATCTAAGTACCGAAAGAGCCGCTGCCCTCTTTCGGGGACCTGTCTTAGTCTGGTTCCTCACTAACGACCCTACTACTTTGGTTGGACCTGTAGTTTGGCTCTTTAGCTCATTAGAACACGCAAGCCATTTCACCTGTTCTAGTAATCTAGAACTTCGGCAAGGTGCAGGTCCATTCGAAATGGTAAAAGACACATATGGCAATTTAAATGTCTTTTAGTGCAAATAAACATTCTTAAGTTGGTAAAACAAAAATGGTTTTTTTATAAAAAATTGAAGGAGTTTGGCCACTGTTTAATAAATAGAATGATGCAAATACATAAAGCAGTGACAAACACATACAACAAATTCATAACCGTAGTTATTAAACCTATAAGCTACACATACAATGCCCATATTCCAAACATATTTTATGTTTTAGTACACCGATTCAAATTTCATTGAAAATTTAAAAAATTTGTTTCTTACGTTTGAAATTTAATATTATTTTTTTGTAATAATTATTTTTTATACAAATGATTAGCTTTTCACTTTCATTTTTATACTAATTTCATTATATGAAATAAGAAAACTAATTATTTGTATAAAAAATAATTATTACAAATAAATAATATTGAATTTCAAATGTAAGAAACAAATTTTTAAAAATTTTCAATCCGAAATTTGAGATCGGCAGTAAAAGCATACCAATTAAAAAAAATCATCTCAATATGTAAAATTGTTGCTGAGATATTTAACTGTAAAAAATTCACTTTAGCCATAACAATATGTTACGATGTGACTCTTTCATACTAAATTTCTTTAATTTATTTAAACCATCACTAGGCCAATTCTGTAGAAATTCCAGCGAGAAAAAAATTTTTTAATAAACAAATGAAGTATTACCAAAACTATTAAATGTTTTTCAATGAAACTTTAATGGTAACTTAAGAGCAATTAGAGGTATATTTTCCAAACGATTTCAGCTGAATATATCAATTACTGATTAAACAACAGCAGATTTAAAGAACTGGCATTTTCGTCATCATTTTATTTTCAACCTTACTTAAGGTCGATTTGACGCAGCTCTTACCTCTTTTCTATTCTGTGCGAATCTATAAAGTTCTACATACCCTTCACAACCTACTTTCAAAAGAATGACATTGATACCATAAAACTATTCCTTAAAACATCATTCAACGGAGCAGAAAAACTAGCTATAAGAACAATACCTTTAAAAGAAGGAACAAATAAATTATGTAAAAAAGTGACACAAAAATTATCAGAAGGTGACATTAGTGGTGCAGCTCGACTTCTGTGCTCAAATGATAAAGTTGCAAATAATTGTCCTGAAACATGGCTTGCCTTAGAATCCAAACATCCACCAATGGATTACCAGACAAATTATCCATCCAGTCCTTCTGATGATTATTTATCTCAAAATTACCTGCGTCTAACATCACACGAACCAGTAAAAAAGGCAATCAACAGCTTTCCTCGAAGTTCATCCAGTGGAATTGATGGTCTTAGACCACGACATCTTTTAGATTTATTAACAATTTCTAACGGTGTTGTTACAGCAACCCTTTTAGAAGCACTTGCCAAATTTATTGACAATGTTTTAGATGGTAAATTACCAAAATCAGTTTTACCAATATTTTATGGTGCCTCATTAAACGCTTTAATTAAAGATGGAGGAATACGTCGAATTGCATGCGGTAATACTTTACGATGAATTGCAGCCAAAATCGCTTGCAACATAGTCCATGAGGTTTCAAGTACAAAATTAAAACCAATTCAACTTGGTTTTGGTGTTAGGAGTGGCGCTGAAGCTGCTGTACATGATACCCGCACTTTTCTTGAGATTAACACAAATGCCGAAGTGATTGTAAAGTTTGATTTTACAAACGCATTTAACACATTACGACGAGATCACATGTTGTCCATAGTTCATCGCGAAATACCCAGTTTGTTTCCATTTATATGGCAAGCCTATAGAAATCCGTCCAACTTAATATTTGGCAACAGGCTCATAAAATCTCAATGCGGTGTACAACAGGGTGACCCATTAGGACCTTTGTTGTTTAGTTTATCAATTATGGAACTAACACATTCTTTAATCTCCGATCTTAATGTGTGGTATCTCGATGATGGTACAATCGGCGGAAAAATAGATACAATACTTCAAGATATAATGAAAGTAATTGAATATTCCAAAATAAGCGGATTAAACTTGAACACTACCAAATGTGAAGTTTTGGTCAATCAAAGCAAAAATAAAACATCAACCTTTTCATCTATAAATGAATTGATTCCTGGAATTAAACGAGTTAAATCCTGTGATTTTGAGATTTTGGGTGCACCAGTGTTAACTTTGGCAGCTAAAAATGTCTTACTAAACAAAATATCTACCTGCAAACTTATGTGCAGTAGATTGCAAATTCTTGACACACATGCAGCTCTATATTTAATGAAAAACTGTTTAAGCGCTGGCCCTAAACTTACTTACATTCTACGTTGTTCACAGTTATACCAACATACGGACCTATTAAAACCTTTTGATGACATATTTCAAAATTGCTTAGAGAATATAACAAATATAATAATGGATGATATGACATACAATCAAGCAACTCTACCATGCCATCTGGGTGGTCTTGGCATAAGAAAAATAACAGACTTGACTTTACAATGTTTTATAGCATCAATACACGCTTCAACCAATCTTGTTTCAGACATTTTAAAAACACCTAGTTTAACCTTAACCGGTTTGTCTGAAGCATTGATTTTACTGAATAGACCCATACCAGACAAAGAAAGTATAATTTTATCATCACTAAGCTCACAGAAATTTTGGGAATCGGATTTACTAGAAAACAAGTACAACGATTTGATAAAAGTCAGTGACATTCGTTCTATTGCTTGCTTAAAAGCAGTATCACAAAAGGAAAGCTACCAATAGTTACATGCACTCCCTTCTTCTCAGCTTGGAACAGTCCTACCGAACGAAACAATTCGTATATGTGTAGCATTACGCTTAGGTGCAAGAGTTTGTAAACCCTTTACTTGTTCTTGTGGAGCTTTCGTAGATTGTACAGCCTCTCATGGTTTAAGCTGTAACAAGAACACAATTTGTTCGATTATCCAGACATGAATCGTTAAACCAAGTAATAGCACGATCTCTTGCTAAATTACAAATTCAATCCGTTCTCGAACCCTTAGGTACTTTAAGAGATAATAAGAGACTTGATGGTGTAACGATACCATGGGATAAAGGTCGGTCGTTGTTTTGGGACACAACTATGTAGACACCTTAGCCCCTTCAAATTTAATTTCAACAAGTAAAACATGTGGGGCAGCTGCTGCTGAAGCTGAAAGATGTAAAATTAATAAATATAGAGACATTGGCCAAAATTACACCTTTATTCCAATTGCTTTCGAGACTATGGAAGTCGCTGGTGAGTTAACTCGGCAACTAATAAACAACCTAGGTCATAGACTTAAAATAGCAACACGTGAACAAAGATCCACAATATTCCTTTGGCAGCAACTATTAATAGAAATTCAACGTGGTAATGCTGCTGCAATACATGGCATTTTACCACAATGCACTACATTTCGAATTTATAACAAGGAGAATCACCAAATGATGACAAAAGTTCCAAATTTTACTTATCAAGTCAATAAATCCATATTAGAAGAAAATATAATCAAGAATCTAAATATACAAAATAAAATAAAAAAAGCCATTTTCACTTGATGAACAAGCAAAAAATGATCAACAAACAGATATTGACGACAGTGGTAAATTAATAATTGGACGTTACATAAACACAATAATCGATGATCTCCATAAAGATATAAAAGATCTAAAACCACTACAAGATGCCCCAATTGCAAACATAACAGACCATAGCAAAGACAAACAGCCTAGTCCTGAAACGAAAGAACGGCAATCACCAACAAATATTAATTTAAGCCTTGGACCGATAATAAAAAATAACATCCCAAAAGCATGTGGATTAGTAAATTTAGGCAATACATGTTTTTTCAATTCCATTTTACAATGTCTTGGACAAACACCATACTTATTACAATTACTTCTTGAAACTTCAAAGCCGGGACAATATTTTAAACTTCCTGGCGGGAGGTTAAATCCAGATGATAAAGATTCATTGGTGTTAGGCCCGCTTAATGGGACTTTAGAAGAATGGCTACCATTAACACATGTTTTATCACGAACGTTAAATTACAAAATGATAGACAATAAATTTATAATCCAAGTATGCTATTTTCAAGAGTCACAGAAAGAATACCACAGTTTTCTGATGGCCAACAACATGACTCACATGAACTATTATGACATTTATTAGAAATATTGAATGAAAATGACTTTAAAGGATATCAAATCGTAATTTTAGAAAAATGGAGATTTAGTTGCAAAATAGATCCATCATCTTGTCAAAGTGATAAAAAAAGAATTATAATATTTTATGAAAAGCAGGCTTCTGAGTTACAATTACCAGCTGAACAAGTATTCAGAGAAATCTTAGTCAGTACATTACAGTGCCAAGACTGTAAACATATTTCACGTCAAGAAGAATTCTTTTTTGATCTAAGTTTGCCAATATCGAAAAGAGAAATTTTACAGACTTTTAATAACAATAAGGAAACCGATGATACATTTGCAGATGAATATTCCATACAATCCTGCTTAAGCCAATTCACAGACTCTGATCTGCTTTTTGGAAATAATAAAGTAAGTTGCAATTTTTGCACAAAAAAGCATGGTGGAACTAAAAAAGGATCTATTTTTACAAACGCCACTAAACAACTTCTAATATGTAGTCCTCCTGCTGTATTGATTTTACATTTAAAACGATTTCGGGTTTTAAGACTCCGATCTGCAAAAATAGATAAATATGTTTTGTTTCCCCTGTTACTGGATTTAACGCCATTTTGTTCAATTGCTAATCAAACTAAAGTGTTATATGCATTATATGGTGTTGTGCAACATAGCGGTTCAATTCACAAAGGTCATTATGACACATATATAAAAATAAGAACTACTTTAGACAACAACAGTTACCGTTGGCAATTTCTATTTCAATATCAAAATGGCGTATTGCCTCCATCTTGCGAAAATAACAAAGCCAATGCTGAAATTCTGCCAGGAAAGTGGTATTATGTTAGCGACTTTTATGTTTTAGAAGTACTCAAAAAAAGGGTACTTAAAGCACAAGCATATTTGCTATTTTATGAACGAATTTGAAACTGTAATTCTTTAAATTTCTATGTAATTTTAAGTTATAATTAGAATTGCTTTGTTATTAAGCTGGGAAAAAAAATTTGATTAATATAGCTTGGTCTAGGCCTTTCTATCTTTTTCTTATCTACCTGGTTCCACATAGATATTAGCAACTTGATGGTTGTTAAAGAATTCCAACATGTTTACATGATTCCCATTTATAAGGAAATGAAATATTACCTGGTTATCTCCTCCAAAAAGGAAAAGTGTTAAATTATATGTAATGGTAAGGCTTAAGCAGCGAATCGCTGCTAATATGCCAGACCGCTAACTAATTGTGAGTTATGTCACGGTGACGTTTATTAAATTATATGTTATGGTAAGGCTTAAGCAACGAATCGCTACCAACGTGCCAGATCGCTAACTAACTGTGGGTCATGTCATGATGACATGTAATTAAATGATTTTTATTTATTTAAGGTCGATTTAACACAGCTCTAAATTCTTTTCTATTCTGAGCTAGTCTAAAAAGGTCTACATACCCTTCACAACCTAAATAACTAATAATTTGACTAATATAGCTTTGTCTAGGTCTTCCTACTCTATTTTTATTTGGTAGTCTATAATCTAAGACCTTACTAAATAGTCCCTCATGTCTTAACTGGTGCCCTATCATTCTATCTCTTCTGACCTCTTATTGTTTCCACATACAGGGTTCCTCACCTATCCTTCTATAAACCTCCTCATTTGTTACTCTATCTATCCAACTAATCTTTAACATTCTCCTATAACACCAAGTTTCAAAAGCTTCTGTCTTTTTCTTATCTACCTCGTTAATTTTCCAAGTCTCACTACCGTATAATAGATCGCTCCATACGTACGACTTTAAGAAACTTTTTCTATTATCTAAAGTAATACTATTAGCTATTAGTAAGTCTTTCTTTTTTAAAAACATTGTCTAGCTTGAGCTATTCTAGCTACTATATCCCTTCTGCTACATCCGTCCTTTGTAATTATACTACCTAAATAGCAAAATTCATCTACCTCCTCTAACTCGACATTACCTATTTTTAATTTTGGTTTAGAACTAGGCTGTAACTCATTTGTCATTATCTATGTCTTTCATGAGTTAATTCTCATACTATAGTTACTCTGTAGTATCTCATCTAAAATATTTAAGAGCTTTCCTAACTCTATTCTAGACTCTTCTATAATGGTTTTATCATCTGCAAAACGTAACATGTCTATTTGCTACGCCAGTACACTAATATCTATTTCTTTTCTCTCTCTAGCTAAGTTTAAAGCTTCCTCAATATAAACATTAAAAATCAAGGGAGATCGTCTACAGCGCTGTCTAACACCATTTCAAATCTTAGCTTCCTTTTCTATTTCATCAAATCTAATTACTACGCTTTGGTTTTTATATAGACTGTAAATAATTTTTCTATCCCTATGAGAGATTCATATTTTTTGCAAAACCTTGAACATAACAATCCAATTAACCCTATCAAACGCTTTTTCTAAATCTACAAACGCGAAATGAGTCTTTTTATTTTTGTAACCTAATTACCCTAATCATTAGTATCGGTTCTCTAGTCCCTCAGTCTTTACGAAAACCATATTGGTCTTGGCCTAAATAATTCTCAGTCAAAACTTCTACTCTATTTTTAATTATTATTGTTAGTAGTTTTGGAAGCGTGGGAAGTTAAACTAACCGTTCTAAAATTTTCACACCTATCAGCTCCAGACTTTTTTGGAATTGGGATATTTTTTTCCAAATTTGTTGGGACCACACCTGTGTCATATATTACTTTTACTAGTTCATATAATCTGTCTAAAGTTTTCTGACTTGCATATTTTAATAATTCTGCGGGTATATCGTTTATCCCCGGCGCATTATTTAGTTTAAGATCCCTAACAGCGCTATCAAATTCATCTCTTAATATTGAGAATCCTATTTCTACATCCTCTTCTTGGTCGTTCTCTAGCTCATCCATATCGGCTTCCTTATATAAATCTCCTAAATATCTTTTACATCTATCTGCTACCTCAACTTTATTTATTAGAAGCTCATTATTCTCATCTTTAATACCATCATATTTTTTCCTATCTTCACCGAAAAACTTTTTAACTGCCCTGTATGCCCTCTCTGTCTTACGTACCCTCAAATCATCTTGTATTCCCTTACAATTCTCCTCCGTCCATTTATTTCTAGCTTTTCTACACTCACGTACATTATTCTCGTCTCTAATACCATTATATTTTTTCCTATCTTCCCCAAAAAACTTTTTAACTGCCCTGTAAGCCTTGTCTGTATTACCTACTCTCAAATCATCTTGTATTCCCTTACAATTCTCCTCCATCCATTTATTTCTAGCTTTTCTACACTCGTGTACTATCTTATTTCTAACTCTATTATATTTTTGTTTACTTTCACTATCCAATTCTCTGAAAGATTTAAGCTTTCTTCTATTCTCTATTAAATCTAATATCCCCTTTGTTACCCAGAGCTTTCTCGCTTCTACTTTTTTCTTACCTATAGTTTGTGTTGCTGTATCATGTACAGCCCCTTTTATTTCTTTCCATCTATTTTCTACGTTCCTTATTATGGCTAGCTCTTTGATCTTATTATCTAATACCTGTTTATATTCCTCTTTTACCTCACTATCATTAAACTTACCTAAATCCAATCCCTCTCCTTTAGCCTTTCTCAATTTTTGAATTTTACATTACACTTCATTTTAGCTAAGTTATGATCGCTGTCTATGTCAGCCTCTGGATAACTACGACAGTTTTTAACTTGGTTTTTGAATCGTTGTTTAACTCTGTTTGGTATCTAGCCTTATCACCTGTCGCTTTCCAGGTATATTTTCTCCTAACATGATGTTCGAATAGGGTGTTTACAGTTACTAAATCTATGTTTCTGGCAAAACTCAACTAATCTTTCTCTTCTATCATTTTGTCTACCATACCCAAATTTTTCTACCATTTTACCCTCACTACCTTCTCCCACTGACATTAAAATCGCCCATAACTATTAAAATCTCATCTCCCTTTATTTTTCTCACTATACTATTTATATCCTCGTACACCCTTTCTACTTCCTCGTTTTCGTATTGAGTTGTTGACATGTAAACCTGTACTAAAACAGTGTCTGTGGGTTTCGTACTCAATCTAACCATAATTATTCTATCACTAAATTGTAAGTACTTTTTAACTTTAAGTCCTAATCGTTTACCTAACATTATTTCTACCCCTGCCTATTCATTAGTTGAAGAAGTTGTAATTATTCTATAATTATCTTTCCAAAAGTCATTACTATTTGGCCATCTCACCTCACTAATACCTAAAATATATAGCTTTCCTTTTCTGATTTCGACTAATAAGTTCGTTAACTTATCTAGTTTAAGTAATGACCTTACATTTCAAGTCCCTATCACTAAATCGAACTGTTGTTTTAAATTCTTATGATGACGGGCCCCAAGTACTTCCTCCCGGAGATCCAAATGAAGGGTATTTTACCTCCGGACAAGAATTTTACTTGGGAGCACTCCATCATACATAGTTCGTGTTTTGGGCCACGCATATCTGGGAAATATTGTGGTAGGTTGCCATATCTTTTCACAACGCAGTGGGCATTTTAGGGACTTTAAATTCTTTTGCAAGTAAACAAATTAACAGATTCGATACTGTGACTACTCATTTTCTAGGTCTTTTTAAGGTCTACACCTTTCAATTGAAACTTTTATCAATAAATATTATTGCGTTACATCAATAGTCGAAAAACGTATTTTTCACATTTTTGGCATTAATAATGAAATGATTTGGTTGTATTCGTATTACACTTCATTCTATTGACTTACAGTAACATATATGCATCAAGTTTTTCCACAATTTTCTTAATTCCCAGAACTAAACAACTGCATCGTTCAAACAACACTATTACGACTTACAAACATTTGACATCATTAATCATCATCATTAATCATCCATAAGATGGGCGAAAATCCTACATTTCACTTTGATACCTAAATAACTATTTTATTTTAAAGGTAATCGATATAAACCTTTTATCAGCTACGTAAGCCATAACAATTCACGTTATGTGAATAGCGTTCTTATAAAGTTAAAATCCAGCCATGTATGATAAAAGTAAAAAGTAGCGTTTCAGCAAATGTGGTGAGTAGCAATTAAGATACAGCAAAAAAGTATTAAGAAAAGTTGTTAGAAATTACTCAATAATACAAAATAAGCACAGAAACTCACAAAACACTATTAATTTTTTGCCATTTTTATGCTGTCAGTAGATAATAATTTGTTATTGTAGTAATAAGCGTGACATGGAACCAGCAAACAATTTCCAAATTTTATATAACATTAAAAAACAAAATTTAACAACAATTTAAACCGACATTAGTCGCTTTATAGCACTTTGTTACGTTCTTAAACAATTCGTTGTAATTCATTGTAATTACGCAGTTGACAGGTAGAATCTCTCCCACTCGTTTATCCTATACCTGAGCCTTTACTACAAGACAGCAGTGTTCCTTTGAAAATACTTTCTTTAGTTTACATGTACAAGCTGCTGTACAAGATGCTGTTGAGAGTGTAGCACTTTGTGTCATTGTGCGACCAAGCACCATAAATTACAAGGCTTGTTCAATTGAAACCTATCTTTGGTTTAGGAAAAATTTATTGACAACTAAATTTACAAATAATTACCACTACGATTAAGGTACGTATCTCATTGTTTCGTCAACCTATGTATACCCTACCTAAAGAAATCTTGTGGCTGTTTAGGATATCTTTGTAATAATAGTACATCTTCGCTGGTGATTCTGCTGTACGTGTATTTCAGGCGGCTCCGTGGCGTAGTGGTATGTGTGTGACTACTACGCCCAAGGTCCCGGGTTCGAATCCCGACACGGTCCGCTTGAAAAATGTTAGGCGAGCATTTTTCACAAAAATACACCCTCGTTCGGATGAGAGGTAAAATGGAGGTCCCGTGTGTGAGTGTTGTCACGCACGTTAAAGATCCCTACCTTGCTTGGGACAGCAAGGGTTCGGCAAAATTCCAAATTTTCCAGGTAAAAAAAAAAACTCGCTTCCTGGCCAATGTAGTACCTTCGGGTGGAGCATTGGAAAATCAAATGTAATGTACGTGTATTTCGTTGTAGTATTAACTCTTAGGACCAACTTAACAATAAAACTGAAAACTTGTTTCTTGCTAAGATAGAAATTGTAAAGAATGCTTGAACGTGGAATACATTTATTGTAACTGAATATGATTGAAAATTATGTAAATACATTAGAATAATTGGGTATTAGCTGTCACGAGCTAACCCCTCAAACATCTTAAACGCGAATCAATGGAAACGAAGCACCCAAAAACATGAGCATCTTTCGCCACAAAAGTAGTTCTGGCACAAACGCGAAGTAACTTCAAATCTTAAAATTCTATAATCCCCAACAGTGGCTGCTGCTCAAAGAATTCTTTCATGGCGTTTTGTATTTCTTCGTCCGACTGAAAATAGTTACCTTATAACGCTTTTTTCAGTGACCCAAAGATGTGAAAATCGCAAGGCGATAAGTCGGGACTATAGGGTGGATGCTCTAATATCCTCCATTTCTTTCGCTGTAGATTTTGTTTCACTATAGCAACATGAGTTCGAGCATTGTCGTGAAGCAGAATGACACCACGTGAAAGCTTCCCTGGACGTTTTCGTCCTATTACTTGATGGAGCTTGTTCAAAGTTTCATTATACAGGTTTGCGTTGATATGCACCCGAGGTTCTGTAAATTCTATCAACAAGGGTCCTTCATGGTTGAAAAAAATTTTAAAATGACCTTACCGTCGGTATATTGAACTTTACACTTTTTGGTGGCGGAGAATTTGCGTGTTTCCATTGCATCGATGACAGCTTACTGGATGTTTCAAAATAATGGCATCAATATTCGTCGCCAACAATTATTGACGAGAGAAAATCGTTACCATTTAGTGTACTGGTTCCATTCCGAATAGACCCGCACCTTGAAAAAGTTCTAGATTACTAGAATGGGTGGAATCGCTTGTGCATTCCGGTGATTTAAAGAGTCAAACTACAGGTTCCCGAAAGAAGGCAACGGCTGTTTTGGTACTTAGAGTGGCAGAGACCATAGGGTCGATACATTACTGTGATGTGGAAGGCAACGGAAAACCACCACAATACTTCCCAAGTGCACAGCGTACTTAAATTGTTTTAAAATGATGGCATCCTCTAGAGTAAAAGATTTCGCAGTTAAATAGTCCCCCATTTGGATCCCCAAAAGGGGATTACTTCGGATGATGTGATAAGAAAGTTTAAAGGAAGAGCAGAGAACATTTTGCGAGTCGGAGCGTGGAATGTCAGAAGTATGAAGCAAGTAGGTAAGCTAGAGAACTTGAAAATTAAAATGGATAGATTAGCACTAGAATAGTAGGGATCACCGAAGTTTGCTAGCCAGAGGCAGGGAATTTTTGGAGCAGAGACTTTAGGGTAATTCATACAGGATCAGAGGAAAAAAATTTGGGTGTGGGGATAGTTATGCGAAAAAGATTGGATAAACTTACAAAAGAACGAAAGAGTACTCATGGTTAGATTAGAATCTAAACCAGTACATTCAGTAATAATACAAGCATACATGCCCACCTCTAGCTACAACGAGGAAGACGTAGAAGCGATATAGGAAAGCATACTAAGATACGTAAAGGGACATTTGGTTTAGGCACGAGAAACGACATGGGAAATAAGCTGTTCGAATTTTGCGACAAGAACAATTTTACCATCACAAACACATTATCTCAACATCATGCTAGAAGACGATACACGTGGAAGATGCCAGGAGATGTAGTAAGATATCAAATAGATTACATTCTTGTTAGACAACTGTTTAGGAATCAAGTTATTACTGTACCACCGTAGCATAAACGAAAAGGATGCCGGACTAACGTAGGATTAAACAAACGAATATATCGAATAGCTGAAATAAAAAAGGTTAGGTTATGTAGAAATGTAAACAATGACCACACCTTAATCGATCTGATATCAGTATTTATAATAATAAAAGTAAAATAGCCTGGCTAGATAGTTCATTCATGGAAGGTTGAGTGGGGTTTGTTAATAACAATTATTTATAGGTACAGTACGTATAACAGTTTTCTTTCCAATTTTAAAGTACAGTTAAAGCTTAACTCAAAGAAATAGGTTACCATAATTATGTAACCCTCTCACTAATAACTTGTAATTTACAATTTACTACAAGAGCTTTATACGCATTTAGAAACGTTTCCAGATACGCACCAGCTTTACAATCTCTAATTGAAATTTAAAATAATAATGTAGAAAAGAAATATTTATAGTAAACTCTGTTTTCTATAGTTTTTAAGATCTAACATATCTTATAATCTTAAATTCATGGGCGTATAGCGGAAGAATTAAACTATGTTAACACGAACAAACTCTAAAAGTATCAGTAACGAAGTTCGGGCTCCTAGCAGTAATATACAGTAGTGTATTTAACAATTTGAGTAGTATATGGTACATATAAACGTAATAAAAAGGGATATTCTAGAAGGATCACACCAAAAGTGATGTAGAACAGGTGCAGCACCATCAATTCGAATTGCTCTGCGGACAGGTGAATTGTGACCAATCATCAGCCGTTAGTACGGTAACAAATCCGCACAAACAGTAACCAGTGCTCCAGTAAAGCGAGAGAGTAGAAACCAAAAGGTATACCTCAGGTAGGTAGAAACAGTACGAGTATAAAGTGAATTATCCACTTTCTGTATAATACAACGGAAATCCATCCATAAGCGAGCTAAAAATCAGGCACTAACCTTTGAAACTATACAACTAAATGGCGGTTACTTACCAATTAACCAAAAAGAAGAAATTCGAATAGGAATTGGTAATTGCTCGCTTAAATTTCAAACACAAGACGAAATATAAAGTAAAACTTATCAACGGTATCAAAATTATTTTCTTGTGACAATTGTCGAATATTCAGCACCGCCCACTAGATATAACAAATTTAGTATTTATGCATTTACAGAGTAACATGGGTGGCCTAATTACAATGCATTCTGAAGTTAGGATAAGTGAGAAAAGTAGCGGTAATATGATATTTTCTTTGGGAATACATAAAAGTCATAACAGTATAAACTGAACGTAACAAAGTAAAAGACTGTAGAAGCTACCCAAAAGCAGATATAGACACTGACCACAACATCGTAATTATGAAGGCCCCTCTTAAATTTAAAAATATAAAAAAAAAGAACGGAACAAGGCATTAAGTTTGAGAAACTAAAAGATAAAGATATCCACGAAAAATTTGAAAAAAGTCAAATGAATTGCTGAAAGATATCGAGAAAATTTCTTATACTAGGAAAGTAGAAACAGAATGGAATAACATGAAATCCAGCTTAGACATGGCGGCCTGAGATATTCTGGGGTATACACAAAAAGAAAATAAGAAACCATGGATAACAAAGGATATCCTGAATTTAATAGAAGAAAGACGAAAATATAAATATACTTCAGAAGAAACAAGAAAATGGAAAATTATTCACAAACACAGGAAAGCTAAAGAACAATGGATTGATGAAAAATGCAAAGAGCTAGAAACTAAGATGAAAATTGGAAAGACAGACGAAGCATACAAAATAATTAGAATTAATTTCAGGAATATAAAACCGTACAGCAAAAATATATGAGACGCGAGAGAAAACGTCATTTTAGAAAATGTAGATAAAGTGGTTATACGGCAGAAATATATAGGAAATTTATATGCAGTAGAGGAAGTAACAGCATTAGAACAGGAATCAGACATTGAAAATGATAACTTGGTATATCTTATACTTAGAGATGAGTTTGAATTAGCATTAAAGAGTCTGAAAAATGGCAATGAGATGAATACAGATAAGGTACAAGCAGAAACTCTAAAAGCCGCTGGACAAGTAGTAACAGAACGTCTCTTCCAACTTGTAAGCTATATGTACGAGGCAGGCGAGATACCCAAAGATTTCAAACGTAACATCATAGTCACTATACCAAAAAGAAAGGCTCAGATAGATGTAAAAATGTTCGTATAATAAGTTTGACAGCACACGTGTTAAAAATATTAACTAGAATTGTACAAAGATGAATGGACAAACGAGCTGAAGAAATATTAAAAGAAGATCAATTTGGGTATAGGCGAAACAGCGGAATACAGGAGGCTATTTTAGCTCTGAGGTTGAAATGGAGAAAACAATAGGAAAAGGGGAAAGCCTGTATATAGGGTTTGCAGATCTGGAAAAAGCATTTGACAATGTAAAATGGAAAAAATGTTCGAAATACCCAAAAAGATTGGAATGAGTTGTAAGAATAGATGGATAGTACATAGCTTATACAAATAGCAAACAGTTGCAATAGAATTAGAGCAGGAACGTAGAGAAGTAAATATTAGGAAAGGGGTG
Organism: Platerodrilus igneus; assembly: GCA_036346225.1. NCBI lineage: Eukaryota > Metazoa > Arthropoda > Insecta > Coleoptera > Lycidae > Platerodrilus > Platerodrilus igneus. The sequence goes on along the minus strand of JARFIW010001482.1, from coordinate 27,705 downwards.
AGACAAGGATGTGCGCTATCCCCATTAATTATTAACTTGTACATCGAAGAGGTAATGAATACTGTCAAATGCAGGAAGACATTTGAAATTATTATGCAGGGAGATAAGATTAATATGCTTATATTTGCAGATGATGTAGCGGTATAAACATCTAGCAAGGAAGAGTTAGAAGCTGCTCTTAATAAAATGGAAACAGTTCTAACAGAGAGATACAGTATGAAAATTAACAAAAATAAAACTAAAGTGCTAGTATGCAAAGGAGGAGACAATAAATCAAAAACAAAAATACAAATAGGTAACAAGAACTTACAAGATGTTATAGGATTTTTGCTATCTAGGAAGCCAAATAACGCAAGATGGGAAAATCGAAAAAGATATAAAACAAAGATTAGCACAAGGTCATGATACATTTAACAAGAAAGACAACAAACATAGAAACACGAAAGATTGCTTAAAACATATGAGTGGAGCACAGCATTGTACGGTTGTAAAACCTGGACAGTAAGAGAAGCGGACAGGAAAAAGATAGAAGCATTTGAAATGTGATGCTACAGACGTATGATGAAGACATCATGGACAGACAAAGTCAAGAACAAAGAGGTACTAGAAATGGTAGGGGAAGAGAGAAGTATGTGGAAAGCAGTAAAAAATAGTAGAGATAGGATGATAAGCCACATACTAAGGCATGAGGGAATAGTGCGGAATATATTAGAAACAGAGATAGGAAAAAGGTAGAGGTAGAACTAGGTTAGACTATTGCACACAGATGGTGAAAGATGTAGGCTGTGGGAATTTCAGGGAAATGTGCAGGTTAGCATAAAACAGAAATCAATTGAGGTACGCGTCCAACTAGTTTCAGTGTGGAAAAACCTAATAACGAAAGAAATAACTGTACTTAAACCTGGTAATTATTATAAGTAACTACAGGTATTGGTTTTGCAATATTCTCTACTAATGTTAATTGTGCAAAAGGATTTGCTGGAAAACTGTTAATTCGGCAAATGTCTAAGTGTTAGGGATCCTTGGTAGTCACAGGCTGCTTACTCCCTTTCACATACCTTGCATGTGATTTTCCAATGCTCCACCCAAAGGTACTACATTGGCCAGGAAGCGAGTTTTTTTTTACCTGGAAAATTTGGAATTTTGCCGAACCCTTGCTGTTCCAAGCAAGGTAGGGATCTTTAACGTGCGTGACAACACACACACGGGACCTCCATTTTACCTCTCATCCGAACGAGGGTGTATTTTTGTGAAAAATGCTTGCCTAACATTTTTCAAGCGGACCGTGTCGGGATTCGAACCTGGGACCTTGGAGTAGTAGTAGTCACACACGTACCAACTACGCCACGGAGCTGCCCCCTTTCACATATCACTGAATCTTGGTGAAATAGGGCATATAATTAGGAAACAACAAAAGGGGAACCATGTTGTATCTAGTGGGAATTTTATGGTACGTGAAAGATGTGTAATTGGAGAGTAACATAAGTAGGTTAGATATAGAGATTCTAGATCATAGTTTAGCAACGTAAGTAGTATAGCTGAGTAGTTGCTGTGACAACTTTGTGAGAATTTTATACCCCATATTTTTCCTAGATGATATAGAGAGGAATGTGCGATAATATGATGAGTTATGTGTGATAGTGAAGAGAACTCTATATGAGATGAAACTTGATGAGACAGTGTGTTAATATGAAAAAATTAGAGATTTAGAATAGAAATGTTAGATTGTTTAAGGTAAGTTTAGTTAATTATAAGACAAAAATAGGTGGATTGTTAGAAGGAGAAAAGCCATAATATGAAAAGATTATGCGTGTGTTTTATAAACTTAATAGAATTAGTTATAGTGTAACGAATATGATTCCGTTTCTCTTTAATTTAGCCTATTTATAATTAATCATTCATAATTATCTTTTACGGTATTGAAAGCATAAATTTCAATTCCACTAATGTAATATTTATTCGTTATCATATATGTAACTCTATCTGTGTTTACAAATTTAAGTTAGCTTTCCAGTTTCTTTGTTATTCGCTAACGTTTTGATGCGCCTGCTCCCGTAGTAAAGCACTTCAGTGCTTGAATCCATTTTTAATTGAAGAATGTAATCAGATAGACTAGTTTTCGACGCGTGGTCGAGTAAGTTTTTGTTTTGGAAGATGGGTCCCTACAGAAAGGTGGCCTGGTGCCGTAGAATTCCTTTAGTGCTTGTAATAAAAACCATTACAAAGTTAACCGACCTTAATATGATTGCTTAAATATGGTTTAGAAATAACATCATCACGGTACATAATTATTTTCATTTCAAATTTAAATTAATACTTTTTAATTTTGTAGTGCAAGTTCAAGTTTTAGATATACTCAGTTTTGCAAGTTAGAGTTTTTAGTTATGGAATATTGAAAAGTTTTTCTGGTATTAATTGAAATGTTACGATGCCCTTGACGAGGACAACAAAATCGAAGCGTTCCTTTTCGTATAAAAATCAAGTTTGTAATCTAAAGCACATGTCAAGCACGTGCAGCTGTTGTTATAGTTGAACACAAAATTGTTGGAATGGTACAAAGTTCATCTTCAAATATTTGGTAACTAAGTGCTATTGAAATTACATAAATGTCATGCAAACATTTTTGTGGTGAGTGTTTTTTTTATTCAGTTCTCGTTACACCAATAAGTTACAGGGAACGTAGCGTTTTTTTACATAATTATAAAGTAGTTTAAATTGACGTTTTTTTTGTTCAATATTTAACAGTTTGAGTTGTAAAAATGTTCATATCAACGTAGAAAATTTAAAGACAACTTTCTGAGGATTAAAAAGGTTAAACAAGAATTTGTTTGTAACTAAGCAGGCGACATTGTAGCGTTTGTTTGTCACATTTGATGGTCCAGTTTTTTTAGAAATTATGATAGTATGCAGATTATTATATAGGGCTATTTGACCTTCCGTTCAACGAATAAATTTTCTTAAATACCTAAATTCAACCATACATGAAATAAGTTCAATTCATTTACTTATTCATTCGTAAACCAAAACAAGATCCTCTTTCGGTAATAATTAAAAGTTGTTAAATACCATTAAAGACACAATATCTTCCTTAAAGAATTTTAACGTACAAATAATTTTATAATTTGATTGCTAAGAAACATTAATTTGTATAAACGATATATATATATATATATATATATATATATATATATATATCTTTAAAACAATAGAAAATGGATTATGTTATTTTAAAGCTTATTTTCATTGAAGTTGATAATAGATCCTCATAGTTAATACAAACAAATTAATAAAATCCTTGAGTATAGAAAGAAACGCTACTGACATTATATTAGTAAGATATTTTAGACGTATATTTTTGAATTGCAAATTTTTAAAATTTTTTTGTGATAAATTTGACTAGGCTGTAGTGATGCCCTAGTTCTTAGAATTTCTTGAACTAGTTATATTTTCAGATAGTACAAGATCATTGTTTCAATCCAAGCTTGCAGTGTTAGCAGTAAGTAAGTATTATTTTTGTACGTTTTGGTTGTTCAGAATTATTTTTTTCTTTTCGAAGATTTCCGTATTTTATCTTCGGATTGTTAGACATTACAGGTATTATTAAGATACGGTGGCGTGTAAAATATTCTCTTTTTTATCGTATACCATCCTACGACCCTGGCTCATTGTTCTGCCCTAAGCTGTTGAAGAAACTCAACTGGTTGGAAGATCTCTTTTGAGGGTCCTTTAGTACTAAAAGCCACTTTACATTGATTTTACCCTGGGCTTGAATTTTAGACAGGAACTCCTCTTAGTTTCTAGAGGTTCCGCCGCCTATAAGGTGGAGTAGTTACATTGAAAAATTCAGGTGTAACAATAGATAGCAGGCAGTTAGAAATAAAAATAGTAAAATTACTCATATATGCGGAAAAATAACGCAGACTTCAAATTTTATATTTTAGTTTGGGAGAAATTGACGTGATAAGGGGTCACGAGAGATCATTGAAACCCAAAGTCTAGAAATAAATCCCACCAAAATATAAAAGAATCAGGAAAAATAGAAATTTCCGTAAATTCATGGTCATGCCCTGTATAGTACAAGTGTACTTTTATTCATTAAAATGTACGAGCAAAAAATGCAATTGCACGTGTATAGATAATCACCCTGTATGATATAAGCGTGTTGTAGATAAGTAGCAAGTAACGTAAGTTGTATATGTAAAAATAATTAATTGTGAGATACCGTAAAATGCATTCAAAGCGAACGCAAATTGATCATTTTAAGATAAATACAAAGCCATTTATTTTCACTTATTAATTATCGAGACATTTTTCATAAAAATGCTTTTTATTTGCTGTGAATAGCACTAGCTTTATGCAATTTGCTTAAGGAACTACAATCTTGTTAAAAAAAAACATTTTTAATATTAGTTTTGCATACTGAAACACGAGAGCAAATATTTTCTATAAAATGCAACCTCGTTTGCATTAAAAAGCTATTAAAGTTTAAGTTAATTTCCCTGTGGATTACAGAAATTTATTTTAAATAAAGAATTTTCTAGAATATTTGGAATATAAAATGACGAATTATCCGTTTCTAGAACTACGTAAATAGCTAATTAATAAATGAAACATTTATTCCAAGAAGCGGCCGGAACACGAAAAAATCAGTAAAATCCCTGGAATAACTGATAAAAATTATATATTATCTTTCGCATTAAACTGTTGGAAAGAAGCGATGCGACATATTACTTTTGGATGTTAAACAAAAACGAAGCAGCGCGCGTCACGAATAATTGGAACGTGATTACACGGTATTTTAGCTACTTCAGACGCTAATGAGTTTTTTGGGAAACCTTTCATCACAATGTTCCATTCGATTCTACTACCTTTTGGAAATAGATCATTTATATATATATATATATATATATATATTGCTGTGATAAGGGTTTTTAGAGGTGTATTGAGTAGCAAGGGTCGTGTAGTAACAATAAATTGCAATAGGAATTAGAAAACTGCATTTATTTAGCAGAAAATAGGTAATTCATACATTATGTAAATAGCAAGTATTTAACACTCTGTATATAGACCGTTATTAATTTTAAGTAATGCACAGTAAGAATATCTTTCAACAAAAGTACGCGCATTTAAGAGAAATAAAAGTACATGTAATTAAACACGCGTTGAGAAGTGTTTTAGTTAGTTATGAAACAAATACGAAGATAAGAAATAAAATCTAACAAAGCTTTATGCAAGTATGCGGAAACAATGAACATTTTGATGAGAAAACGCAGTTTCAAACACGCATAAAACTACATAAACGAAATAGCATTGAAGTTACATCATTTATTTTGTTCAGTTATCCAAAAGGCGATATCTACACAAAACAACGTATGGTCAAGATAACGAATAGTAAGGTATCAAATAAACACCATTACACGGAAAACCAAATAAATTTCATCAGAAACAACTTCGAAATGCAGGGAATATTAAAGACCTGGTTGGTTGAGATATCGGCAAAACTGTTGAAAACCCAGCCCACATGTAAGTGGGAACAGCCTATATTAACACAGCAATGATAAGACGGGTCAGTTCATAACTCAGGCAGGACGAAGCTGCGTCACTGCTAATCAGAGAGTCACGCGTAATTTAAATATAATAAAATATCAAATGTATGTTATAGTGACAATAAGTGCAACGATTACGAAGACTTCTTTTGCCGTTTAACGTGAGTAGAATTTAAGGTAATTTATTACTAAATATTTGTAATAATAGGGCTTTAAATTTGTGGTGTAATTCAAGTCTGGGTTGACAATAATTCGAATCTTGATAATAATAATTCGAATCTGGGGAACATTTCTGAACACTTCAAATTGGTGGTACATTTTTGAACACTTCGAATCTATGATATAACATTTCAAATGTGTGGTGTGTTTCTGAACATTTCAAGTTGCAATAATTCAAGTATGCGTCGATAAGAATAATTCAAATCTGGGTCAGTATAATATTTCAAATCAGCGTCTACAACTATATTTTGGTACAATTTTGAGTTGCGAGATTCAAGGCATATGAAATAAAGAAGCACGAAGTAATTTTTGAAAAACGAGGGGTGACTGTACTCAAACACTGGTTCAACGAAGGAGGACAACAAAGGGGTGCTGATCCACAACCCGAACAAGCTGTAGCAGGTCAGATCTATTTAATTTTAAGATATTTTTCTATTTCAATTTCAATACTGAATTTACTCAATTTATATAAAAGTGTAACGTAGTCAACAACAAACATTGCATACGTTAAACTTGCGTAATATATTATAAAGGGGTCTAGAACGTTCCAGGTTTCTTTGGTAAAAAGAGGTAATTTTTGGTGACTATAGATTGAATTCAAAGTATATAAATTTTGGGATAAATGATACATATGATATTGATTGATTGAAGGGTGTATTTAAATATTTATCAATTCAAAACTTGTTTTATAATTCAAACAAATAGGTAATCATAAAGGGGTGGAGAAGAAAAAAATTGATCATCGTAACGTTGTGCACTCTGTGTAGATTAAATAGGGCTAGCCGTGGCATAATAGTAAAATTAGTAAGATTAAATTTGGTTTGAGAACACAGAGCGGTGGAGTTAAGTAAAAACGTCATAATACTGAGTACGGCGTTATCATATCATATATATATATATATATATATATATATATATATATATATATATATATAAGGAAGCGTTTATTAAAAACGAGAAATGTTATTTTGATTTAAGTCGCGAGATGCTGCTTTGCAAAGATAATATTTGAAATATGCAGTAAGCATACTGTAATTTAATAATTATATTGTTACAATGAATATAGAAGTGATGTTTTAAACGCAAAATATATAAAAAATAGAATTAATTACAATGAAGTGGGAAAATTCTTCAATATAACGCCACATTAAAAATTTTATTAAATAATCGAAAGGAAGATTTAACCAAAAAATATACTTTGGTAACTGCTGTTTGAAATGAGGATTTTAAATATGGAAAATCTTGAAGATTTAGCGTCAACTTAAAATAAAAAGATATTTAATTACAAAGAACGTTTTTGTGAATTCTGCATATTTTTAGATTTATTTTTAGCTGATATTGAAGTATTTGTATTTAATTTAAGGTAGAATAATAAGTGTTAATCATCTAATAATTTTTTTTGTAAAGGGTTTTTACCAGGAAAGTTTGTGTTTAGGGTTCGAAACGCTTTGACCTTTAATAGATTACCTGTCAAGGATTTTTTGACCAGACAAACCTTACAAGCGTGACAATAAACATAACCAGGTAAATCATCCATAAAAAAGGAAATTTAGTTCTGTAAATTTAAAATAAGGTAAGGAACTTTTTTATATAATAAATACTTCTTAGAAATTATGTTATGTTTGTAAGAAACGATTTTGTAAATGCTTTTGTATGAGAGAAAATATTTCATACTGTATAAGCTTTGTAATATTGCTGTTTGATTTCATTTTGAAAACTCCATCAATTCCGTTGAGCTATCCAGGCAAAGTTAGAAAAGAAGGTAAGTGAACAATTTCAAGTTTTACAAATTGCTGTATCTGTATCAGAGCACCCTTTTAGTGATGAACACAGAGCGCGCCTTACCACATCAATATATAGCAATGAATCTTGAGTAAGTGAACATATATAAATAAAAATTTTAATCAAAAATCTTTTCGTTTCGTTTGAAAATTGTAATAAGAAAGTTTGCCTCAATGAATGCCTTTGAAATAAGATTTGGACTTTTTGAAAAATGCGGAGGTAAGGTAGTGTTTTCTATGCTACGTAAGTCACAATTTAACACATATTAATATATACTTCATTTTAAAACCAATACCTGCGTATTCCCGAAGATCTACGCCCATTGATACATCTTATTGTTTTTTCTTTTTGATTATCTTGGTTTACAACCTTGCCTTTGCTAAGGTCACTGTAATTAGGCGGTGCTTCATAATTTGGTGGGTCGTCTTCAAATACTTCTTCCTCAATAATAATACTACTATCGTCATCATCTAAAACTAACAATAAAGAAACCTGAATTAAATACATTAAGAATACCACCAAAAAATTCACTGACTATTTGTAAATGGTTCTGTATTTCTCTTTGTTGATGCACACGTCCAGTGACTCGAAAAATTAATACAGATAACGCAAAGATTAGCGCTATTAAACCTATAACTATTTTACTCTCAGTTCAAGATTATAGTTATATTGTGTATTACCAAAGCTGCAAATAACAAAGACACACGCAGCTGAATTGAATTCATGGTTTTTATCGGTTTGGGGAAACAGGAAGTTTGTAGTGTGGAACCAGCGACGATCTTTTAAATCTGAAAAAAGCGTTAGCTAGCTTAACATGTTAACCACCATGGATATTTTGCAGAAAGGCATGTCACGCTATACCACTCGTTTATTTATTTCTTAAAACTGTTTATTTATTGTGTAACTGTTAAATGTTACACATATGGAATTAGTACCAGGCGTGGTTCTCCAGAAGGCACGTCAATGTACAAATTTTAATCCAACGAAACACAATTTAATTAATTAAAGAAAGTAAGCAGCATTCTTTGCTTCTTGGTAAACCAACTCTAGCATCTAAATGTATAGCAGAGCCTTTGCAAGGTCTGCAGTAAAGTTGTTTAACCTACAACTTTTTTGAAACACTTGTAAAATAATTATGCGAAAGGTAAAGAATTCAGGTTAACTTCGCTATACTTTAACACATACTCAACGTACATGTCGATACAGTAAGGTAGTTCAAGGTTAGGTACCTCAAAAAGTGCGCTTTTACATAAAACTTATCATCAATCCACCAACTCTCGAACGTTTTCATTGATTCGGGCAGTAATCACACATTCTTCAAGAGTAATTCAACAAATTACATGTAATAAACTGTGGGTTCTTTGCCTATAGTGAAAACTTAACAACCGCAATTTTATGTGTAGTGACCTAACTAAATTAATGATGGAAATTACTTTCCATTTCGAATTTTTAAAAATTCCCTATTGTTTAGTTGTATGCTTAATTTAAATTTTACGGCGCAATTTGTGTTGGTAGCTTCAATTATGCGGGACTGGTTGGTACTCAGCGAACAGGGAATTTTCTCCCTCTCTCTCTCTTTAGTTTCCTGTTAGCATAATTACGAAGTTGTTGTTCACTTGCTGATGTAGCAAGATGTAAAACTTTGTAATTTACATGCATTCCGCATTTGGATGCATGTTTTCTATTTCTATACAAAATAATAAAGTTCACAAGAAACGATTGTTTTATATTGCAGGTTTGAGCCAGCGAGAATTTTACAAGAGTACGAAGTATTGGTTGCTCTCAACCCTATTACTATTCGAAACAAGGTCCTTCGAGCCGGATTTATGCAAATTGCCTTCATTATTAATGGGTGGATGTAAGCCGTTTTATGTTCCAAACTGTATGTTTGTTGTTCAATTCTAAGGGTTCTTCATTACCTAATCTGCAATTCAAGCGAAAAATTTACTCCACATCGAATTATTCAAGGTTACTAAACACGCACACTGTTTCTTTCTGTTTGCAGTTGCATTGGTGTAAGAACGACAGAGCATCGCATCAATCGATATTCCTAGGTGCCATGTGCAACAAGTTTCTACAAAGCTGCTATTTTGTCAAGGTAAAAGCGAGCACGCTGTCTGAGCCATGGAAGCTATTCAAAGATACAAAAACGCTTACTTTTGCACGCAAAACAACGGCAAGTCCATTAACCTTCCTTTTTCTTGAATCTGTTGTTTGCAGGTTATTAAAGCGAGACTTGCATGGTTTACTACACATGTAACCTCGTTGAAGTTTTTAAATACTACTCCTAAGCAAACTTTAAATTCTAAGCAATTAATGGAATTGCAGAAAAGGTTAAATGATATTTTATCTTTATTATCACAATATTATGAACTTGATATTCAAATCCAGGTACCAAATTCAGAGAATGTTGACTTAGAAATGGAATTTGAAAGCATGTACTATTCTGCTGTATCACAAACAGAAGATATTCTAAAGAAATATGTTACGGCGGATTCAAAACAGTCTGTTTCCCCAAATTCTAGTCGAGGATCGAACTGTGTTAATTCGGGTCCATCCTTCCGCTTTCCAACCATATCAATCCTAAAGTTCTCGGGGTCTAACACTGATGATTGGTTGGAATGCTACTAAGTATTCAAGAATCTAATCGCGGAGAACGATTCTTTGACTAATATTCAAAGTTGCATTTCTTGAAAGCTAACCTGGAAGGGCCGGCAGTGCAGGTAACAGATTACAGTTATCTGTGGTGCAAGTAATCAGTTCGTTAGAGTTTACCTCAGACAATTATTCGGTAGCTTGGGGTGCTTTGTGTGAGCGCTTCAACGATCCAAGGATGTTAGTCCATAACCATTTCAAGGCAATCGCTGATCTCGAACTTGTTGGCAAAGAATGCGCAACAAGGTTGCAAAAGATCAATAATGTTCTCTTTAAGCAATACACGGCTTTGAAGTCGTTGGCTTCAGAACCACAATTGTTGGAGTTCATTATAATATATGGTCTCCAAGAAGTTAGATCCTAACACATTTCATGATTGGGAGATTCTGCGAAAGTCTCAAGGGTCCCAGATGCCCACACTTTCATAATTCAAAGAGTTTTTGAAAAATACAACTAATTTATTGAAAACTTTGGAGTCGAAGCACAACAAAGTGGTTCCAGGAAAAGTTTCAAAGGTTATTTCAAAATCCTTTGTTAGCAATACCCAATCATGTCTATATTGTAGGGGTAGCCATACACTAAATGGATGTTCTGAATTCAAAAAATTATCTGCTAGCAGTAGGATTCAAAAAGTAAAGTTATTTAAGATTTGTTTAAATTGTCTGACTAAGGGACAATTTCTCAATCAGTGCAATTCCAAATTCACATGCTTAAAATGCAAAAGTAAGCATCATACGCTGATCCATGAGGATAAACCTTGGGTCCAAACGGAGCCTGAGAGTCTATCGGATTCTGCAGGTATTGCAGGTTCCCCTGCTGGCAACACCATTTCTACTTTCTGTACAAATGATGTGCCAGCTTTACTACCTACTGCAACTGCTCAAATTATTTCTAGCAATGGTAAAGTACGCACTGTACGATTATTATTGTATTCAGGTTTGCAATCTAATTTTCTTAGATCCGACTTGTGCCAGGAGTTAAATCTTGCGACAAGTGAAGTAAACATTACTGTATCTGGACTTGGCAAGGCAAAGTCGAGCATATGATCAAAATGTGATGTCGAACTGCATGCTGTACACACAAATTACAATCTAAACGTTTCATGTTTAGTCTTAGACGAGACAACATGTACCACTCCTAGTTGTAATGTTAATCGTAACACGTTCAAAATCCCAGACAATATCAAATTGTCAGATTCTTACTTTGATCAGCCTGGTCGCATAGATGTTTTAGTTGGTTGTTTCTTATTTTGGAAACTCCTATGTGTAGGTCAGCTTCATTTAGGTCCGAATCTACCAGTGCTTCAAAAAATTCGGTTTGGGTGGACTATTTCTGGTGATGTGGCTTCAGTTTCGCCACAGTTAACTCATTGCAATCTCAATCTAATTGAGGATTGTAATGATGTTCTACGGTTTTGGCAAGTTGAGCATTATCCTACTGAAAAGGTTCTAACAGCGAAAGAAAATGCATGTGAGATGCATTTTGTCCAAACTAATAAACGAACTCCTGAAGGGAGATTCATTGTTTCAATTCCATTTAAGTCTTCTCCTGACTTATTGGGTGATTCGTTGCAAATAGCTGAAAAAAGATTCTTATCGTTAGGGAGGCGATTTCAAGCCAAGCTCGAATTGGCAACCCGTTATAAGAATTTCATGCAGCAATACAAAGAATTGGGTCATATGACAGTTGTTGATCCTGATTCATCTAAGATTTCGTATTTCCTTCCTCACCAAGGTGTGTAGAAGGAAGATACTTTAACGACTAAGCTTCGTATCGTTTTTAATGGCTCGCAAGAGACCACGAGTGGTCATCCTTTACTTAGTATTCAGATGGTTGGCCCAACCATACAACAGGATTTATTTTATATTTTGATTCGGTTTTGCAAACATCCAGTTGCAATTGCAGTTAGGTGGCTTCGTGGCGTAGTTGGTATGTGTGTGACTACTACGCCCAAGGTCCCGGGTTCGAATCCCGACACGGACCGCTTGAAAAATGTTAGGTAAGCATTTTTCACAAAAATACACCCTCGTTCGAATGAGAGGTAAAATTGAGGTCCCGTGTGTGAGTGTTGCCATGCACGTTAATGATCCCTACCTTGCTTGGAACAGGAAGGGTACGGCAAAATTCAAAATTTTCCAAGTAAAAAAAAGTCGCTTCCTGGCCAATGTAGTACCTTCGGGTGGAGCATTGGAAAATCACATGTAAGGTGCAATTGCAGCTAATATAGAGAAGATGCATCGCCAAGTCCTAGTGGAGCCGAAGCAAAGATGCTTTCAGGAAATCTTGTGGCGTTCTTCTTCGGCTGAATCTATACTTCATTATAACTTAAATACACAGCTTCCGCATCGTTTTTGTCTATTCGTTGCTTGACTTAACTCGGGCACGATTGTGAACATTCATTTCTTGATGCATCCAGAGTCATCAAGGAAGAGTCGCTGATGTTTATCAACTGACTTCAAATGGCATTTGGCGGCACGTGACCACCAAATACAATCCTGCTGGTCTTTTATCGAGAGGCATCTGTCCTCAAGTACTGAAGGAGTCTAGCTTGTGGTGGCATGGACCTTCATGATTGCAAGAAGACGAGTTCTCTTGGCCTCAATTCAACATTATTTTTGAAAAACTACCAGAAATAAGACCAAACTTTCAATGTCTTTCTGTTAATGTTGTCAAATGTTTTCTATTTGACCACTATTCTACTCTAACCAAACTGGTCCGAGTAACTGCATATTGTATGCGCTTTCTTAAAAATTGTTCAGAGTTCGTCAAATCGTCAATTTGGTCCTCTTTGTACAGGTGAACTACATACTGCTATTAGTGTGCTCATAAAAATTTCTCAAAGGGAATCCTTTCCCGATGAACTCAAAACACTGGAAGGGGGCAATTGTTTAAAATCCTCTGTTCTGTTCTCCTTTAATCCTTCTTGGATTCACTAGGTATGATTAGGGATGGTAAAAGGCTCCACAACTGTCAGTTTAGTTGCAATAAAAAATTTCCTTTGCTCATTTCTAGCAAGCATCCTATTGCAAATCTTTTGGCTAGGCAAGAGCACTTACACCTTCTTCACGCTGGTGCTCAACTGCTTTTATCTCAAGTGCGAGAGAGGTACTGGATTATAAGGGGCAGGAATTTAGTTAAGAAAATAGTTTATGAATGTGTGAAATGCTTTCGCTTTTCGCCACGTTTAACCAGTCCTATCATGGGAAATCTGCATTCTTTCTGTATTACTCCTGCTCCTCCGTTTCATATCACTGGTATTGACTACGGTGGTCCATTTTTCATAAAAGACTGCAAGGGTCATGGTTCAAAAACCATAAAATGTTACTTATACCTCTTTGTATGTTTCGTAACTAAAGCGACTCACCTAGAGTTGGTTACTGATTTATCAACTGAAGGTTTTTTGATGGCCTTTAGAAGATTTGTTTCTCGTAGGGGTAAACCGTTGTGTATTTACTCGGATAATGGTACCAACTTTGTTGGGCCAATTCGGAGTTGAAGGAGTTAGGTAATTTTCTAAAACAGCAACGTAATAACATTGTCAATTTAACAAACAGTAAAGGGGTGACTTGGCATTCTATCCCGGCTTACAGTCCTCATTTTGGGGGAATTTGAAAAGCAGGCATTAAGTTCTCTAAATTCCATTTGAAACGCGAGTTACATATCCCCCAAATCAATATATGTATAATTTAATATAAATTATTAAGAAACTAAAGTTAGATGCAACATTGTAATTCAAGGATAAATAAAGAAAGGGTTAATGAAAGTTCACAAGCAAGTTGTGAGAACGGATGTGAATACATTGTATACTGCAGGTGCAGGTCACAGACGGTTATAAAAACCGCAATTATTAGAATTAAGATTGTTACTTTGTATTGTATAATTGAATAAAGAAATAAGCAGATATGATATCTACAATTCCCACAGAAATGTGAGGGGCAGGGACAACATAAATACACCGAGAGCCCCAAATCAGTCAGTCAGTCTTGAGCCTTTCAGCGTTTACATTGTTGGTTGTTCAGGCTACTCAAATCCATTTAACAGTAATTTCAACTTAGAGTAATTTTATATAGTTTGTTAAAATTTCATTTGTAAATTCTGTTTAAATAAAATTTGTTACAAGAGTTTTTGGAAGAAGACTGTTTAAAAAGACAGCTCCCACCGCCCAAAACGTAACTCTCGTTATTGGTGCTAACATTGGTGACATTTGAAGAGATGTACACGCTGTTGACACAGGTGGAGTCCACACTCAACTCAAGACCTCTCACTCCTTTAAGTTCTAATCCTAATGACCTGGAACCGTTGACTCCTGCGTATTTTTTTGTTGGACGGTCTATGACTTCTCGACCAGATTCAGATGTAACGGACTTGAAAGAATCTCGACTGTCCGTATATCAAAAAATTTAAAGCATTCACCAGCATTTGTGGAAACGCTGGAGCAAAGAATACGTTTCGGAATTACAGCAACGTACCAAGTGGCGCCAAACGTATTCTCCGTTAACCATGGGCTCTTTAGTATTGCTCAGAGACGATAATATATATGCCGCCGTTACAGTGGAAGCTTGGAAGAATAGTTCAGCTTTTTTCGGGCAACGATGGAATCAGTCGTGTTGCATCTATAAAAACAGTTAATGGTATAATGAAACGATCATTCTCCAAGTTGTGCCCATTACATATTTGTGAAACTGTAACCTGTGAATATAATCCTTAGTTTTAGAAGTAACGCGTTTTCTTAGATCTATGTCGTTCTTGTTTGCAATTTGTGCAATTCTTTATTCTGTTGTAGCTTCTAAGTTACGTTTTTATGTTAAAACCAATGTTCTATTATGTTTTGTAAATGTATAAGTTTTTAGATTTTTTGAAAGGCCATACCTTTCAAGGCGGGCGGTATAGTTAGTTGTACGCTTAATTTAAATTTTACCGTGCAATTTATGTTGGTAGCTGCAATTACGCGTGACTGGTTGGTACTCAACGAACAGGGAATTTTCTCCCTCTCTCTCTCTCAGCAGTTTCCTGTTAGCATAATTATCAAGTTGTTGTTCGCTTGCTGATGTAGCAAAATGTTAAGCTTTGTAATTTGCATGCATTCCGCATTTGGATGCATATTTTCTGTTTTCTATACAAAATTTGATATGCAAATAAATAATAAAGTTCACAAGAAACGATTGTTTGATATTGCAGGTTTGAGCCAGCGAGAATTTTACAAGAATACGAAGTATTCGTTGCTCTCCACCCTATTAGTATTCGAAACATCTATATCTAATATGAAAATAACTTGTATAGCCAGAGGCATAACAATGACTAATACAGAAAAATAAGACATTATTTTACTAGTTAACATCATCACGTAATCTAGTGATACATCAAGCATAGGGTCGATATCATGTATTTTTGAAACATCTATATTCTTTGTAATGCACCGCTTCTACGTTTTGACTGAATAGCACAGTATTGCGTTTAAGTTGATTACTACGCTTTGTGACGTTCCTTAGAAATACTTATAATCATATCTCATTTTAATAGTTTCTGTATTAGTAAAATTCACCAATAGAATTAGGTTATTTCCTGTATGAAATATGATTTTTAGGTTACTACAATTTTGATCTAAGATAAAATTGTTTTTATCAGATATGGTTAATATTCAATTATTGTCAAATTCTGTTGGAAACAGCGCAATTCCATTTCGCATGTTGTTTGTATTTCATATTTTCCTTTGTACTTCATCATCATCATTAGGTCTTCAGTCCTGGAACTGGTTAGACGCGTACCATCATTGTTTCCTATTCTGAACTAACCTACACATTTCCCTGAAATTTGCACAGTCTGCATCTATATCTATCTGATCTAGGTCTACATCTACCTCTTTTATCCTATCTCCGCTTGTAATATATTCCATACTATTCCCCAAAAATGCCTTAGAACGTATTCTGCCCATCTATTTCTCTTATCTTTTTCCCCAGATATCCTTGTTCCCCTACTATTTCTATAACCTATTTGTTATTATCTGTGTCTGTCCATGCTATCGTCCTCATACATCTGAAGCACAGCAATTAAAAAGGCTGCTACCGTTTTTCTGTCTGCTTTTCAGACTGCCCGTATTTCATAGGCATACTGTGCTGTGCTCCACACATATGCTTTCAACAATTTTCTTCTTGTTCTATGTTTGTTGTCTTTCCTCACAGGCGCTGTTCCTTCTTGTTAGATGCTGTTCAATCACCTTCTATTGTTTTACAATTATATACCCTATTTTTCCGACCTTCAGTGGTTGTGAAGGGAAGGTGTCGCCGTGGATCAATGTAGTAAGCGTAAGACTACGGATCCCAAGGTCCCGGGTTCAAATCCCGACACGGCCGACTGCTTGAAAAATGGCAGGTGAGCATTTTTCACAAATATTACGCCCTCGTTCGGATGAGAGGTTAAATGGAGGTCCCGTGTGTGAGTGTTGTCACGCACGTTAAAGATCTCTACCTTGCCTGGAACGGCAAGGGTTCGGCAAAATTCTAAATTTCCAGGCAACAAAAAACTCGCCTCCTGGCCAATGTAGTACCTTCGGGTGGAGCATTGGAAATGTAAATGAACGGTTGTGAAGGGAGGTAAGCAGCCTGTGGCTGTCAAGTTCCCCTAACACTTAACCATATACCGATTTAATAAATTTTCCAATATATCTTTTCACACAGTCAACATTAGTTGCAGATATTTCGCAACCACCAACTAGTTGTTTATACTAATCATCAGATTTATCTGTGCTTATTTTTTCGTCATTAGGTTTTCCGTCTCAAAACTGGTTGAACACGTACCTGCACTTATTTATATTCTGAGCTAGCCTACATAGTTCCCTGAAATTCTCACACAACATGTGTATACAGCTCGTTCCCCTTCTATTGTTTTCTAATTTGTACTTACTGTAGATTATATAATTGTTATGTTAGATATCACTTCAAATCAAAAACCATGTTAAATTAGTATCAGTGGGCATGGGTTTTGACAGAAGGGATTGTCAGATTCTGGTTTTAATTAGAAAGTAATGGGAACATGTTATGCCTAAAAGGGCAACAGAATTTAAGCTGCTGCTAAATATATTATATACAAATTGTTGCTGGCTTGTCTATATCGATAGACTAAAGCACGAGTTTGTTCTTTTTGAAGCTGTTGTAAATAGCTCCCAATCGACCCTTAAAAAGTTCGTTGCATTTACAATATTTCTCAAATTTTGAAGCTACAGCTAATACAATTTGTCAAGAAACATGCCGGACCAAAGCTCTGTGCGTGCTCATCGGAACTGTTGTCTTGTGTCCGATAAACCTGAACATTTCCGGGCAATCCAGCGACTAATATCTCTTATAGGGAGGGTGGGACGACTCGAAGAAATATCCTCTAAATTGAGCGATTATGAAAGAAATACACCGATTTAAAACCCATTTATTAACTCGGTAATATAACATTACCCTAAATAATGCCACGGTGTCAAACTACTATAAGAAATTAACAGATAACAATACTTAATATCACCGTGGTCTAAAAACAATTACTTCAAGTCCTAATTCTACTCAATTAAAAATGTGATTTTTATGTAAACAAAAGTTCACGTATTTCATGTGATCAAACAAAATAAACAAAACCTCGAATAGATACAAAACCTATTATTATTACTAACAAAACATGCCATTCAGGGTACAAATTGTCTACATCTAAACAAATAAGGTAAGTGCACGCACCTTAAGTTTACCCACCCAGAAATACACAATCACCCGGTTCGACCGTTGATTTTGTCAGCTGTCGATGTCCACATACAGTAACTTTACGCGAGATAAAATTATTAGAATTAGGAATTCTCTTTTTTCACCAACACCTTCAAGTTAATTTATATTGTGATAAATGCAGACACACTACGATATACAACTGAGTGCTTGTATACCACAGCCGTAATAAATGCACGTAATTTATGGAATTTCTCCCTGTAACTTGGCTTGTTACTTGAACCCAATGACTGGCAGACTATTATCTCCATGCACTCGATGTACCATTGTCGTTCAGGTCTCACAATCCACTATCAGCACCCAGTTGATACATGACCACTGCGATAACGTCGAAATTTTCGTGTACACCTTATTATTTCGTTTTTTTATCTGACAGTTCATGTCTTTTTAATTTATGTCATCGGCGTAGGTGACTAAGATATAAATAATAAAGGAAATTAAATATTAATTTAGAGCGGTTAACAGGACGGTTCGGCACATCACCCACCCCCCCCCCCCAGTTAAATTTGGCGACTACTAGAAAACAAATTTAACTCCGAGGTCGGATTCCACCTTACGTTTTGGAATTAAATATGGTTTTAAATTGCAAAAATTGTGCACACCTAGCGGCAAACCAGTTACATCTTCTATCAACCGGTAAGAATTAGGATTTAAAATCTCCACTACCATCGCAGGAACTCTATACAATAAGAAAATTTTCTTTATTACATTATCGTCAGAACATGATGCGGGGCGAGTTTTAACGAAAACTTTATCTCAAATATTACACTCAACTAACTGTAGCTTAATGCGGTTATAGCGTAGCGCTCGTTTGGCAACCTTAGCCAATAATCTTTCCATTGCCAGAAAGACAAAGTTAGGTTTCATAATTTGGCCTGGGTAATTTATATCGGCAACGAATTTATTTAGTCTCGAGCGACCGAAATGAACTTCAATTGGCGTGAACCCCATACCCTCATGGATTACCTTATTTAAGAACCCCTCCATTTCCTTTAAGACACAAACCCGTTGAGTACGTTTTTCGAAAACAAACGCACGTAATATACGCACAATTTCTTCATTCATCCTTTCTGTTGGATTCCCATTGGGGAAAGTATGTAGACGTATGCACAATGTTAATTTCTTTTTCCTACAACCCTTCATTCCATAGGTTTCCTGTAAAGTATGTAGCTTTATTGCTAAGAATCTTTTTTGGTTTTCCTATTTCAATAAAATATATACCTCTCAAACAACACAAAATATTTCGCAAAGTTGCTCTCCGGAGTGAATATAAACTCACGTGTTTACTAAAAATATCCGTAACAACCAAAATCTGCGTAACTCCACCTCGACTTTTTGGAAAAGGTCCAATTAAATCAACAGACACCAATTCATTTATATCGCTTGGCACTAGTTATGCGCGTGGGCTATGGGAAAACTCCTCTGATAAAAGGGTGTCTCGTCTTGCAATAAAATTTCATGTTGATATACATGCATCAACCCTGGCCGTTGTGAAAAAATATCGGTATGTTCTCCTAATAATTCTGCTAACTCACTTCGCTCATCGTCTTTTAACCTTTCTGACTTTTGAACTACTTCACTAATAGCAATCTCAGAATAATGAGTATCAACTTTTAACGTCGTAACCGCCTCAATAGAGTTCCCTTGAACATCTACCTCACAATTCTCACATGCTTTCATTTCCCTAGGACAACATTTAAACTTAAACGACCTTTCAGTGTTATTAAATTTTTCTTCTAGTCTCCGTTCCTCAAAATTTAAAGTTACCGAAAATTGGTTTAAAAAATCACACCCTAAAACAATTTCCCTAACTAACTTAGGTACGATTATACAACTTACTTCAAACTGTACCTCATCAACAACTAAATTTTAAAAAACTGCTTGTGGTGCGGTCGGTTACGACACTGGTTTTGTGTGTGCGCCACTGCGATCGTAAATTGAAGTGGGGTTTTGGTGTGAGGTGAGGGACAGTCGGTATACGGACCTTAAAGCGGCAAGTAAGAAATTGACGGTTGTATCCAATTGAATTTTAATTTGTTTATTTTATGCATACTTGTAATGTTTCTATGTGAAGTATTATTAAACTACCATTACAGCAAAGTTTGTTATTAAAATCAAGTAATTTACCGTGAAGAAAAAGCAAACTCAATGTATCAGTCACGACTCTACGCATTAATATAACCTAGAGTTTCATCGCATGCTCCCTAATCTGCTGTACTTTATCCTTGAGTGCTCCATGCATCATTACTCCTGAGACTGGTAACTTTGGAATCTTATTCCCTTGTTCCGAAATTTATTTTAAAAATTTTGGACTAACACAGCTCAGCATAGCTTCGCTATCAACTAAAATGCCAACCTGAACTGCTTCAACTTTTGCAGTAATAACCAGTACCACCTCCGTATTCAATTTTATTCCACTTTCAATTAACAAATCTGAGTGATTGTCATTGAACAGTGTATATTGCTATGCCATAATAGCTATTAGCCTTGGCTCACGATCACTTTCTGATCTACTGCCTGTCGCCTCATCCTTATACCCACACTCCTGTCTGCTTGTTTCATTTCTTGTATTCCAACCATTACTATTATAAATCGTACTTCCCAAACTTTCTGATTATGACAACCAGACCGATTCTGGATGAAATTATCGGTTCTCTCTTCCGCCAACCTTTGCCTATTGCCTGTACTTCTAGTAATAGCTCCCTATTTCTCCTATCTCCTTGTTCCCTACTATTCCCATCTGCACTATCCTTTTTCGCAAAAAATTCTCAACCTTGTAATTTGTTTCTAAACCTCGACCTACAATGCCTCTTGGAATATTTCCTTCAAAATGGCCTACTAACATTTCAATCAATTCCTCCTCACCAAAATTATAATCGAGATAATTTGCCTCTCATTTGTTTTAACAAATAGTCCACTCTGGAACCACTACCAAACACCCCATACTCTAATTTTCTGTGTTTCCCTTTGCTTACGTTTGTCCCAATACCTTTCTAGAAATACACCTTTAAAATCATGAAAATCTTTACACGATTTTTGTTTTATTTCTCCCCAATCCATTGCAGATCCCCTCTAAGCATTAACTACTAAAGTGAGCTGCTTTCCTTCGGGAACATCTGCGTCCTTAAACAATTATAACAACTTATTAATAAACATTACAGGGTTCAAACCCCCCCGGTCTAAACTGTACCGAATTACCATCTAATTCTTTCCACATTGATAGGTAATGAGGATTTCCCACATTACTCGATGCCACTGGCTTCCCTTCATTAATCATAATCTTTGTTTGCAATTCTAATTGAACAGGCAAATTTGTTTCCTTCCTAGATTCCAAAAATTCCTTCATTTCATTCACATTTTTCATTAAATTATTACCATTCTGCGTTAAAACGGCAAGATTGTCTAACAAAACTCTATTACTTTTTTGTAAACTCCCACTATAGTACTTCATTAATTTTGTTAAGGCACTAATAGATTCATCCCTCTCCTCTTCATCCCCCTTATTATTTCTTTTACTCCTATACCCTGCCATATTACAATTAATTACTTATTTTAAAGAGTTTAATGATTTGTTTTTCTTTTTTTGTTAATCCTTAAACACTTTTTTTATCTCGTATAATTTTTCTCAACAACTCATAAGCTTGCTATTTTTCGAGTCCCATTTTTTGGGCAGCCAAATGAACATTTCAGGCAATCTGGCGACTAATATCTCTTATTGAGAGGATGGGACTTCTAGAAGAAATATCCTCCAAATTGAGCTGTTATGAAAGAAATACACCGATTTAAAACCCATTTATTAACTCGGTAATATAAAATTAACCTAAATAATGCCACGGTGTCAAACTATTGTAAGAAATTATTAGATAACAATACTTACTATCACTGTGGTCTAACAACAATCACTTCAAGTCCTAATTCTACTTAATAAAAGATGTGACTTTTATGTAAACAAAAGTTCATGTATTTCATGTGATCACACAAAATAAACAAAAAATCGAATAGATACAGAACCTATTTATTATTAATAACAAAACATGCCATTTAGGGCACAAATTGTCTAAATCTAAACAAATAAGGTAAGTGCACGTGCCTTAAGTGAATACTGTATTCATTGCCTCTATGATGTACAAGTTAAAAATTAATGGGGATTAGGGCACATCCCTGTCTCACCCTTTCCTAATGTTTACTTCTCTACATGCCTGCTCTTATTCTATTACCGCTGTTTGCTTTTTGTATAAGCTATGTACTATCCGTCTATCTCTAAAACTCATTTCCATCTTTTTGAGTATTTCAAACATTTTTTTTTATTTTACATTGTCGAATGCTTTTTCCAGATCTACAAACCCTATATACACGCTTTCCCCTTTTTCTATTGTTTTCTCCATCATGACCCTCAAAGCTAAAATAGCCTCCCGTGTTCCCCTGTTTCGCCTGAATCCAAATTAATCTTTTCCGAGTATTTCTTCAGCTCGTTTTTTCATTCATCTTTGTACAATTCTAGTTAATATTTTTAACCCATACTGTCAAACTTATTGTTCAAAAATTTTCACATCTATCCGAGCCTCTCTTTTTTGGTATAGTGATTGTGATGTTACGTTTGAAATCTTTGGGTTTCTCCTGTCTTATACAAATAGCTTAGTTGGAAGAAACGTTCTGTTACTGCTTGTTCAGCGGCTTTTAGAGTTTCTGCTTGCATCATATCTATAACCGGTGCCGTTACCATTTTTCAGACCCTTTAATGCTAATTCGAACTCATTTCTAAGTGTAGGATATCCCAAGTTGTCATTTTCAATGTCTGATTCCTGTTCTAATGCTGTTATTTCTTCTCCTGCATATAAATTCCCCATGTATTTTTGCCATCAATCCACTTTCTCTACATTTTCTATAATGTTTCCTCCCGCATCCCTTGTATTTTTGCTATACGGTTTTATATATCCCTAAAATTTATTTTAATTAGTTTGTATGCTTCGGCTGTCTTTCCTATTTCCATCTTAGTTTGTACCTCTTTGCACTTTTTATCAATCCATAGTTCTTTAGCTTTCCTACATTTGTGAATAATTTCTCATTTTATGATTTTGTATCTGTTTTCCTGTTTCATCTGATCTATCTCTGTATTTTCGTCTTTCTTCTATATTAGATTCAGAATACTCTTTGTTATCCATGGTTTCTTATTTTCTTTTTGTGTATACCACAGAATATCTCAGACCGCCATGTCTAAGCTGGATTTAATGTTATTCCGTTCTGTTTCTACCTCCTTAGTATCAGAAATTTTCCCGATATCTTTCAGCAATTCATTTGACTTTATTTCAAGTCTTTCATGGATACCTTTATCTTTTAGTTTCTTAAAATCAAAGTGTCTTTTTCCATTTCTCTTTTCTAATTTTTAAGTTTAAGGGTGGTCTTCATAATTACGATGTTGTGGTTTCTGTCTATATCTGCTTGTGGGTAGCTTCTACAGTCTTTTACTTGATTCCTAAACCGTTGTCTAACAAGAATGTAATCTATTTGATATCTTCCTATATCTCCTGGCATCTTCCATGTAAATCATTTTCTAGCATTATGTTAAAATAATGTGTTTGTGATGATTAAATTGTTCTTGTCGCAAAATTCCACCATCCTATTCCTATTTCCCCTGTCGTTTCTCGTGCTTAAACCAAATAAACCTACTACCGCTCCTTCCCTACCCTCACCTACCATTGCATTAAAATCTCCCATTATTGTTCAATGTTCATGTCCTTCTACGTATCTTAGCATGTCTTCGATATTCTTGTAGATTGCCTCTACCTCTTCCTCGCTAGAGGTGGGCATGTATACTTGTATTATTAGTGTATTTACTAGTTTAGATTCAAATCTAATCATGAGTACTCTTTCGTTCTTTTGTAAATAGTTTTCTACATGTCCTCCTATCTTTTTTCGCATAAGTATCACCACACCCGAATTTCCGTCCTCTGATCCTGTATGAATTACCCTGAAGTCTCCACTCTAAAATCCCTCGCCTCTGGTCAGCGGACTTCGCTGATTCCTACTATGTCTAGTGCTAACCTATTCATTTCGAGTTTCAGGTTCTCTAGCTTACCTACTTGTTTCATACTTCTGACATTCCACGCTCCGACTCGTAGAATGTTCACGGATCTTTTTCTATGCTTTCGGATCACATCCCCCGAAGTAGTCCCCTCCCAGAGATCCGAATGGGGACTATTTTACCTCTGGAATTTTTTACCCCAGAGGATGCCATCATCATTAGTGACAGTTTGAGTACGCTGTGTACCTGGGAGATAATGTGGTGGTTTTCCGTTGCCTTCCACTCTAAGTACAGAAAAAACTGCTGCTCTCTTTTGGGAATACATGAGTAGATAATAAATTTTCTTGAGGCTGTTTATGGCTTTGCTTGTTTCTGTACCATCAGATTTAATATAAGTAGAGAAAATCCCATGCTTTGTATCAACAGCAGTCAAACTTTAGTTTTGGGGTAACAGACCACTTAGTGGCTTTATCGGCCACATTTAATACAGTGGGTATATGGCGCCAATTTATAGCAGCAGAGTTTTCATGAATTTCAGCCACTCAATAAACCACAAACTTAGCCAGCTTGTGTGGATCCTCACTTTTGATTCAGTGTAACACTGTTTCAGAATCGGACCAGTAAACGCACTTGGATGGCTTGATGTTCATACGCTCCTTTATATACTTAGCGAGTCTAGCACCCAGAACAGCACCATTTAGTTCTAAGCATTTTAATCTTTTCAGGGCCATAGGACGATTGTCCGCAATTTTTAATTCGTCGTACTTCTAAAGTAAGCCGGTTTGATACTGGTTCCCAGCTCTTACAGTTTCGGTATTCATTATCTCATTTACGCGGCACTCTTCTTGCTCCATGAATGCATTTTTCGGAGAAGTTACACCCAGCAAATCAGAAGCAAATAAAGTTTAACGTACTCGTGAAGATCTATAGCCTCTGGAGGATCACAAGCACATGCATGGGCATGAATAGAGGACATTTCTCGTTCTTGAATAGTAGTTTTTGCTTGTGCTGCAAAAATAGACCATCCGAGATTACATTTGGCTGCCATTGGTTGCCCCTCGTTGCCTTCTCTTATTTTTCGTGGAACTGCAAATTTCCAGTTACCAAGACCTTACAAAATTCCTGATTTGGCTTGAGCGTAGGATTTGATAGGCAGTCCTTGAAGATAAGGGAACCTCTCTGGTATACTTTCAAAGTTGAGGCGTTGATCTGGCTGATAAGTTAGTCAACCGTGCAAGCAGGTCTATTCTCGCAGCTTTTAGCGCCACAATAGTTACCTTCTTTAGAAAGATGGACACTTTGTGAGTTTTCTTCTACCCTGTAAGTCTCATTCGTCTACCTTAGAGTAAGTGGATCTCTGACTTCGTTAAAATTCCACACTAGATTTCCACACAATGTCTAAAACCTTGTTATGGTAAAGTCAATATCTTCAGTTCCTGTGACAACAATCATTCATTTTATTGCATTTTGAGTTTGTGGTTACCGAGATTTCTGAACTCCATGTAAATCAAAATAATATTTTTGTCGACAATAATACCCATGTTTTAAACCTTATATTGAAATAGTTCCTCGCTAACTGTAAATTACCCGAGTTTCTATAAAATTATTTAAAGCTATTTTTCATACCACAGTTTCTAAACTAGCTAACTTGATATGGCTTGTATATACCAATATTTGCATAATTATTGCACACACACTACAAATTATTTTATCTCAACGTTGTATGTCATGCATGCGGTTTCCGTATTAAATTATATTCTGGTAGCAAAGTTCGTTGCTAATTTCTACAACATAGAACGGGAACACAACAAAGAAAGATAATAAAATCATGATATATTGGGATTTTATGGGTTCATTTCATCACCAGTGATTAAGGATAATGTAGTCTAAACAAGAATGAATCATATCCGCTGTTTCTAACACATCAGGCTGCCATTTCTGTTCGTTTGCCATCCTGATTAATTGGGAAGATGGCATAGGACTATGATGAACAGTGAGCAATTATGCCTAACGTTCTGTCCCACGGTATTATACAATAATAAAACTATTTCTAAAAAACCTTGTCCTATTTTCTAACTATATTACACAAACATGTGTAATATACCTAAATTAATTATACACAAAAATCCCCTACAATTAATTATTTTCCAAAATCTTTTGTAAAGCACATTTCAACATGTAACAGGTCAGGAGAAGAATGGAAAAGTTACTCCAAGACAAGAGAGATGTAATGAAGCTCCACAACACATCGGTGCAATGGAACAAACGTCCGAGAGAGACAGTGCTAGAATCAAGCTGAAAGCTGTGTTCGATTATAACACAGCTGAAAGTTTTATCAATTTATTCAACTTATTCAACAGTGATACGACAAAGCACCGAATAGTTCAAATAAATTAATTAAAATTTGCCATGTGTCAAAATTGACAGGAGTCAATTTCAATAAATTAGCCACAAGTGCTTTTAGGTAGTAGTGGTTTGTTGACGAAAATATGAGCTTAGGTGTTCAGGGAAAGACTCTGTCTTAAAGGGGGCCTGGTCAAGAGATAAGAAAAATAAGTTTCCCATCACTTTAAAACTTTACCACAAAACATAATTAAATTAATAGCCAAAAATGTACCGGGGCACCAAGAACTAGAAATAAAGTATCATAGAAATCTAGTTCCAACAGTCTCTGATTGAACCACAAGAAAAATACCACACTAGATTTTCGTTAGCTTAACTACATAAATCCAAAAAATAACCCAATTACCATATATTCATTAAAATACTTAGAAGGGTAAATTAACAACAATCAATATCACCAAATAATAAAACATAATTTTATTACCTTAAAAAACTCTATTTTACTTTTATATTTTTACCATAAACAACAGGGAGAAAAGAAAATAAGAAGTACGCAATCATTGTCTTCACACGAGTGCACCTAATAAATAATTACTTTAGTTTAATTTAGTAATTTAATGGATGTACGTCTAAGGCCATAGATATGCGCTTAGTATTGTTTTCGATATAACCTTTAATAGTATAAATTATGTTTGTAACGGTGACAGGGTTAGTGCAAATAGTAAAGGGGGTACTTCTCGTGTAAAGTTTTTCAAATTTTAAATCACAAAAGCTATTACTGTAAGTGAATTATATGGGCTAAATTAAGTTCAGTTTGAACTAGTACAGATAAACGTTGCATACAAAAATATAAAAATTAATAATTATTAGGTCTTTGGTCCTGGAACTGGTTAGACGTGTACCCTCTTTGTTTCCTATTCTGTGCTAACCTGCACATTTTCCTAAAATTCCTACAGTCTACATCTTTCACTATCTGTGTGCAATAGTCTAACCTAGGTCTACCTCTACGTCTCTTTTTTCTTATCTCTGCTTCTAACATTTTTCGCACTACTCTCTCATGCCTTAGTATGTGACCTATCATCCTATCTCTCCCATTTTTTACCGTTTTCCACGTACCTTTTTCTTCCCTACCATTTCTAGTACCTTTTTGTTCTGAACTTCGTCTGTCCATGATATCTTCATCATACATCTGTGGCACCGCACTTCAAAGGCTTCTATTTTTTCCTGTCCGCTTCTCCTACTGTCCAGGCTTCCCAGCCGTACACGACTGTGCTGCACACATATGCTTTAAGCAATCTTTTCCTTGTTTCTATGTTTGTTGTCTTTGAACACAGTAGTTGCTTTTTCTTGTTAAATGTAGCGTGGCTGTGTGCTAATCTTTTAT
>JARFIW010001481.1:208571-411744 GCA_036346225.1 Platerodrilus igneus | reverse complement strand
AACAAGTCGGTTATGGAGTAAAGTATAACCCCAATTGATACGCATAGTTTAGGAAAAGTGTGTAGGAAGTTGATTCAGAAAACAGTGACACAACCTAAAATAATAACGTTTATCCGGAGGCTAGAGGTCTAACAAGAGTTATAATTATTTTTAAAGTCCTTAGCATTTTTCTTAAGAAATGTAATGATTTTGTTCATAGAATACATTCCATACCTGTTGCTTCGTGCGTGCACACAAATCGGGTGCAATCGGTACATATCCGAATAGGAGTAGCTCATATAAAAGGACTGTTTGCGTAGAAGTTATTATTTGTTGATTGTACGGTTTAAAGAGACAATATAACAAATATGTATAAAGACTTTGGAGAGGTTATTCGAAGATTTCGCAATGCTCTACGAGTAAAAAGCAGAATGTGGGCAACGCTTTTCGATAGAAGGAGAAAATGTCTTATGTGTCAGTCATACGAGGAAGCAATACAGCACTGTACTGCAGTGTTATCAATGCCCGAGGATCTGGATGATTTTATGGAAATAATCGAGGAGATGGGGTTTATAAAACTGTTGGCAGATATTCAAATGGAATATATACTAAATTGTAAGTTTTAAAATAAAATTTAACCACCACAACTGTTATCATAAGAAATGAATGATGTGAATTTAGAAATTATTTTGTATATATTAGCTTGTTTATGTTTTAAAATATAAAGCATACATTGGTATTGTTTAATTTTTCAAATGTACACGTAACTGAAATGGGTATCTAAGTAATTATGAAAAGAATTATAACAAAGATGTGTATTATTTTTTTAAAAAGGTGTTATAAACGTTTTACAAAATTATTAATCAGAATTGTTTTATTTAAAACTATAACATAATTTTATTGACATCTATTAATATCTGTAGTTGAAATACAGCAATCTAGAAACGTATAAGAAAACAAAAGTGTAATTAATAGTGTTACAAAATTTTCAGTCTTCGGCTTAAAATTTAAACATCGCTCGTAAATGCGTGGAATGGAAACCTGTTGTATTCTTCCATATACTCAACTTGTTTACAAATACTGTTTTCAAACAATCTTGGGTAGGTTCTTATAAATTCGTATAATATGATCCCAATATCACTATTACTGTATTTGCTTTTAATTACATCATGTGCGAGATTCTGTAGGACATCATTCCTATTATATCTTTCCATTGCGACATCTAACAGAAACAGATCTATATTAGAGTACCCTTTTCCGTTAGTTCTTTAAAGTATTAGCATGGTTGAGAACGATCTGAGATACCCCTAAAAAGTGCTCTAAAGTTCCTTTGGTAAATATCATATAATTCCCATCAAATGTCATCATCTTCACTAAAGAATTCTTATTTAAATAAAAACGCAGGTTCTCGAATTTGCATATCTGATTTTGCATGCCAATTTCCATAGTGCGTATAATGTGCGGAAGATTTGATATAAACTTCCTAAATACGTTTAGGGAGAAAGTATAAGTATAATTTGTCCTTACATTAACCCAATTTAAATCAAATTATAGAATGTGTATTTCCGTATATTAACTAGAATTGTGGAAAGTGCTTTTATTAAATTAATAGTCAGACGTCATCGACAAACAATGCAAGGCTAATGATCATACATTTCACTAAATTTATTTAGAATATACGTCTTATGTTGAACTACATTTAAAATAAATTATCGAACCACTTTCTAGGTCACCGTACAGAATTAATATATGTATTATACCTTTTGGTTTAATCATTTGTATGTGGATTCACTAATTGAAAATTTTAACAATTCTAGCCACTAATAAATATTTTAGGAGTTTAACTCTATTATCGAGCCAAATCTAAATAAAAATGCAAAGGTGTTTTGCTGATAGGTTTTTGAATATTAATACAATATATACAGGTCTTTGTTGGAACTAATTTTAAAAGACGTGATAATTAATTTCAATTCCCCAGGAAAATTCTATACTAATTTATAGGTTACACCAGGGGTTTATCTCAAAAGACAGAGCGATACGGTTTAGAAATAGATTAAAGATGAATTATATACGATGCTTGCAAAAGGTTATTCTGCAAATCAGTAAGGTGTCATTCGATTTGAAAAAAATTCCGAGGGATTTGAAAACCTGAGGAAAAACACAATAATAATTGAAATCTTACACGATGGTATATTAAAAATACTGCTAAGAGTAATTTTGTTTAATAATTCTAAAATGGCGTTGGTGGTTAAATACATACAGGTAAAACCCACTATAAAACAATTATAGACGTCACTTTTCCAGTCAAGACTTGCATATAACGCCAACTAATATAATAAGCGAGCTGCGCACGCTCGACCATCGGCATAAAAGGCGAGAGCCATGTTCCAGTGCATTAGTCGTCAAAGTATCGTCGAGTTTGATTAAAATTATAAATAAAGATGGATTTTTCTTGTGTTGACGTTACAAGTGATGTGCGAGTACCACAATTAAATATCAACCAACTAGTTGGTAAGTCAACCTATAGGTTAGGCGAATTTCTCCAAATTATCACCACCATATATTAGAAGTTGGTTTTGATTTATATGGTGGTCTTCAACCCGCCATCCAAGTGATTTGCTGTAGTGGTATGTGTGCTGATTCTACGATAACATTCTCTTACTTCGATTGGAAGAAATTGTGTACTTTCCAAGTGGAATTTCAAATTCGCCAATTTTCTCGTGACGTGCTAAACACTCGATTAAATGGTTTGACTACTGGAAACGATGTTGTTGAGATACAATTGGATCAAGATTTCAAATTGCAGCTGAGCACAGCCTTTAATAGAAGTATATGGTTTTTGAACAATTTTGAAAAAGAGAATTTATATAATATGGAGATTACGAAAGATGGGAATGTTATTGTGCTACCTGCGTACGAGTGCATCAAGCTATTAAATTTGCGAGAATTGATCTGTTTTAAAATGGCTGAGTTAAGGTGTAGAAACTTTCCAGAATTTTACGAAAAATTTGTTGGTGATATAAAAAAAGCATGTGGAAATACAACGGAGGAAGAAAGGGTTCAAACGTTATTAGAGGGAGAGAGCAGTGCCAGTATTTCTCTGTCTAATGATTGCAGCAATTTAAATTACTTGACAGTGTTGGAACTTATTAAATGTTTCCATTCAGTACTTAAAAGATGCAACTGCAAGGCAATCGCTTGCGCAAATGTTTAGAGATTTGGCTATCCCAGATTCGTCAGACTCTGGTTACCACAGCGGTTTATAGATGTTATCAATACATGTATGTATTCTATTAAAACATTTTTCTTGATAAAGTTTGTTTTTACATATTTGCACCGCCAACATTACCATAAATTATTAATAGACGTATTAAACTATCCTGTTTTTATTTTTAGGTTTAAAGTGGTGTACACCGCAAATAATAAACACAATATACCGCATGTTAACAAAAAATTGTGGAGAAATTCAAAGACGAGTTTAACGGTGACTTGGTGTTAGAATTTGTAGGTAGTAAGGCTAAGTCCTACTGTATTGTGCGCGAGAAGGACACGATTAAAAAAAGATTAAAGGGATCTCACGAAGTGTAGTTAAGTAAAACCGCGGGTGCTACAACCTATAACGAGCATATATTCCCAAAAGGGGTGGGCATCCAGCTACGCAACGGTGCGTGGGAGAATAAGGATTCTCTCCAATAAGAAATTAAAGTCATTGGGTAATGGTAGAAATGTTAAACCTATAAAGGCGATTATTAATTGTGGTTTAGTGACCGCGTTTGTGCACTCTTCGAGTGTTTTCGGCAATCTTCGATTGTTTTCAAAGAAAATATTCAAGCCCACCATTTCCTAAAATATGACGTAGAAGTTATTTAAAATTAAATTGCTTTATTAGTAAGTATCCTGTAGACAAGTTGGTATTTCCTTAGTAATGGTTTACAGTGTTTTTGGTTATAGTAGCACGGCATCTTCTACAGCACGAATTGCACACAATTTGTGTGCGTGCTACCACCCTTTGGATTTTTAATATGCACGCGATCCGTATAACATGGAAGACGTTTTCCGGTGTTTCTACTAACTGCATTCGCACCATTGACGATGCGAACCAGGTGCATGCATCGGCGCTAAATGTATTGGACGAGCAGCAAGGATTATGACGTCATTTAGTTCCCTCTGAATCCTCAACTTCGTTCGGGTGTCTTCGGAAACCTTCGGTTTGCATTCTATAGGGTACATAAAGCAGGTGCGCAAGAGTAAACTCTTTAGTTATAAGTTAGTTCGCTTACAAGTCAAGTGCTATAGTGCGGATTTTGTTTTGTACTAAAATGGTATCTGCAAACGTTTTTAGGTGCAACTCTTGCGGTGCTTCCTATACCTGGAAAAATGCTCTCAAACAGCATCAGAACAAATGTCGTGGTGTAACAACGTCCAGGGTAAAGCTTATACATCCGTCAGCAGCAAAGTTCTTTAACTGTGGGTCTTGCGGTATCGCTTTTACGAGAATGGGCAACTTACAGCGACACAAGGAAAAACAGCACGGTATGACATTAAGCCGTAAACGTTCAGCCCCGCCAGCTGTTAAAGGGCCTTGTACGAAACAACCACGAATTATGTGTAAAGTATGCGATTTCGAAATGGAAAAAACTACGTATGCCGCACACTTAAGAAGCAACAAACATAAAATGCATCAGTTACCGCTACTAACGACGATGGTGTAGAAATGGTTAGTACAGCGTTTAACAACCGTATGGCTAGCTATCGCATAAAGAACGCCAGTGTCGACGATGGAGTGCGCGAGTTTCTTTGAAGCAGAAAGAGCGATTAATTGATTAATAAATGAAAAAGAATACAACATACAGCAATAAAAGTCTACTGCGAACTCTACGGCGTTTACACCAAAATGGGGAAGAGAAGTCCGATGTGAAATCTTTAACACAAAAATGTGGTTATAACGTCTTCTAGTAATCTGGAGAATATGTATAAGGTCTTAAGCGAGACCATAAGAACAAAATCAGAGGAATTTGAAACATGTGGGTCCGGTTGGTCTTTGGAAAAAGTGCTCTATTTAGAAATAAATATTAATAAGTATGAGCCGATATGAGAAGTTCTAGGTTCAAAATAAAAATTGTGAATATGTATTTAGAAATGTGGTTTACAAAATTTAAACTGTATTAGTAAAAATTGTCTGTAATAAAAAGTTTTAAGAATAGTTTTTAGATTTTCTTTTAGGTATGAACCGCAGGAAATTTATAATTTAGAGGGTGTGTGTAAAATGGTAAGGGGTGGTCCTGTTTTAAATCTGTTTGCAGATTCAAATTCTGCATAAAATTTTAGACTAACAAGATGTATCGCATGACTAAAAAAGTTTATAAGAACGCTCAAAAGTCGCTACAGGTAAGAAATTTTAAAATCAGGGTAGCTTCCTGGGGGATGGTGGGGGATGGCGCAATCTAAAAAATTCTTAAAGATTCGGGTAGCTGAGAAAATTCTAATATTAATTGATACCAAACAAGGTAGGTTTATCTCAAAAGATGCATTGGCTAGACAAAGAAAACTATTTGGTTCAGATTTGGGAGCAAAGAGCAAAATGTAGAGGTTTGAAAGCTTTAAAGGGGTAACTTTGTAAGGAGTAGTCCGATTTTAAATCTGTTTGAAGATTCAGATTCTGCGTAAAATTGTAGACTAATTTAATGTATCGCATGACTAAAAAAATGTTTAAGGACGGTCGGAAATCGCTATAGGTAAGAAATCTTAAAGTGAGGGTAGCTCCCTTGGGGGTGATGATACCTGAAAAATTTAAAGAGATTCGGGTAGCTGAGAAAAATCTAATATTAATTGATACCAAACAAGGTAGGTTTATCTCAAAAGATGCATTGGCTAGACAAAGAAAACTATTTGGTTCAGATGAAAGATAAAAAAATGGCTAGTCGAAGAAAACTTTTTGGTTCAGATGTGGGAGGAAATGAGGATGCTCATTTATCTCGAAAGATGAAAAATTTAAGATATATTTATCTCGAAAGATGAAAAATGGTTAGTCGAAGAAAACTTTTTGGTCCAGATGTGTGAGGAAATGCGGGATTCTGGAGGAAATGGGGTAGTGGGTTTCCCAATTATACTCTACTTATATTCTATTTTAATATATCTAAATAATTATTATTACCAAATATTGTACATTTTATGTACCACTGTAACTACGTAACGTATATAATTATATCAACAGCATGCCGACGTCGATGTTTAGATCAACACTGATCTCCTCTGACGTAGGAGATTCTAGAGTGTTTGCTTTTGATCACGTCGCCTTTGATATGTGTCCAGTGATTTCGAGATCTTTATTCGAGAATGTAGGTGTGCCATTTGCATCTGCTATGAAGATTCCTGCTTATTCGCGAATTTTAAGTTCATTGTTTTACTACCGCTTCAGGTTATTTAATAATGGGATCATCGTTTGCATATGCTTTATCTCAACAATCCATCGTTTTAGAACATGGGATGATTTAACTACGCTTTATTTGCCATAAAGCTATCTGATTTAAATTTAATTTCATATGTTTTCAATTGAGATACTAACATTTTTTCGCTATAGAACTTCTCTAATAATCATGGTTTCTATGCGTCAAACGTAATTGATACATTTTATATCAAGCATTTCACAAATACGTTTTCTATGCACCTAAACATCTAACATATTGATTCTGTCTCGAGTTTTCCCGAATTTATTAAGTGAGATTGTTTATCATCTGATGTAATATGACCTTGCTATGACCCTTAATCACATCAATATGTGTAGAACCGCATAGACATTTGTTAATGAATAAAACCATTTTGCCTGTAAGATGAACATGCACTTGTACTGTATTTGGAAACCTTTATGTTTGATATTTAAAATTTTTGGTTGCAGACAGGAAATCAATAGTTACTGGCAAAATATTACTATTAAATGTGTTTTTACACAAGCGAAATAACAAAATGCTAAAAAATGATTTGCTATAGAGACGCGTACGCTCCACTGCTAGAATAAAGCTGAAAATATAAAATAATAAATTAGTTTCTTATTGACAAGCCTATTGGTAACTGTTCCAGCCTCTATTTTGGAAACAGCTTTAGAACAGCGCAGTTTCAAATATCAAGCTTGTCAAATACACTCCTACAATGTAATAATGTTTTCAGGGATAACTGGAGCACACGGTCTTTAGAAATATATATTCAACACAAACGAAATATACTCTAAAGTGAATTAATATGACATTCACCTTCGAACTTTTAGTCGAACTGCTAAGAAATTTATTGTCTTGTTTGTTTGTTTCCTATATCCGCATAGTTCTGCCTCGCTTTGTATGTTATGCTTAAAGAGCCTAGAAAGATATCAAACTTTTAAAATTAGATTCGTAGATCCCAATTCTGGATGTTTTATTACAAGTCTGATAATATATGGATAATACTAAAATATATTTAGAATGTTTTAAAAAATCTGATGAACAACATATCTGTTGGAACCAAATCGACCTGAAAATAATTTTTCCAAAACTGTCTCTAACAACATGAAAGCGTTTATGCAAAACTATGTCATGTAAAGATGTACAAATATTCAACATCAGTTACTAATTCGATTTGAAACCTACAAGTTTTGCTTCAACAAAATTTAATAGAATAATAATTGGTTGAAGTTTCTAGTCATGATCTTCAGGTAATGATTTTTTACGATATTCAATACGGTTCAACACTAGTTCACTGTGTGGAAGAGCTTGATTCGTTATTTAGAGATGAAGCACAATACAAAACTATAGGTTTGCAAGTGATTCGCAGAATTCAAACTCGAAAGACTAAATGGTTGAAGATGCTCACGAAGATCGTCATTGCACATCTGCAATCACAAAGAATACCTATGCCGTGCGTGACATAATTTTGTAGATCAGCATGCGACATATAGGAAGCAATTCTGACGCATGACGGTAAAATAAATATATACGAATATTCACGATCAATTGCATGTCGGGAAGCTCTACAGTCGATGGATCCCTCACAATTTGAAAAACCTGTAAAAACAGGTACGCGTTAAGTGGTGCAAAGAAGCGATAGAAAAATTTCACGGTGGTTGTTCAAATTCTGTTTATAACTTAGTAGCAGGTGATGAATCCTAGATTTATTTATTACAACCTGGAACTAAGCAGCAATCAACGGTATGAGTATTTCAAAGGGAACCTAAACCACAAAAGTGGTGCGTTCATGTAACCTTCGAAATGAAATGGTTGCTTATTTCGAACCATGTTGCAACTACTGCATTAGACGGACGGTTAATGTGGAGTGGTATACTGCAATTTGTTTTTAAAAATTTTGCTGAAATCAGAAAATTTAGTTAAACAATGCAAGTGCGCACACATCACAACCAACTGTCGAGTTTTTGACCAGCAACAACATGGAAATAATGACTTATTACCAATATTCGCCGGATTTATCTCCCCAATAAATTCCTCTTATTCCGACATACTAAACACAAAATGCGTGGCGAGCGTCTTTTACAGCTTAAAGCATTTAATGCACTTGTTTTGGAGGAATCTGTTTCAGAGTTGAGACATGTTTTGAATGTTGGTACCACAAATCACAAGGGTATATATAGCTATAAAAAGGAAATATTTTGAAAAGCAATAAAGCGTGTGTGTTTTTATATTTTCCGCAAATTTTAGCAGTGAACCTTGTATTAATCATGCGAAGTGTGTGGGGGTTACGAAACAAATGGCATCTGATAACTACATCTATAACAACGGATAGACATGAAAGTATTACAATTGACTAATTGAATACAATTAAATAGGTCTAGCGAAAAGAAATTTTAGCTCCATCAAAAGCGTAGTCCCATAATATTCACATACATTACGTATAATACTTGAAATAAATGTGTAAAATAGAATCCAATTTTTTAAGGTCAGAAGTAACTAAAGAAATCGTTGGGTTGTCTTTGGCGCTTATTAGAATTAAGCTTATATGTACAGAGAGTCCGCCACGAAGGTATATCACTTTGTTTGATTATAAATGTTCGTTAAATGAAAGAGAATAGATCTATTGTTGATAAATGGTTTATTTAATGTTAGCTAACATTAAATATATGTCCGCCCATGTTAGCCTTATTACAAATGCGGACCCTCTTGAGCATATTTTTCATTACATTTTGTCACATTTCATCCAGTACTTGAATAATTTCATCACGAATATTTTATTTGAGCTGCTCAAGGATTTATGATTTGGTTGTTTGCACCTTGCTCTTCAGATATCCTTACAAAGCAAAAGTCCGGAGCAGTCAAATCCGGCAACCGTGGAAGCCAATCAACATCACCATTTCGTGGGATAACTTGTGGAAATAAGTTTGCAGTGATTCCATTGTAATGCTGGCTGTATGCAATGTGACACCGTTTTGTTGGAACCACACGTTAATCAAGCCCAAAGTATGCAGCTCTGGCGTCAAAAAGTTTTCAATCATGTCACAATATCGTTCTCCAGTGACAGTTGCCGAATACGACTTGTATTCATTTTAAGAAGTACGGTCCTGTGGTTCTTTCTGACCAAATTGCACAACAGAATGTCAATATAATGTATGTAAAGGTAACGCCCAGAGCCGACTATTTTGTGTATTCACATATTCATTCAAATGAAAATGCGCCTAGTCACTCATTATGAGTTTTCAGGAAAATCTGTTTTAATAGGTGAGTTGTAACATCCTATTGGCACATGTATAGCATTATAATTTAACTTTGGGCCGCCGTGCTTGCGGTCACGTCCCCAATGCTCCACCCAAAGGTACTACACTGGGTTTAAACGTGAAAAATATAAACGTGCTCTTAATTATTCTAACTTCAAAATTAACACATCCTAGATAAAAATTTAACAACTGGAACAACAGAATAGAAATCAATGGAGATACGCATCCAACCAATCCCAAGATGGATAAACTAATGACGAAAAGATAACTGTGCTTAAACATGATGATTATTATAAGTAACTACAAGAATTGGTTGGGCATTATTCTCGAATAATGTTAAGTGTGTGAAAGGATTTACTGGAAAACCATTATTTCGGCAAATGTCTAAGTGTTGGGGGATCTTGGTAGCCACAGGTTGCTTAACCTCCTTCGCTGAATCTCGGTAAAATAGGGCATAAAATTAGAAAATAATAGAAGGGGAACGAGCTGAATACACATGCTGTGTAAGAATTTCAGGGAACTATGTAGGCTAGCTCAGAATATAAATAAGTGCAGGCATGTGTCCAACCAGTTTTGAGACGGAAAACCTAATGACGAAAAAATAAGCGCAGATAAATCTGATGATTAGTATAAACAACTCGTTGTTGGTTGCGAAATATCTCCAACTAATGTTGGCTGTGCGAAAAGATAAATTGAAAAATATAGTAAATCGTTAAATGGTTAAGTGTTGGGGGAACTTGGCAGCCACAGGTTGTTTACCTCCTTGCACAACCACTAAAGGTCGGAGAAATAGGGCGTATAACTGTAAAACGATAGAAGGTGATCGGACTGCATATAACAAGAAAGAACAGCGCCTATGAGGAAAGGCAACAAACATAAAACAAGAAGAAAATTGTTGAAAGCATATGTGTGGAGCAAACCACAGTATGCCTATGAAATACAGGCAGTCTGAAACGCAGACAGAAAAACGGTAGCAGCCTTTTGAAATGCTGTGCTTCAGATGTATGAGGACGATAGCATGGACACACAAAGATAATAACAAATAAGTTATAGAAATAGTAGGGGAACAAGGATATCTGGGGAAAAAGAGAAATAGAAGGGCGGAATACGTTCTAAGGCATTTTGGGGAATAGTATGGGATATATTACAAGCAGAGATAGGAAAAGAGAGGTAGATGTAGACCTAGATGAGATAGTTATAGATGCAAACTGTGCAAATTTCAAGGAAAAATCTGTAGGTTAGTTCAGAATAAGAAACAATGATGGTACGCGTCTAACCAGTTCTAGGACTGAAGACCTAATGATGATGAACTGGAACAAAAACTAAAAATAGGATTTGATTGATGGTATCCCTAGCGTTGACTTTGGAGTGTGCCCGATCAACAAGACACAAACAAAACGAATGGGGAGAGATCCCTAATGC
Organism: Platerodrilus igneus; assembly: GCA_036346225.1. Lineage (NCBI taxonomy): Eukaryota > Metazoa > Arthropoda > Insecta > Coleoptera > Lycidae > Platerodrilus > Platerodrilus igneus. The sequence goes on along the minus strand of JARFIW010001481.1, from coordinate 400,655 downwards.
CGGATAGCAGCGGCCAGCTCTGCTTACCGGTGCGACCTGAAGGGTCGACTTAAAACTATCCAAATCTAGCTAGCTAATTTAAAATGGATTCAAATTTTTTTAAGAATACGCCAAATATATTAAGAGTGAATCCAGCTATTTTACCTGCTCTATAAATTTACAAATTCGTCTTCCCTGGTCTAAGTAATTTGTTAGCCTAAGTCCGCCTCCAGTTTTCCCTATCATTCCCTAACTGATATATTGTAATTACAATCTTCTCAAACAATCTTCCTTCCTATATATAAGCTGCCACCAAAAATGGCGGCAGAACGTCAAACAAATAATATCAAGCCACAAACAATAAAAGCTGGCAAAAATATAAATATAAAAATAAATATTTATGAAAATATATAAATAAACATCTATAAGCATTAAGCGTTGAGCAGTTCATTAAATTGCAAAAATCATAACCCAAATTATCATGTGAACTCGCATAAGCATTATACCGGCTAGCGCCGTTACGCACAGAACGTGCTCCTTAAATTATTTCAAATGTACTAATTATCATAAATCAATGCTTATACGAGCACAACCGCCACAATTTTGTTCTTACCTCGTTAATATATTGCTCCAGCATCCGAAGATCTGGTCGTCTGCATACATTTAAACTTACTGCTAGGGGAAAATGGATGTGCACTGCTAAAGTTTAGGTGGGTATGCACTAATCGTCCTTGGGGGGGTCACAATCACTATCACTTCACTTTTAAGTCCTGGAGTAATGCGCGGTTTCATTCTATTTTATTTTATTTTTTTTCTTTTGTTTATTTCATTGGTTTAATTTAATGAGGGTTTTGATTTGTATGTTCTTATTTCTTTATTTGCCCGGATTAAGTTTTAAGTTTTTTATTTATTCTCGATTTCCCGCGCGTAAAAGGTTAGATAGTGATTATAGTGAGCACATGTATGGCATTATAATTTGAATTAGGGCCGCTATACTTGCGGCCACGTTCCCAATGCTCCACCCGGAGGTACTACATTGGGTTTAAACGCGAAAAATTAACGTTCTTCTTATTAATTCTAACGTCATAATTAATCCACCCTAAATAAAAATCTAACTAAAAATCTAACAAACTAAAATAAAACTAAAAACAGGGTTTAAATAATGGTATCCCTAGCGTTGACTTTGGAGTGTGCCCGATCAACAAGACACAAGAGCAAAAATGAGAGGGGGAGGGATCCGTATTACCGGATAGCAGACGCCGGCTCTGCTTACCAGTGCGTCCTGAAGGGTCGAATTAAAACTATCCAAATCTAGCTAGCTAATTTAAAATGGATTCAAATTTCTAAGCAGTTGCCAAAAGTATTAATTGTGAATCCAGCTATTTGCCTGCTCATAAATTTACAAATTCGTCCTCCCTGATCTAAGTGTTTTATCCTAAATTTGTCCCTATCGTTCCCTATCATTTCCAAACAGACATAATATACATACAATCTTCTTTTCTATATATACTGCGGCCAAAAATTGGCGACAGAACGTCAAACGAATCAAGCCACAAATCAATACAATGCAGGCAAAAATATAACTGTAAAAATAAATATAAATATAATATAAATATATAAATAAACATATAATAAATATATTAATAAATTTCTGAATAAGCAAAAGCATGCAATAGTGCATATATCAGCAAAAGCAAATACATTATCAGGTGCACTCGCATGAGCATTATATCGACTAGCGCCATTCCACAAAAAACGAGCTTGTTAGATTATTTCAAAATCTGTTTAAAATCACAAATCCATGCTCATGCGAGTACAGCCGCCACAATTTTATTCTTACCTTCAATATAATTTTCTCCAGCATCCGAAGATCTGGTCGTCTACCTATATCTATTGGTTTTCTACCTTTATGGGGGAGTTGGATATGCACTGCTAAAGTCCTGGTGGATATGCACTAAATGTTCTGGGGGGATCACAATCACTACCACTTCACTTTTAAGTCCTGGGGTATGCGCGGTTTCACTCTATTTTATTATTTCTTTATTTATTACACTTATTTAAATTAATGAGGTTTCCTGATTTAGTTTGTTGTTATTTATTTGTTTCGTTTATTACCGATTTTCTGCGCGTAGAAGGTGGGACAGTGATTGTTTTAGTGTGTGTTCGTCGTGCATATTAGAGTTTTGGGTATACTTATTTAATTATTATTATTATTGGTTTTCTTTCTTTTGTTTTCTTTTTCTTTTTTTTTGTTTTTTTTGCAGGTTGTGGTTATAATGCTCTTATCACGTCAAAATCACGCCAGGTCGAAATCTATAATTTTTCAATCCTCCCACCATCCCCTCCCGACTTACACTCGATTATCACCGTCTAATCTCGCAACCCTTCCTGCGAACTCTCTGAAGGCTGTCCAGAACGCCTTCTGGTTAGCCACTTCCCCGACTTCCTTTAGGCTCTTTGGCCTTGCTAGACCTACGATAGCTAATTTCGTATCAGCCAACCCTCGATTTGCCGCTTCAAGCGCGCAGTCGAAGAGCACATGCTCCGCGCCCTCACCGCATTCACAGCGGTCGTTGTTGGTTAACCCGAACCTATGTAAATACGCTTTCAGGGCGCAGTGCCCTGTTATCAACTGAACCATTTTATGATCAAGTTTTACCTCGATCTTGCCTCTAGCTTCTAAGCTCGGTATGAATTTGTGGGTCAACCTGCCCGTGGCAGCGTTGTTCCACCTCTCTTCCCATTGTCGGATTGACTTTTCACGCAGCTTTCTTTTAATCAAAGACTTCGGTATCAACGAATGTGACATTTGAAAGTCTCCCGTCGCGGCCTCTTTAGCTAATTCATCAGCCCTATCGTTTCCTACGTTACCATTGTGCGACCTGACCCAACAGAACTTTAAACGTCGAAACTCGAGCGCCGTACGCGCTATCCTCCAGACGTCCGCTTGGAGGTCTGTCGAGGTGTTCATGTTTGTGCACATGTATGGCAGCATAAATGACCTTATGCTAAATAGAAACATCCAAATCCTTGTACCAAATAGTGGCCCAAAATTGCTTTTCTTAAACCGAGTTCCAAAGCACCATGTCGAATTAAGCTTAATAGATTGTTTTGAACACTTTCTTGAACAGTGTTTCTGCTGATCCTGCAATACCATTTCGTCATGCTTGGGTCTATCAGCTGTTTCTTCAAAATGATTCACTACACAATAAACAGTGCGTTTTGTTGGTACCTTATTTTTTCTCAAAAGGTTCACATAACTTTCTTATCGTCAGAGTACTCGATAACTAATCTGCACAAATTGTTTTAACAATTATAACACGTTGGTTTATTAAATATTCTTTCATAATAAAGTGTCACACCTTTATTCCATGACTGCCAGTACAGTATTTATGCAAAAAATATAATTTCTTAAAAATTAAAAACTTTTGGCAAATGTTTATACAAAGAAATGCATTGAGAACCTACATCGTGCATTTATTAAAGCGTGTCATTGGTCTAATTTTATTACCCATAACCAAAACCTTACAGTAGCATTATGTTCAAACCAACGAACCCTTCATAAGTCCGGTGCTGGAATATTTTACTTCATTATTTGATACTGTTTTTTTGCGAAATGCTGTGTAAGTAATTTTTTTATTGTTATTTAAAATTAGTGGTATTGTAACAGTTCGTTTTGCTCTGCTAAATTAACGCATAAAAATTAGGTGTTGTGTTATAAAGCTTTTGGATTTGCTTTTATTGTTCAAAATAAATCGTATTCCTACAATTAATACAAAATTAAAAGCAGAGTATCATAATTTCGGAACACCCCAATTACTGTCCTTCATATTTTTAATCATATAGTAAATAAAGCGCATAGTCATAAATATCCAGTTTGTATTGTTAAATTTCTAGAACGTATCTCCAAGGTGAAATCCTAGAGCGTGTTTGCGCACACCTGCTTGCTAAGGCTGTTGTTAACGAATCGACCAGTCGACTTTTCATCCTTACAACGTCAATATGGTGAAGTTCATATCTAAAGCTTATTTGCGAGTCGCAACTTAAAACTCATCATGCGCAACACTAAAACTAACGTACGAAAAAACTGATGTACAAAAATAAATTAAAGCAACACTAACACACGGAAGATATAACGTTTAATAACTGAAGCAAAATTGTTGAACTAGGCTGTTAAATTTTTACTGCGTCTAAGATATATGCGTTCCTTAAGTTTCAACATGGAAATTTTGTTTTAATTGAGAAGCAATAGTTAGAGCTGGTTAATGGTTGTAGGAAGTTAATGTAATTGCGTATAAAGCGATTACGTATTGGAAACTTACACTTACACTTTCCACTTTAAAGGGCTTTGTTATAACGATGAGGCAACTGTTTTTTGTGTTTGTCAAATGCTGGAAGTCCATGTGTGGTTTGAACTTGTTTGTTAGATGGTGCAAGCCGCCAAGCTTGCGGTCAAGGTGGTAAGTGATATCCATTTAAAGGCAATTATTTGTTTGACGTTTAACGTCATGTATAAATCTAACCTTGGTAGTTTGAACCGATGGAACTTAACATCTTTGTGATAATGTTTAATTATAAATTTAAATTTTGAAACATTGTTTTTTATCAAAATTTATGCTTTATAAAATTGTCTAGGTAACTAAAGTTTTATGAATTTGCATTACGAATAATACAATCATGCATTTGTTTATACACAATAACTATTTACGAAGTTTAACTTTACTAATTTGAAAAATCTTATTACCAACTTATTTTGTATGTATGTGAGTCATTTTGTCAGTACTGAAAAGATGACGAAAATTTCATAATCATGTTAATTACATTTATAGTGCCTATTTACTTTAGAGGCTTTTTCTTTTTTATTTAAATTGCCCAAGAGTAATAATAAATATAAAAATTAATCGAATATTCAGAAACTAATAATAATTATCTGTCAAAATAATTCAGTTAATATATGTGTACTTACTTAAGTCTTAATTTCTTTATAAATTTAAACAAGGTTAAATACATTCATGGTAGCACTTAAGCAACAGTATTTATTTTATCCATGTTTATTACTGGATTGTGTGAATTACATATACACCGGATGTGCTTAAATTTAATAAGTAGAGTGTCCATGCACTATTACACAAAAGAAAGAAATCATAAATGCACAAAACGTGTCTGATTTATTGATTTTATTTTGAGGCGCAAATTGCTGTCTCTAATATTATTTTATGTATTTTATTTTATTTCAGGATAAAATTAGTTTCATCTAAAAATACAAAATCTTGTATTTTTTTAAAACAGAATATACTCGTTGAGGTTCCTGTATTTTTCTTAGCGATATTTCTTTGTTTTATACACATTATCTAAGTACAGTCGCGCCCTACCCATCCGTATTTAAGTAACGACCCCCCTGATAGTCTCTAAACCGCTGAGGATAGAGTTCAGAGCTAGTGCAAAAGTCTTCAAAAGTCAATTGTGTTAATACGGATAAAACATCTTCTGCGCGACTTTTGTAAGAAAAAATGAACATCCTTTTAAGAGAGCTTCACTAACGTTCAGTGGAGTGAGGTGGAATCTGTTTCACTTAATAGGGTAATCGTTTGGTTTGATTATTTTATAAAATGTCTTAAAAGGTACTGCGTATGACGTTAATGCGAACCTTGATGATGCAGAGCAGTTACATCAACGTATTGGTATTATAGAAAACTGGTGCAGAAGAGCACGTTTGTGTATTCATCAAAATAGAGAGCATTTTGGACACCTTCTGCAAGCAGAATTGGTTAGTTGCTGTTAAGTACGTAAGAACGTATATTTTATAAACATTCGTATACAGTTTTTAATTTTTAAGAGATCGTGTTGTTTGAATAAACATTCCTTTATTCCCATTTTTAAACATCGGTTAAAGTAGGTAATTCACAACTTCATTGGATAAAGTGACCTGCTGATTAGAAAATATAAAGTCTGTTCCTTGCAAATTACTTTCTGTGATATGTCGCTTCTTTACTTGAATACACGTACAGATGCTTTTAAAAACATCCGTTTAAATTTAGGTCGATATTATTTAAAACACAGTTTTTGATACGTAAATCTCAATTTACGTCCCTTTCTTAAGCATTAGTTAAAATATTTCTATGAAGTTGTGACGCACCCTGTATATATAGAAACAAATGCCAATAATAAATACCGGAGTAAGGTTTTAGTCTTTCTCAATAGTAGATTCATTACATTCTGTCATTCATTCAATTGTTAACTAGTTTGTAGGTGGTTGTAACTGATCTGAGTAATCACATTGTACCGACTTGAGTTTTTGCACTTAAGTGTAGCTGCTTTTTGACCTTGCGTTGCTATCGATTGCATCAGTTATCGTTTAGTAAATAAAAATTAACTAAAGCATTGGATGGTTGATGTGGGTAAACACTTATTTAAGAATCAAATGTCAAGTGTGACAATGTTATAAAGTTTTTAGCTATTACTTCATTTGCCAATAAAGCTAATAATCATCAAGCTTTGCCGTTATCTATCGTTTTAATTGAAAGCTTGATCAAAATGCTTCTTAAGTAAGAGAATTTGTCTACTACAACCAACAATCAAGCGCTGGTCAGCAAAGTTCTAAAAGTAATATATCAGCTCCAACATGTTTTCATGGAAGTTTCTTTAGATTTTATTACAGGTCATCTAAAAGCAATTCCCATCGATCACCGTGTTAAATAATACAAACACAGTATGCGGTCAAAAGAATTAACTACCGGCAGGATTTAGCTTGCTAATGGTTATTTTATATATATGATTTCGTGAAGCTTGTTACATTGTTTCTTTGACATAACTACCTTAAAGAACTATGCATATATACGGTGTTAACTTTTATTCCAAAGATAGGGAACTTGCATGTAAAAACAAATTTCTTTAAATATTAACCCTCTCCTAATTACTTTACAGCGAAGTACTAAGTTAGAAAGTTTTAGAAATAAAAAGCTGTTTCTAGCGCTGCGATCTGATTTTGAATCAGTTCAGTCGTTTTCGAGTCACAAAAACACTTATTTACTAATACCATTGATCATGTTAGACTTAACTACGATAACGACTATAACAGTATAAAGGATAAATAACAAACAAACATTAAATTATTAGGTGAAAATTAGATAATTAAATGTTCAAGAACCATCCATTCTTAGTTAGTCAGTAGCCTAGTCGATCATAGAACTCTCGTCTTACATTTGCTAGAGTGTATTGGGATGTCTCTCCGCAGGTTTTAATAATTGCTTCCCTTAATGTACATATCCTCTATTACCCAGTTTGTTAGTGTAATTGGCCAATGACGCCAAACAGATAATTTAGTAAAGGTCAAAATGCTTCAAACTCCGACCTCAAAAATTATCCCCTTGACAATAATTTTCATAAAATTAAAATCTTATTCTAGCTTAATTTACTATTTGGTTGCAAAAAACACAAGAAATCATACTTGCGATTGGTATTGTCAAATACTTCTTTATAACGCTTTATAAAAATATCATTTCTATTGTAATTAACGGCATTGAATCTTCATTTATACCCAATTTTTACGTTGAAATATCAGTTGATGGAAACGCGTATCCTTCGAATTGACGGCGGCACTCCTTATAAATAAAATCAAAACTTCGTCCCTCCTAACCAGCCAAGCTATATCTTCTTATTAAACCAAAATGTCCTTTCTTAAAAGCTTCCTTGACTTTTAAAGATAACCCACGGAACGCATTTTGGACACACCTATTACTTTCTCATCCACCACACCGTACCTAGTGTGACTGTCTGGCGGTTGGTGTAACTGTCTGATGCCAGGCGTAACTGTTGAATTTAATTGTACCTGTTGCTGCAGTAAATACAACTAACTTCATAGCCTATTTATATAGCCAGTAGGAACAGATAAATATATAACGGGCTGAAAAATACAGTTCTGAGACCTTATCTGCAGGAATTATATAAATTCTTTAATTATATCTCTGCGAGTTGGTTAGACAAGTAAACATTAAGTATAAATCGAGCAAAATACAATAAACGTTGTCAAATATTTAACTACAAAAATTAGAGGCAAGGAAATATAAAATTCTGAACAAATAATTGATTTCCAATATCATGTAGGTATTAAAAAAGTACACACAAATTCTATTTTTATTATTAATGGTTGCCGTTAGTTATACACGTAAATCTAAAGATAATGAACCCATATCTAACAGCGAAAAATTTTTATGGTAACCTTTAAATTTAAGAAGTGGTATCACACTTTATATCTTTCTGATAGAAAATTTAAGTAAAAATTTATATTTACTGAAGGATTTGCTTTTCGCGCGACGGTTTCATTTAATGAATTAATTAATTAGTGAACGTGTAAAAAATAAGCACTTTATGGTAAAACTAAAAAATACCTTGATCGATGATTGAAACTCTGGTGTACACCTAAGCGGTAACAATACTTACGCAATTTATTGTGTAGATCCTAGCCCTCCAACTAATAACTACTTAGAGGAAATAAAGAACATTAAGTATAAAATTTGTTGAGGTATTTAAGGAGTAAAATTAAAATGTTTTGGACTAAAATAAAACAAATAGTTGTTCTCTTCCAATAGGAACTGAGATCAGTGGATGGCATCCACCATTTGAGTAATTGGTTCGTTTTTCGTATCAAAAAAGGAACGTTCCTCGAGGTAGAACGATTCCGCTTCAAGAATATGCTCAAAAAAACATGCAGGAAACCCTTTGCAAAAACCAATATACTGGAATATACTTTACCCAAACGCAATGGATTGGAAATCAAATATATTCTTATTTTATTGCAAACAGGAGCGTACCCAGATTTTTCTTGCTAAAATAATGAAATGTTGGAAAGAAAGAAATTTAATATTGCGATTTTACATACCCCGGACTGGCGAAACAAAATGTCTGTCACTATAAAAATAACTATACTACTGCTAAAGTGTCGCCAACAAAAGGGAGAAGTTTGACCTATCTTCAATAGTGCCTTCAAGTCAAAAGAGACAGTGGAAAGGCGCACAACCCACAAGATACGCATTTAAATCGCTACTAAATAATTACAAAAACATGTGTCGCAAAGAAAACTCCGACTTTATATGACAACAAGAAAAATCTGGTGCAAATTAGGTTAAACTTGGATAACACATAAACGCGCGACTAAAAGCAAGCACTCGTCTCTTTAAACTAGGGACCAAAATTAAGATCATCCTCAACAACATTCACCGAGCCTTACCAAAAGCCATATATTTAAATAAAGGAACCCGTAATCTAATCACCCACCAAATCATGGTCCCAATCATACGATACGCTGTAGACTCCTGGTTTCTCCTAACATCACCTACCTCCAGACGCTTCTTAGACACCATCATACGATCCTTTCTGATATACACTGCAAAAACTTACCGTACATCCTCCACATGTTCATTATACACCATATTACAAATACCTTTATAAAGATACTTCTAAACTCAGCTATCTAAATCCGAAATTTAAAGCAAATACGTCTAATTACCCTTCACGATGGAACCTTAAACCCTACAGAATATCTACCCTGGCAAAAACAGATCATATCTAGAATCCAAAACTTACTTATCCATTCCTTGCAACAATTCTGATCCTAATCAAATATAGGCATCACTAGCACCCCCGTCCTCTAAAATTGTTCATTTGTAGAGCGATAATCCAAGTTCTAACGGAGCATGTCCATTTCCAACACAATTTGTACCTGTTTAACTCGATCCCCTCTTTACCCTGCCTATACTCCAATCAAATAGTCTCAGAAACCCCCCATCTATCTAATTTACTCATGCCCAATGACTACACATCTTCAGCCAAATATGCAAACCGCCCTGAAGCTTGACCCTTTCTTCCCACTCCTCAGCATAAATTTTCTTGTGTCACAATACCCACTAAAATTAAGCATGTTCCTAAACAAAATTCTCTTAATAAAACCACTAATTCCCTAACCAGTAGCACCATATACCCACACATATGTACCTCACATGCATACACCATAACATCGTAGCATAAACTGCATTTCATCCAAATGGTTTGAGGACAGCTGTAAAGGGATCCACTCCCCAAACAGTGAACTGCACACCAAACTCCTGTGAGCTTATAAAACTGTATAACAAGAATTTCATTTCCGTTTATGATATTTTTAAAATTTTTAGCATGTACAGCTGGTTAGGGTTTAATACATGATTATGTATGTATATATTTATGTGGTTATTATATAATAAAAAAAATTAACCAAGAGCCAGTCGAGCTCGCACTATTAGGGTTCGGTACCAATACTACAGTGAGCAATCAATAAACCAAATTAATCTGTTTTCATTTTTTATGTATATTTAATTCCTATCCAAATTTGATTGTGATAACTGAAAAATGAATACATTTGTTCCACATTGCACTGGTACCATAGTAAATACGTTGTCTATTACTATGTTTAAAAAAAATTTTCCCAGCAACTATTACACTGTTAAAGAAACCTGCAGTTTTCCGATAATCTATGACTCAATAGTTACTATCCCTATTAAAATCAAAATTTTAGCCTTGGAATGTAAGAGAACAGAGGGGGGGGGGACGGTCATTTTTGGCACATCTTGAGCTACAGCATGAAGACTACTGGACCGAAAATTATAAAAGAAATACTTTTAGAAGCTTTTTAGAATCCTCTTTCAAACGATACCTCACACGATATATTTACTAAAACTTTTTTTTGGCCGAATTAACCCCGCCATTTTAATCTAAAAATATTTTTTCTATTTTCTAACTGTCGATATATATATGCGCCATAAAGACCTAGCATTGTATCAAATTTCAAATTCCTACGTTACATAGTTTTCGAGAAAACCTTCTGTGACAGACGGACGGACACGAGAGTGATATTATAAAGGTTCCGTTATACCTTATAAGGTACGGAACCCTAAAAATTACACTTTTCACGTAATAAAAAATTAAACTGTATAATGTGTTGCGTTACGCTAAAAATAAATTAGAATTGAAAGAAAGAAAATTTAATCTTCAATGGACAAACTTGTTATTGATGCACCTTTTTATTTTCATTTAAAGTGGTGTTCAAAAACAAGACTTGCAGCTAAATCAGTATTTGTACACGAATTATAAACTGAAAACCACATAGATAATCGTTTCATTTCTGTTACATACATATTGAAACTTAAATCAAAGGTTATACATTATTTTAAACCATAAGAATGTAAAAAAAGCAATTATCACCATAAAATTTCATAATGAAAGCATGTCGTGCTTATAATAAGCTTTGGATTGATGAAAATAGGGAAGTCATTAATATGAACGCCAAATATGGGCTTTAGAAGGTTTAGTTAAAAAATTCCATGCAATATGGCATAGTTTTTAATAGACACAGTTTCAGTTCCATAAAAAAAAATCACAAATATTTTTGAATGCAATGCAACAAACCAGACGTTTAGTAATAGAAATACATAGACGTATGGCTACAAGGATGATTTAATCTGTTCATACAATAGATTAATATGTATGTGTTGAAATCGCTTTAGACAAAGAAATAAAATCATCTCCTACGTAAATTACATGGAAACATGAACTTCCCACTTGTCATTTTGTCATAAACTTAATAGAAAATTGTGCAATAACATGAAAACCGCCGAGAACATACGAAATAAAACGGGATTAGAGGACAATAATTACATCCAACTAAAATTTAGATATTGATTGTGAACTGGCAATACAGTAACACCAAGATTTAGAAACGCGCGCAAATAGAACAGGGGGGGGGGTGAGATTTGACAGAAGTAAGTTATTATATGGGGATTATTTAGTATAATGTAAATATATAAATGCGGTTGAATCTACAGAGTTCCTAGAATACCTTAATTGCATTCCTAAAGGGAATAGACAGTGATCGACATGTAAAACGAAATTTATTTGCAAATGGCAGGGTAGGTTTAAAAACGCACTCTCGCGGACATAATGTCGTGAGAACCGTTATGAAACAAAGAGGTAGGACTTGGTGAGTCATCTTTCCATTCAATTCGAATTTTGTGGCGTGTTCATACTCAGGGAGTTGCTATGGTTGGATATATAAGAAATAATAAAAGGCAAAACACTAATGGTTGTTGGAAATTCTGGAATTTAAAAGTGAGTAATCTTATAAACCTTTAAGTAACGTTTTAAGGACAATGTTATGAATTTTTGAATATCAATTGTGTGTATTTTGGTAATAAAACACTAGTTAAGTGAAAATAATTATTTTGCTGGAATAATTAGTGATTTGAAATGCAAGATTTGTTAGTGAAATTTAGGATAGTAGAAGTATCAAATTGAATAATTTTGGAATGGACAATAAAAAGATACAGAAAAGGTTGGGATTTAACTGTCTATTTTTATGAACGGCATTGTCAATAATTTGGGATTTATAAATGTTTTATAATTTTGAGTGGCAAATAGTTTTGTCAACGGTTTAGATTTTCCTTTAGAATGTATTTTAGCAATGTCTTGCCAGATTTGGAGTAAGAATTTGTTTCTAAAAAAATATATTTGTAAGTGTCTTGGATTAATTTTCTGTTAACAGAGTTTAAATTAGGTAGATTTTTATTTCAATTTAGTTAGGGAATAGGTATAGTTAGCGAATTAGAAAGGACATCTAGATATCTCAGTGATAGTCCTATTTGGAAGAAGTATTTTAGGTAGAAACTTTATTTATTACCACCAAAGCAAGAAAAATTTATGCGGGATAACTGTCATCCACATAGATATAGCATCATAAAATTTGCTGTAACGGGCGGTTTGGCGCCTCTCGATTTTAACAGTGGGAAAAACTTTTCAAGGTAAGTGTTAGAATTTTTGAAGTTAAACCTTATTATATATTATTTTGTATGTCTTTACTTTTCATTACTTCCTGTATAGAACTTCGATAGCTAGAACAAGGAGCTGGCAATTGTAATTAAATTTACGCGAAAACGATAAATATGCATAAGTTACAATTCATAGAAATGACAAATGAAGGCCGTACTTACCTACATTCCAGTACTGGCACACACTGCAATTAAGGTAGAGGGTTTAAGAAAGGAAAGAATTCAGGAATTGCCGGGAAACCATAAACACTTCACCAGACTGACGCGTATGGTAACGTACTTGAATGAACACTCGAGAGATACCACTTGAAGGTTAAGCAGTGATTCTAGATTGTGTCTACAGACTCATAAGTGGAGAAATAGATGGAATTGAATCGCAGGCGCAAACATACCGACCACCTAAAATTAAACAAATTTTAAGGTAACAAGAAAGAGACTAGACATTTCCTTCCAGCCATGGTTACGGCTTACCCGCTGATATTCTGGCTCAGAGAAGGAGCAAGGAACGCGGTAAACTCCAGAAGGGAAAGAAAAAAAATAAAATATAATGCTTAATTAAACTTAACATTCAGTGAATTAAACCTACCGACAATGAAAAATAACCCCAGAACAACTAAACTAATACTTTAAACATTTAGAGTGATTGCCAAAAGAACAATTTTGGCAGATAAAGAAGGAAAGAAAAAATGAAAATAAAGTTACTCCTATTTGGGAAGAAAAATAAGTTTTGTAATGGGGCGCGTAAGAAGAGCACCAGACGTTTTTACGGAGGCCACTCGGGAAACACTATCGTTGCCGGGAAACAATTTCACCAGGCGACCAATGGGCCATGGCAAGGGCGAAGTTTCCAAGTCTTTGATATAAACCAAATCACCTACTTCCGGATTCTTATAGGAACTATTCCATTTGTTACGTTGTAAAAGAGCATTCAGATACTCTTTAGACCACCTTCGCCAAACGGATTGGGTAGTCTGAACGAAACGTTTCCACTGAGAACTTAGAGATAGATTTTCAGCAAAGGTAATTCAGGTAAACTAAGAATCGGACCACCTATAAGAAAATGACCTGCAGTAAGATAGTCCGTGCCGTCATTAGGATCGGCAGAGAGTACAGAGAGAGGGCAACTGTTTAGAACCGCCTCGATACGAGCGAAAATCGTAGAAAGTTCTTTGAAATTCTGAGGTTGATTACCGAAATAACGTAGCATCAAAGCCGTAGCAGATTTTACGCCGGCTTCCCAAATTCCACCGAAATTTGGGGCATATGGAGGACTGAAGAGCCAACAAACTTCACGAGAAGCCATAGCCGAAAGTATTACTTGTTCAATTTGTTTCTGGAAATGGATGGCTTCTATTAGGGCACGAGAAGCACCAACAAAATTTCTACCGCAGTCAGAATATTCCGACGTAGGTAAGTCGCGTCGGAAAGTGAATCTGGTAAATGAGGCTAGAAAAGCCTCCGTGGTTAACTCAGAAACGAGTCCTAAGTGCACCGCTTTGTTGCACATACAGACAAATAAGCATAAATAGCTTTTTAGAACGGAAATGCTCTTGAAAGGGAAACACGTAGTAAGCAAAAGTGTCAGAATTTGGATTCTACACCAAACCCAAAAACTTTATTCCGCTATCATTGTCAGAAAATGCTAACGGAGCTTCGAGATCAGTTTCTCCGAAATCTTGTAGCATATCGACACTATTGCTAGACTATTTTCTTAGCTGAAATTTGCCATGAAAAAGAAGTTTAATTAATTCAACTTGAAGTTGTTTTGCCGCCGCGGAATTTTTGGCGCCTGAAATTATATCATCCATATATGTGTGATTAATCAGGGCATAAGAAGCCATTGGTTAAGCATTGCCTTCATCAACCACTAATTGTCGAAGAACGCGCTGGGCGAGAAATGACGAAGGAGTTAGTCCTTAAGTAAGAGTTTTAAGCTCAAATTCAAGAATATTTTCCTCGGAAGAAAATCGCCAAAAATATGTTGATATTGACGATCCATAGGGTGAACCAAAATTTGTCGATACATCATAGGGATGTCCGCACATACAGCAATTGCGTGAAATCGAAAGGAAGAAATAATTTCTGGTAAACCTCCTTGAAGGTTGGGACCAGAATATAGTCGATCATTTATAGATAGATGTGAGGAATCAAGGGCAAAGCCGTTAAACACAACACGTAGTTTAGTAGTGCTACTGGTCATTTTGTATACAGCATGGTGTTGCAACACGTAATCGGAAGGATTACTTGCAGCTTCCATGTGTTCCAAGGAAAAATATTCTTGAAGAAATTGGTTGTAAAATTGTTTGTCTTCAATATCTCGTGATAACCGCCTTTCCAGACTGAGGTATCTTTTATAAGCCATAAGACTATTCTGTCGAAGAGAAGGGATGCTACGATCAAACGGCAGAGATATCAAGTAACCACCTGTTTCGTCACGAGAATAAGTTTCCAAAAAAGGCCTTTCACAATAGGTATCTTCAGGACGAACGGGGGAAAGCATCTTAATGTCCTCAATTTCCCAAAATTGTTGTATTTCCTTATCTAAAGTTTCTGAAGCCACAAAAAGCGAAAGTGAATTAACAAGACTAGGTAAGTCAGAAACTTGTCCAAGCAATACGTATCCGAACATGGTTCTTACCGTAGTGGGTTGCCCTGAAATATTTTCAGAATGCTCTGAAAATAATATTTGGGAAGATATTTTGGCTCCTAGAAGTATTTCCACAGGAGCTGATTTAAAATAATTAGGATCAGCAAGTTCTAAAGTTTGGAATTTCTTTAAAACCTGTGATGATAATGAACGACCAGGAATGTTTCCGGTAATCTCTGTGATTTTATAAAAAATGTTTTCTAATCTAGCTTCTAATTGCGCTTTTGAAGCAATTATGTAAATGAATCTGAATGAATGAAAATACTCGCCAATTAATCACAAATAAATTAGCCGTGAATTGCACTAAATGTTTAAATTCCAGTAAAATGATGATATACAATAATTAAATCGAACACAAAATATATGTTTGCAACGTTTATAAACACCGGTGATATTAGAAATTCCAACGAACTCGTTGCTATAACAACAACCGACGCTAGCTATTTTATGCACAGCTGGCGCGATAAACCCAAATTGTTCCCTTGAACTTTAAAATTTGATAATGATATCAAATTTGTAAGGAAGACTTTAATAAAAATATGAATGGGAATTTGTAACTATACAACGAACGAAATCACCAAAATCATGTAAATTTTGAGGGTATCTAGGCTTGTTGGGCCATTTGTTGGATAGAACTTCGATAGCTAGAGTAAGGGGCTGGCCATTGTAATTAAATTTACGCGAACACAGTAGATATGAATACGTTACAATTCATAGAAGTGACAAATGAAGGCCGTACTTACCTACGTTCCAGTACTGGCACACACTGCAATTAAGGTAGAGGGTTTAAGGAAGGAAGGAATTCAGGAATTGCCGGGAAACTTTAAACACTTCAACAGACTGACGCGTATGGTAACAAACTTGAAGGAACACTCGAGAGATACTACTTGAAGGTTAAGCAGTGATTCTAGATTGTGTCTACAGACCCATAAGTGGAGAGATAGATGGAATTGAATCGCAGGCGTAAACAATTCCTATTTTCATGTATTCATAGGAACCCACTCCCTCACCACTGCGTTACTGCAGTTAGTCGACGCACCCTTAAACTGTTTCAGGATCCCGCTCTTTCAGGGTAAATCAAAATTTAATTCATTTAACACCTGTTTTACACGTAATAACTTCTAGCGGAATCAAAAATGACTGGTTTTGCATTCAAACAAAACTAGGTATTTTAAGATGTCGCATGTGACATAATTAAATTACGTAATCAAAAATGGCGACCGTTCTTCCATCGGTTGATGACGGAGAGAAGTAAAAAAGCGAAAGTCCTAAAGCTAATTCAATGATAAAAACTTCAGTTTATTACTCTTTGTACCACTACATATCACTAGAACTGTCAGTACGGGGATGCATTGTCTAAACTCATTCCTGTCAGTCACTTGATGTCCATATCATACCAACAGCACCCGATTTCATATTCTACAGGAATCCGTATTTGTGTATTGTTATACTAGTCACCTTTGAATTTATACAGCATAATCTACAGAGCATGAGAAGACAGAAATTGAAACGAGATGCATAATGTACTGACACGCATAACCATAAAGAATTAAAATTATACAAAAGATAACTTTTGGAGGTTGATGCAGTGTTATACCATTCCGAAATAAGGATTTATCCAAACTCATTTGAACCGTTTAACGCTTTGAAACTAACATGAATATTAATGTCAAACGAGCACAGCTATAAAGCTGCCTGCTATGCAAAGATATGCTATTTTTATTGCTTTTCGGGTAGAAATATGACTCCTATACTTATTTGAAATACTTTGTAAACAGACATTTATAAGCTATAACTAGTAACGCGTCATTCAAGCACTCTACGAATAGAAACAACTTTGTATTAGGTTTTTAAAACCTTTAGTAGATAATAGCTAGAACTACACATAAAAAGATTATACCGCATTTATTACAAATAACGAGATGTGACATTTCGGTGAAACTCAAAGGCAAAACGATCTGATCCTGATCTTTTTATTCTTTGTCAAACGCGTCTAAAGCCTCGATGAAAGCTGAAATAAAACCAAGTTGTATAGAGTAACTCAATCCTTGCGGGTTTTATAGTAAAATCGTTCCTTTCAAGATGTGTTTTCTTGTCTTTTCTTCAGCAAATAACAACATTGTCACCTATCTTAGATAGGGAGACCCGCTCGTTGTAAAAAGGGATAGTGTTTCAAAATGGTTGCTGTGTAAAACTTTGCAGAGTATTTGAGATCGAAAGTTTCCTTTTTAGCCGTATATTAGCTTGATCTAGATGTTAATATTTAATTACTTAATAATAAAGTTAAGTAAAGCCGTAGAATATTGTAATGAAATAAATGGAGAACCTCTTTTAAGGTTTTAATAAACAGTTAATTAAAGTATACATTAAAACATTAAAGCTAATAACAGATAGGAAAGTAAATGTCTATAAACAACATCAGGCAACTAGATCATAAGTATATCACATTCACCCCTGCCTATAAATTATAACACGTATTCTTGGAGGTGATAAGGTAGTCTTCTTGTTCTGCAACTTCTACGTACACTAGGTTGAATGTTTCGAGAATTATTTAATTCGACTTGTGATTCAGGAGTGTCTGATTGCATTTCGTTAGTTTGGGGAGTTAAAACTTCTTTTTCGGAGTCTCTAATGTGGACATTAGGAACTGGAGCTAGATCTCGTGCAGATACAGAGTTCATTCTTCCTTCAGAATCTTCAATCTGAGTATATTCAGCATTATCAACTGGAGCCAAATCCCGTGTAGACACAGAGGTAATTCTTCCTTCAGAATCTCTAATATGAGCATATTCGGCATTACTTTCGAGTAGTGTAACTTCTTTGACTATGGGATCACATTTGGAATTACGAACAAATTGTCGTAGATAAACTTGACTTAAAAGCCACATTGGAATCGTTTCTCCATTACCACTTCGCCTTTGATGCCTGAACAATCGTTCATGCGGAGTTTCATTTGTAGAGGTACAGAGTAAGTTTCTTATTGAATGTAGTACTTCTGGAAGTACACTTTCCTATTGACTTATATTTTTATTTTTGGATTTTAGAGCTAATTGAATTGTACGCCAGATGAATCCATTGTACTTTTCAACTTGGCCATTACCGCGGGGGTTATAACCCGTAGTTCTGCTAGAAGCGATTCTATTAGAGTTCAAAAACATTTTTAATTCATTAGACATAAATGAGCTCCCTCAGTCAGAGTTAATATAAGAGGGAGTTCCAAAGAGATAAAAGATATTTTTGAGAGCAGCAATGATAGTTGAAGAAGTCATATCTGGACAGGCGATGGCAAAAGGATATCGTGAGTATTCGTCAATGATTGTGAGAATATAACGATTATTAGTACAGGATGGAAGAGGGCCTTTAAAATCCACATTTAAACGTTCGGAGGCGGAAGTAGCTTTTATGAGCCTTCCCTTACTTAAATATATAAAATCTACTGGACAAGAAAAAATCATTTTCTTTACATCTTCCATAGAATAAGGTAAATTTTTTATTCAAATCCAATGATACATTCGAGTAATTCCAAGGTGACATAAAGTATTATGTAAATCCATAAGTCGAGCTTCGTTAGCAGTTGTTGCAGAACAAATACGGGAAAGTGCATCCTCAGCAGTATTCTGAGGTCCAGGTCTATAAATAAAATCGTAACTAAAACACGATAATTCTAATCTCCACCGTAGAATTTTTTCGTTCTTTATTTTGCTTTTGGATTTTAGATCAAACATAAATACAACAGAGCGTTGATCGGTGATTAGCTTAAAATATTTTCCCCTTAGGAAATGCCGCCACTTCCTAGTTGCTTCAGCGATTGCATATGCTTCTTTTTCTATAGACGAGTGTCTACATTCTGACTGAGAAAGAGTCCTTGAAAAGAAGGCAACAGGACGCCCAGATTGTGAAAGAGTTGCTCCTATTGCTTCATTTGAAGCATCAGTTTCTACTGTAAACATATCCTCACTATGTATAGGTGCGAACGAGTCATTTTTTATCTCTTCTTTTATACTATAGAAGACTTTTAGAGCTGAGGAGGTAGTGGGAATATGCAATGAGAAAGGGTACTTATTTTGTGTGAAAAACGAGGAATATAATTTGAAAATGTGTAAACATTCCAACAACTCCTTTTAGTGAAGCTGTGTTATTTGGAGGTGGAATTTCATGTAACGCTCTGAGTCTATCGGGAACAGGCCTAATAGAATAGTAGGATATCAAATATCCTAAGAGGTGAATCGAACGAAGAGAGAATTCACTTTTCTCATTATTTATGGGTAGGTTGAATTTCTGAATAGCTTCTATAAAACGTCGAAGATACTCATCATGTTCCTTCTGATCTCTACCATAAACAGTGATATCATCCAGGTAAGTATATGTATCTGATAATTTTTCATTGCGAATAATGTAGTCTATGCCCCTCTTTGAAACGCAGCTATTCCATTCGTTACCCCAAAGGGGATCCGCTTAAACTGAAAAAGTATACCGCAAGCCTCGAATGCAGTATATGGCCTGTCTTCCTTTTTGATGAGAAATTGGTGATATGCACTTTTCATGGCAATTTTGCTGAAGACTTGATATTTAGACACACTATTTACAATATTTTCAATACGCGGAAGAGGATATGCGTCTAACTGAGTGAATCTATTGATTGTTTGAGAATAATTGATTACCATACGTTTGCGGTGATTTTCAGAAGATGTATAGCACTTGCGCTCACCACGGTGATTTATTTTCTTTAATTATATCCCCAGAGAGTAAGCGTTTAATTTCAGCTTCTATGAATTTGGAATCACCTTCAGTTTGTCTGCGAGTTTTTATTGCAATTGACCTACATTCAAGTGTTAAATTTTCAAAGAGAGTTACAGGTTCTATACTAACTGTAGTTAAAGCACAAACTTTCAACGAACGTTTTAACCACCAAATTCAACTTCCACTTTAGAGTGCTGTTTCATAAGATTGTGGCCAATTATTATATTTGAGCAAAGATTAGGGAGAATAGACAGGCGAACATTAGGATAGAAGTGATCTTTGGTACGAAGATTAATAATACACTGTCCAGATGTTCTAGAGTTAAAGGATGTAGATGCTATTGTAACAGACTCTTGTAAAGGCAATATAGGTAAGTTTCTTTACAGCTTGGTCACTAATAAAACTACAAGAACTGCCAGTATCTATTAGTGCATAGAGAGAGGAATTATTAACTTCTACACGAATCACAGCTTTTGCCAAACATTCAGGTATGGGTTTGATATTGATAGAGCTAATCATAGCAGCAGAGTGATTTGAGTTAGACCCATTCTTTTGTGATTTACATACCTTAGAGTAGTGACCTTTGTTACATTTTTTTTTCGTGGCAACCACGTTGGGCGCCAAATTTCTGTTACGTAACACAAAGAAAGTCAAAGAAATGACCGGGCTCAATCGGAGAGTAGGGGGGTTGCAGAAAGCAGACTGACCCACGGTGCATGCGGCGGCAAGGAGTCAGCAAAAGGAGCCAGCAACAGCACCCGCAACAAAAGAAATTAGAATAACCAACCCGCAACAAAAAAGACTAGTCCTGCAAACCTGAAATAAAGAAAAAGCATAGCAGCAATGCATAGTCTAAGCCATTCAGTACCCGGTAGAATGTAAAAAAAAACTGTCTAGACAATCTATATAATATAACAACGGTAAAAGCAATACAAAAATTTTTAGTACAAAGTGAGGTAATATTGGGGAGTAGCAGAAACGTTTCCTCACACACCAATTAAACATAAATCAGATAAAATGTTGACAAAAGATAAATAGATAAGACACAATTGGTATGAGTAATTCAGTAGTACTGATTTTTCTTTCTTTCTTTTTTTTTCTTAATCACAGGCAAGTCTATTGTAAAAGGTATCAGGACGACAAAGATATGGCAAAACAACGGATAGATATTTAAAGTAATAATAAGTAGGAAATAGTTCAACTTATAAAAAGTCCTTCGGGAACGCTTCCTTGCAACTAAAGTGTGGGATTCACGAGGTCCTGCACTAGCGAAGCACTTCACCCTTTACTGGGAGGGTGTTGATGGAACTTATCACACGTTACACTAATCACACCTACGTATATCACTGGTGTTAGCAGCAGACATTATCACGCTGATGGAACTATGTAGCATTGATAAATTTATTGTTAATTCTATTTCCTGAGACAATAATGTCGAAATACTTTGTAACACAAATCGAAAAAAAATGGTAATAAAAATTTAGAATCACGGGCCTTCAAGGCACGATGTAATGCATTAAACTAACAGTAACGTGAGGACTAGATCGCACACACAGTTCAAATATAAAAAGACAAAACAACTAAAAAAACACAATCAATAAAGCAACGCGTATCACTAAGTCAATGTTCCGTAAAACAAGCACGTGCGGTCGAGTAAAACAAGTTCTATCACTTTTTTTTCCAACAGAAGATCAAGAAAAACAATTAGTAAAGCAACGCGTAAAACCGTCAGTCAATGACCTTAAAACCGCGCTTGTGGTCAATCAAACACGTTACAGATAAAGCATATTTTCTTCAAATGCCATCAGAACTACACTACTCTACAGTTAATAAACCACTTTTACTTCACAAGAAAACTCAACTACAAACACAATTAGTAAAACAACAAAGAAACAGTATTTTTCACGTAACATGTTGGAACAAAACACAAACTACAACTCTTGTTTCAAAGGACCGCGCAGGAATCATCTGTTTCAATAAACTCGTTGCTATTCTATAACCTCTTATCGACTATTATCTCCAGTTCGATAATAACATAAGGAACTAAATTTATATGAATGCAGCCATCATATCTACTAATTAATCACGAGCCGCTTAACACTTTCGACAAGCTGGAAAGTAATTTACGAATAATCCAATTTACAATCCGTTCCTCGCAATTTATTTATTAATGAAAATCAATCTTCAATTAATCTATTTTTAAATTAATACCGACGAGTTAAATTGCATACAAATCAGAATTATTCTGAAGTATTTCCTTTATACAAACAGCGATCTCAAAGAAACGATGTATTTTTAAGTACGTTAACAGAAAGGAAGCGAAAAATGTTAAACTACAAAAATGCCCGTTACACCTTATATTTGGCATATATTACAAAGACTATTTCGAGCTGGACATTTGGATCGAATATGCCTTTTAAATCCACAGTAGAAACACTTTGTATAAGTAGCCGCTAATGTTTCTTTAGTTTCATTATATGGAACGTTTTCATTTTAAACTTCTTGCTTCAAAGGAACCGCATGATTGAACGGATTGTGAGTTTGTATAGAGTTTACATTCTGAAATTGATTGTAAATCATCGATTGTTGTAGAGCCATTTCTAATGATCTAACTTTTTCATATGCCTCGCTTAGGCTCAGTAGAGGACTTTCCAAAAGTCTCTGCCTAAT
This sequence comes from Platerodrilus igneus, assembly GCA_036346225.1. Classification (NCBI taxonomy): domain Eukaryota; kingdom Metazoa; phylum Arthropoda; class Insecta; order Coleoptera; family Lycidae; genus Platerodrilus; species Platerodrilus igneus. Next base: position 377,768 of record JARFIW010001481.1, on the reverse strand, counting down.
ATTGGTATCAGATAAACCAGGGATAAAAGCATCCCGAGTGAAATCTTCTCGATGCTTTTCAGCGGTAACAGTTTTAAATTTACAATCTTTAGCTAGAAGATTGAAAGCTTGTAAAAATTGGTCAACATTTTCTTCAGATAGTTGATTTCGAGTGGCTAACTTATACCGATTATAGACTTTATTACTGGCTTCACATATATATCATTGAGGATTAAAATAACATCTTAATATGCCCCAGCAGCACTAATATACTGGTAGACTTTGGCAGACATGTAATTATAAAGAATTTTCAATTTATCAGGGTCTTCTTTTCTAGATGAGAAATTAAGAAATTTTGTGTACCAGTGTTCCCACTCCAGAGTCGCATTTATAGAGTTCGGGTCGATGTCGAATCGTTCCGGAGCCAGAAAACGATCCATTTCTGCTGAGTAACCGTTTATTAAATTGTAATGAAATTGAGAACCTCTTTTAAGGTTTTAATAAACAGTTAATTAGAGTAAATATTAAAACATTAAAGCTAATAACAAATATATTAAGGTAATTATGTTTTTGGATTACACAATTTTTGATCATCATTGCTGTTAAGCATACCAATTAAACTTAACAAAAGGTTGTCTAATATGTAAGACAATATGATTGTCACATTGTAATGTCAAATCTACTGTCTTATAAGAAAAAGATAGGGCGAGTATTGATACGTCCAATTCTTTACCATAATATGCGAGACTGATATATCTGTAGCTCACTAGTGTAATGTTTGACATCTTACATGATTTATAAAAATATTCACTTTGCGAAAAATAAGAGTCACTAACATTGTACAAAGATTAACCTACTTCTAGGGCAAAAGAAAAACCAGAAATACTCCTAAGCCCTTTCATAATATCCCATTAGAATTAATACAATCACAAGGGATTTTCTTGGTGGCATTACAAGCACGCATGTATGAACGTTTGGAAATCTTACGGGTAAAATGAGTGTTACGTGATTAATTTAGATTTGCCCTAAAGGGACAAGGACCACGTAAAAATTTAAAAGCGCTTTGACTAACTACAGTGGGTTCCAAAGGAAGAAACAATAAACGAACAATTTGAAATAAAGATAGTAAAATGGCTGAAATACAAACAAACTACGTTACACTAACCACTTACCCTAAATGGTTTTCTTTTGTCTTAATTAAGGAGTGCCAAACCGTTTTGTCTCAGTAAACCCTTATATTTTATCCCTACACAAAAAACGGTTCTTCCTCATAAGTCTCCTTTGCTTCTGGTTTCCAAAGTTTTATCATATTATACACTCAGTAAGTATGTTGTAATTAAATAAATTTTTAGAATAAAATGCCTCTACTAAATAAAACTCTATCACTGAGGTAGCTGGATAACATTATACAATGATCTAATTTTTATCTAGTTTATAAATAAGTGCAAATAAAATTCAACATATTCTTAACAACTATTGAAATGAAATAATTGCGATGTAAATGAGAAATACATTCTTAAAATTATTTAACTACAATCTCGCCAGGTAATATTAAAAAAGATAAAAGAAAACATTAATGTGTATCTACTACTACTGCCATACCATTGATCTAGTGTCCTATCATTTATGCGACATTTAATATCCCATTTTTGGAAATGCTGGTCTTAACAATACGAAATACGGCATATATCAAATTTTCATTAACTATTCCAATATACATAAAAAATACTAAATTATAACTCTTTTATCAAAAATATTTTACTAATACCGCTTACATTCAAAGACAATATACACTAATTTAGTTGCTAATTTCGTCCAGCAATATAACTACTCTTCCATTGATTAATATATATATATATATATATATATATATATATATTGCTGTGATAAGGGGTTGCTTAAGGGTGCACGTTATAGTAAAGGTCGTTCGGGAAGGAGTAATTAGAATAGTCAGCAGAAAACTACACTTATTTAAGGAAATAATTAAGAAATATACATAGTTTGTAGATAGTAAGTAGTCAACACCCTGTAAATAAAGTTTAGTTAATTTAGGTAAAACAAATAAGGACATTTTTCAGTGGAGGCACGCGTATATTGGGAAATGAATGATAAAGTGTAATTAGACACGCATTTAGAAGAAGAGTTCCAGACGATTAAATTAATACGGATATAGAAATAGAGTTTCAGGTAGTTAATATAAATGCGTACAAAGATCTAACCATTTTGATAAGAGAAATGATTAAAAATTGCGTGAATCGCATGTAAACATGGAAATTTAAAGTCGGGTTGCATCAGTTGTTTATAGAAAAGCAAGTAATCTATCAAAATACAGCATGTTGATAATAAAAGACAGCTGCGGGCAGGTTGTGATTATGGGAAAACGTGGAGCATTACATCAGAAACTGCTGTAAATAAAATTATTTGATTGGTCAGAGACAAGCGACGAGTTCTAGACCAAACCCACGGATGGAGTGGGAATTCGAAATTATATTAACAAGCACCTTGATAAGAAAGTCAGTTTTGAACTCAATGAAGGCCGAAGTGCATTGCCATTAAACCAAGTAATACGTAATAAGTATAAAAGTGAAAAATAAAATGAGTGCGAGTATGAAGATTACAATTACCGTTTAAACGTAAGTACGTTTTTAAAGAATTTATTGTAAACTAAGACATAAAAATAATAGGGTTTCGAGGTCTGAGGGAAATAGACTAGGATTCTGATGTTAAGAAAAAAATACAGTAATACAATTTAAATATCAACGGGAAAAGAAGAATAATACAATCTTGAAGTTCAGGGATGAAACAAACTACAATTTTAAGTCTGGGGCAAGAATGATAAGAGTCTAAGTTTGAAGAATTGAAATAAATTGGGGTATATAATTTAATGGTGGTGGCACATAGTGTAATAATTTGAATGGAATCCAGAATTGGGGAAGATCATTTTTATTGGAAGCGTCGATGTGAAAAAGATAAAACCAGGTCAGATTTTTAGTTATAAGACATTTGTTTTTCTATATGAATTTTTATTTTATTTTTAATATTGAATTTGCTAAATATGATATGCTTGTGAAGAAGTCAACAAAAGAGGTTGCATACGTATTGAATGAGTAATAAGAAAACAGGTTTAGAATATTCTACACTTTGTTGGTAAAGATAATACATTTTCTTTGGTGACTTTGGGTTTTTGAGTACATACTAGATGGTTGTTAATAAACGAAATTTATAAGAAATGTATTACAAATAATTTCAAAAGCTGTACATAACATATTGGTTTCATTATATAAAATCTAAATTTACTGAATTTTATAATTGCAAATAAATGCTAGCCGAGGTCATAAGATTTAAATAGTACAAAGGCGGAGCCACAAGTTGAATAGGAAAGTGATAACCCGCAAGGCGGTAACGTATCGAATTTTGCCATTGGTAGATAGAGTTGTTTAAAGATAAAGTCCAGTTGATAGCAATATTAAGAAAACAGCTGGAGGAGGAGATAATTACACTTAATCGTGAATATTAAAATGGTGGTCCAATAATTTAGAATTCATAGCAAAATAAATAATGCAGCTCAACGTAGGGGCATGATAATTCTTTTAATACCATAGCAATATATATATATATATATATATATATAAATATTTTAGTAGTTAATTACACAAGGTAAGTTGATAAATACTATCGTATTATAGTAAATAAGATGAAATAATAACTTAGACTTTTATGCAAAGCCCAAGTGATCATTTCAAATCGAGCTAGTAATTGAAAGATGGAAAATATAAGGTCTTGGACAGGACTTGAACCTGTATCCTGGTTTTGTAATAAAATGGACAGTAGTGAATTTGTATAAACAACAAATTTTTAATTTTAAGGTAAAATTTTCTTGTATAAGTAGAAAGGAGTATTTAGCAGTTTATGTTTTGATTATGATGAAAATTTGGGTCTGTCTTTGAGCTCAATTAGACTAACCTGTTTAATTAACGTAAAAGGGGTGGGAGATGCTCCCTTTTATTCAGACTTAGGTCTGCACATATTGTAACTTAATTAGTATGCATCCTACCAGGACTTTAATTCTGGATGCATATTAAAATGATTACAAATTTAAAGTTGAAATTTTATGATACTGATATTTATGCTGAAATTTAATTTTGAAATTTTAATGTATTATGAATATTGATGTAAATAGAGTTAACGTTGATGTTTGTGGTAGGAATGTGTTTGGTTTTTTTATGAATGAGGATGAAAGTTTTAACTAGGTGAGCAGCCGAGGCGGAAAGAGTAAAGAGACGATTATCAGAAGAGATTCAACAGGGCGAGAATCATAGCAAATCTTGACGGCCCAACGCTGAGGCTCGATTCGAAAACCTTAGTTCCCGAATAAATGGAAACATCACAGCAATATATATATATATATATATATATATATATCCTATATATCCTAATACCTAAATACAAACATGAAGTGCATAATTAATAAATCGAAACATAAAAGCACATTCTACTTATTATTTATTTCATCTTAAGGTTAAGAATGCCCGAAAGTCATCTTTCATCTTTTATTCTTCCGGCACTTCCAACTAACACCGGTTCCTTAACGCAACATACCACAAAATTCCAAATAAGCAAGGTAGTGACTCTTCAGGTTCAAACACCTTTTTAACTGATCGTAACGACGATAGCTTAACGAATTCGTGAATTAAAACGTACCCTGCCCTTGCAAGCGTAGGTTTAAAAAATTAATCGCACGCCGCATTTTTCCATGCGGAAAATTTATACTCTCATCTTGAAACTGCGTTTCATTACAATTTTCTACTTCTCTCCCCCATCATTTACCACTCGCTCGTATTACGACATTTCGATCTTACTAATTACCTGTTCGCGAATAATTTATTCATTCTTTTGCGTCGGATGTCTAATTAATGTCATATCTTCCACTACGGAAATTCTATTGATTGCGGTCAGCATCCGGCAATACAGTGCATCAATTTTAATCCAAGGTTAATAAAAGTTGTTGTAATCTTACTTTGTAATGGTCTAGATAATGTGTATGTGATGCAAGAGCACATCTATCCACTTTAAATTTCGCTTTTAAGTAATAGTAATCGTTTTCTTATGATCTGTGACGTATTGACAATATATGTTTGAATGTAATTGTTACAACTAATCCTGTATACTATATGTGATTGAGAAATTGAAGGAAGGTCAGTCTTCAATTAGGCATACGTCACAGATCATAAAATGCGATTACTATTACATAGAAGTGATGCGAAATTATAACCGGATAGATGCGTTCTTGCATCACATACACATTATCTAGGTCATAAACTCGATTTTGAAGGGGTGGAAATTCTTGCAAAACAATCTATTCTTATGAAAAGAAAATTTTTAGAAATGTTTTTCATTAAACGTGAACCGACTTCGATGAATAAAGAATCTGATAATAGTTTAAGTGTTATTTATACTTATTTACTAACATCACCTCACAGGCATGGTTTTGATGGCCCTGTGGATGAGTAGTAACACAAGAGTAAATTATATTTATTGAGGTCAAACTTGCTTACATAGAACTAGTTTTATCAAAAAATAATTATATTGTCACACTAATTATTCATTTAGTTTGTGTTTACCCATTGTGCACACTAACACAGAGAAACAAAATTTTTAACATTTGTCACTATTTAATAATTGTTAACTTGTGAAACGTGTTATATTTGTTAGGTTTAATGCAATTGAAATTATGCTGAGATTTTGGAATATGTTAACAAAATAACTTCTCACATTTGTGTAAGAACTACCTTTTAGTCTATTTTTAGTTGTTATCACTTAACCATTTTTAGTGTCCTGATGAAGAAGTTGAACTATATTTCGAAAGCTAGACATTGCAAACAAAAAAAATGTTAAACTGGTATTCAATTTTGGTCTAGTATTTTCCCTTAACAATTCTACATATAAATATATATTTAACGACCATTTCAGTAAATAAAACTTCATTACAAATTTCATGTTTTGATTATAGTATGTTCTAGTTTGATATTTATAAAAATTGCTCCTCCAAGTTGATCTACCACGGCTAGCTCTGGGCACTACCTCCTAGGATATACTTACCCCAACTACACAATCTTTCAACACCTTTACACACAACAAAATACAAAAATAAAATAAAATCTTTAGATAAGCATACACTCCTTTATTCATATGACATAAATGATTATTCAAACAATCTTAATATTTACATTGTCATATTTACAATAAAATATTTCACACTTTTTTCAATTTAAATTGTTTGTGAGTTATTACACTTCAACCTTTTTATTTTTCAAAGTAGATGGGCCTATCATGAAACCTTAAATTTACCTTTACTTGGTATATGGTGAGCTCAGTATAAACCTTTTTCCCTGATATGCATAAAATATTGCATGGTCAAATTACTCTAAAGACCCGTTTACTCTTTATTTCAAAAATTATTACTCCTGTTTTTATTTACTCAAATAATAATGGAAAATTGTCTTTTATATACGGTAATCAAATTAATTTGCAGTTCATAAAATTTCCACCACATAATTCTAAACACACCTAGTTTTATAACACAATGCCAGCACTACAGTTCAACAATAAAGCAAAATTCGTTACCTGGTGTGTTCTTCGGACGCACTACCTCCTCGGATTTTCCCCACGTTCTCACTCCTACATGGACAGCTACTCCATCTCAACTCGTTCATTCAGTTCCCCCAGTTATTAGTAGATGCTTTTTATACCACCATGTATCCAAATCCAAATTATCTCAATTTAATGTGCCACCAGCACTCTTGTTCAAGAAATACTTGGTTCGTTCACCCCAGTAGCATCTTGTTGTACTCGTCCAACTATTTATATTAATTTGTTTTAGCCCGTTTAATTTGTTACCACTAACTCGTGCCTTTAGAACACTTGTAACAGTGTACGACGGACTGCACTCTGTCGCGGCTTTTAATTTTAAATTACGATGCCTTCTCGATGCTACTTAATGTATTCGAAGCGGATCAGAAGATTAAGAGAACCCTACCACCCCTGGCAAGAGCTTTTATAATCTTCAAACTCGTTCTCTAATCACGTATTTCTACAACTTTTGCTGAACTATCACATTCGTTACAAGCAATTCTCCAAATTTCACCACTCAAAACCCCAACGATCTTTTAAAACTCAGAATTCACTCCTTCCACCATGGCTTTAGCACAAAAAACTAGCTACCAGTTGCAACCGTCGACGCGTACCCAGAAATTCATTCCTCTCCATATACTCTGACTACCTGCAAAACACGCCCATAGTGCCTGCGTCTCTATTTTCCTTGCAGTCATGCATTCCTAACCACTATTTTCTGTCCCACTCGTGTTTTCCTCACTTTCATCGTGCCCTACTATCTACGGTTACTGTTCCCTCGCTAAATGTGCGCCTTGAAAATCGATGTCGTCGACAAACATCTTGCATTTTTGTTTCACCCATTTGTCTTTTAAAATATACTTGTCTGTCACGCGCTTGAAAACTGCCTGTACTTCTATCAGCTGATGTATTCTCTGTCTCCCTTGATTGCTTGCTAACGATTCTCCGTCCCTTAAAATTATTGATTTTTGCTACACAAATAACATACTCGTTCCTTACCTGGCCTTTCCCGCTGTACAATACCTGCAAATATTATCGCCTTGTTCTATAGCTTTCAAAGAAATACTTATTTACTTGAAGCTCTCATTCTCTGAACCCCTTGACCGTTTGTTATGTTATTGTGTAGCCTTCTACGAATTAAACTAACGTACCTTTTAGTTTACGATGCTAAATAAACATCCGTTGCATCAATTATTGATTTTTATTTACCGCGAAACTTAAATGTTTGCCTGCAATAGTCAACCTTGTATTAAATTAGCGTATACAAATTATTGACTTTTCCCTACCGCGAAGCTTTAGTATTCTCCATGGTTGTATGCACTTAACGTATACAAATTATTGATTTTTACCTTGTCTTGTACTAAAGTATACAAACTCTTGATTTGAAGCTTAATAAATAATTTATTATTTTCCTATCTACAGGGTCGTTATAAAAATACCTTTTGGGTACACATTGACCTTTAACCTACACAGTATAATATATATATATATATATATATATATATATATATATACATATATATATATATATATTGCTGTAGTAATCCCTGTGTTGGAGCGTCACTGAATGAGTGCTGTGACAACGCCGCTCGTTGGGAGCGTCGCTAAATGCGTGCTGTGACAACGCCCCGTTTTGTGCGCCGCTAAAAGAGTGCTGTGATTCAAATACAGCAAATTGTAAAATTCGAAATTATTCACTCACCTTCCTTCCTAACTTTGCCTGGCTAGCTCAACGGAAATGTTGCAGTTTTCAAAATGAAGACAAACACAGCAATATCACAAAGCATTTATACAGTATGGAATGTTTTCCTTCATGCAAAAGCATATAGATCATTTACAACATCGTGTTTTTCAAACATCAAATAATTTCTAAGAAGTACTTATTTAAATAATTATAAAAACGTTCCTTACCTTATTTTAAATTTTTCAGAACTAAATTTCTTCTCATGGATATTTTACCTGGTTTTTTATTCCTACGCTTGTAAGGTTTGTTTGGTCACAAAATCTTTGACAGATAACCTATTAAGAGGTTAACGTGTTTCGAACCCTGAACACAAACTTTCTTGGTAAAAAAATCCTCACATAAAAAATATTATATGGTTAACACTTATTATTCTACCTCAATTTAAATGACAAATACTTCCGTATCAGTTTAAAATAATTCTAAAACTAATACTTGCAGAACCCACAAATCGCTCCTCCAACTTGTAATTAAATATTTTCTTATTTTAAATTCACATCAAATCAGCTTAAAAGATTTTCCATATTTAAAATCCTCGTTTCAAACAGCAGCTACCGAAGTTCATTTTTTGCTTAAATCTTCCTTTCGACTATTTGATAAAAAATTTTAAAATAGCGTTATATTGAAGAATTTTCCCTCTTGAATTTAATAATTTCCACTTTTACGTAGGTTACGTTTAAGACATCACTTCCATATTCATTGTAACATCATAATTATTAAATTAAGGTATGCTTACTGCACACTTCAAATATCGCTTGCAATTTTAATCAAAGATCGAATTCATCAATAAATGCCTGTATTTAATAAACGCTTCCTTATATATACAAGATTATCTATTTCTAGAATGTAGTAGTATTTGCGCGATTTCGTTTTCAATAATACACGCTTATCTTACGTAATAATCTAGGAAATCCTCATTAGCGTTCAAAATTGTTGCGTTTTCTTACCTCGTTATCACATTCCAATTGTTAGTGACATGCGGTGCTCGTCTTTGTTTAACACCCAAAGATATTGTGGTGTCGCATGTTAATCTAGTAATTGCGAAAGGTAATAAATAACTTTTATCAATTTTTGTTAAATTATGTGGATTTTTTTTATTGTTCCGCACGCTTCGTGGAATAAACGTTTATTTATTAATAAGTTCAACGAAGTTCACGAATTTCTTCTCAATTCCTCTCAAAAATACGAGAACATGTTTTATTTAAATTGAGTTTAGGTAATACACAGGGAAATTAATTTAAACTTTAATGGATTTATAATGCAAATTAGTTGCATTTTATAGCAAATATTTACTTTCACGGTAAAACGTGTTTTAAGATTAAAACAAGGGTTTTACATACAAGATTGATTGTAGTTTTTATGCTAAATGCGTAAAGCTATCACTATTCTGTGCTATTTACAGCAAATAAAAAACATTTTTATCAAAAATATACTGATAATTAACAAGTGAAAATATATGAATTTGTATTTATCTTAAAATAATCGATTTGCGTTCGCATTGAATGCGTTTTCAAGGTATCTTAAAATTAATTATCTGTACCTATACAGCTTACGTTATTTGCTATTTATTTAGAATACGCTTATATCATATAGGGTGATTATATATACACGTGCAATTGCATTTTTCGCTTGTAAATCAATGGATTAAGGTACGCTTGTAGCATACAGGGCGTAACCATGAATTTACCTAAATTTTTATTTTTTTTTATTCTTTTATATTTTAGTGGCTTTATTTGTAGAATTTAGGTTTCAATGACCTCTCGTGACTCCTTATCACGTCAATATTACATATATTTATTTGGGCTTGACCTAAATAAACAAATAAGTAAATAAATCACGCGGCAAATGAATTGAGATGAATTGCGTTAGTACAAATTTCAAAAAAGCTCAGCTATAAAGTTGTCCGACGAAGATTCAGTACTTTCATTTACTTTGTGGCAGGAAAATATAGAACTACTCTAGTGCTATATATACTTTGCAACATTAATCTAAACTGTGACTAGTTTGTAAATAAACAGTTGAAAATTACTGCTAGCAAACTGCGCCATGCAAGTTTCTACGAACTAGAACTAACTTTGAATTAGCTGGTGGGGACAATAGTTCCAACTATCCCTAAAAAGGTATCGCATTTACACCAAATAACGAAATGTGACATTCCACTGAAGTTCAAAGGCTAGCAGTGATTCTCATGTTTTTATTCTTTGTCGAATGCGTTTAAAGCGTCGATGAATGCTGAAATAAAGACAAGTTGTTTAGAGTAATTCAACGTTTGTGGGTTTTATCGTAGGACTGATTCGCTTTAGATATCTTTTTTGCCCTTTTCCCAACAAATCACAACATCATCACCTATTGCATATTGTAAAATTTACCCTTTTTGTAGAAGCGGATAGCGTTTCAAGATGGCTACTATTGGATATATTCTTATTGTATTTTTGAGATTGAGATTTTTTTCTAAACGGTGTATTAGCTCAATCCTTATGTTTGCGTTTTACCATGACAGAATCCGCAGCGCCAACAAAATAGCGTGTCCCATATCGCGGTCGTGTTACGGTAGAAAAAAATCAAATGGGAAAGAAACATTTTTTAATTTGGATGAGCAGATTAGATATGGACGCACTCTGTATAGTACACTTCACGAATAATTAATTCTGATTTAACATGCTATTTCAAATTTTGTTTCTATAAAGGTCATTCAGGAACAAACTATAACTTCAATCCGTAAATGAAAACTCAATATGACAAGATACTCCGGATGCACTTCTCGTAAACAAGATAAATTACAATAGACAGGTGTCGTCCATCCTGACCAGCAAGTACATGAAAATAATATCATATTGCAACAACAATACGAATGGCATGCATTACAATAATCTTATTAATAAGCATAGACTAAACTTGTTACATGTATTACCGGAATGCAGACTGCAATTAAAAGGATTTTAAAGTGGGAAAAATGACAGTAGTTGAATACCCTACGAAAAAATGAATAGAAATGTCTAAATGTAATAATTCGAGCAAGTAATTTGAGGAAGGGTAAGAAGTTGAGGGTTGAAAAAAAATGCAGCTTCAACAACAACTTCCATAGGGAAAAAACGAGGCGCGCAACTTTTTTTTAAACTCACACTTGCACGGGTGGGGTACGTTTCAATTTACGTGTTGCAGAATTAATGCCGCTATGACCGGTTAAAGGAGTTAGGACCTGGAGAGTTCATCCTTCCTGTATTTTGAAATTTTGTGCTGTATTAAGTTAAACAAGCTTGTTAGCTAGAAAGACGAGAAATTAAATTGCTGGGGGTCTGGAAAACCTGAAGGTTTTAAAGATTGCAATGCAAGCAGTGAATAGTATTATGAGCTTTTGTGTTTATACTTTTTAATAATGTGAATGTTTAAATGCAAACAGGTTTATATTTATTAAGTGGAACATTAATCATACATGAAAGCAATTATACTGTTGAACGGAGAATTAGTAACGGAACGACTATTGATTAAATTTAGTCATAATGATACCGCGCATGAAAGTTTTTAATATTTTAAAATATTAAGAAATACGTACGGATGAAGTTTTAAATGTAAATTTTATTGGTAGAATTTAGGAATAGAGAAAGCATAAAACAATACTAGTTTGAATGGACAATAACAGAATAAAAGGAAAGGTTGATATTTCACTGTTTTCTAAGTTTATTATAAGTACATTTCAAAAAATTGAATTTAGAATTCCCTCCCATGTAATACGGAAAACGAGAATTGGAGTGGTATAGATTTAATTTAATGTTCTTTTTGTAGGACCTCTTTTAGTAAAACCTGGTCAGATGCACGTTAAGAAGTTAGGTTTTTCAAATATATTTGTAATTATATTGCAATTATTTAAGCATAGTATAGGTTAAATATACCTGGAATTTGACCTGCATTTATTTATGAACTAGAACCAAAATTAAGTCATTGAAACAGAATATCCAATCACCCCGTGATGGAATCGTATTTGAAAGGCCTTTTTATATTTCAAATTTATTTAATTTGACCAAAATATCGATGATTGTTTTTATGGTATTTTAGAGACAATTATGTTATATTATGATAAATTTAGGAAACCTGAAGCAAATGAGACCTATGCGGAATAACCGTCACCTTATACGGATAATATTGAAGAGATTTCTGAGATAGGCGGTTTGGCAGCTCTTAATTACGACAAAAGGAATGTCTTTCAAGGCAAGTGAATTCCGTAACTCAGTTAGTTTGTATTTCAGCCATTTTATTGTTTTTTTAATTTTATTATCTTTATGGTTTCTACCATGAGCACCCACATCCGCACCACTGCAGTTAGCTGAAGCACCCTTAAACAGTTACGGGTCTTCGCCCTTTCAAGGTAAATCCAATCCATAACGTAGAGCTCATTTTACGCGTAAGAGTCCTTCAAAATACAATACTTTAAACTAATTAACTATTTAGACAATGCAACGGTCAACATGGTGACTGTGTTGCGTTCCACTTACTCCATTCCAAATACTTTCTAACGCGTAAAGCAATTTACCGTTCGCATTATGTATTCAAAGCTCGCACCACATAGGGGTGGGGTTGCCTTTGCAAATTTGGATCTTTTACGGATAAGGAACGCCCACCGTGTATCATAAATTATTATATTTGTAAAGTTAAATGTTACGCCCGTGTGCGTTTAACTGCTAGAATTTACATTAACTCAACATCCACTCCCACAAGTTCAAAAGATCTATTGCGTTATTTATACCAAAGATATATCAATCATAAATGGAGGGAGGGAGAAGGTGGAAAAAAATAATAACCGAGAAAATATTTAAGAAATGTAGCAAAGATACTTTGAATATTTAGGAAGAAAAAAATTAAAAATTTGAAGATATATTATACAGATAAAGAATCAATCAACGACATAGGAACGAAAAAAGATGACGCAATTTACCAAAAGAATAAAGAAATCCAGAAAATCAAGATGTTATGATGCGAGATATGTTTAAAAAGATAAATAAAAAGTATTAATTATTATGAAGGAGTATTATGTGTAAAATTCTTTGACTTTTTATGCCACTTTCTTTGTGGTTTACTACCGAGATAATCGAGTTTATAGATAAGTGTATTGACAAAAGTCTGGTTTTACATAGGATAAATTTCAGAGATACTTTAACAGAAAAATTTGTTCGTTCATATCAAAAGCTTCTTTCGTTTCTAAATGTAGATAATAAATTTTAAAGGTTTAATTTTAATTTACGAAAAAGGTTTTTAAAAGGTCAGTTACAACTTTCTATTCGAAAGTTGGCGAATAAATATAATCAAAGGTTAGGTTAAGTAAATTAATAGGTAAAAGAAATATTCAAGAAGGAAATTTTTACTCAAGTCTACCTAAATAAAAAAATTTAGCATTCAAACGAGAAAAGAACGATTATTAAAAATCGAAATCTTAAGTGAATGAGTAGAAATCACTGCAGTATAAATATTTCAAAACTAATTAAAAATTATAAATGTTTGTTCTGCAGAAATTTACATAAACGGTAAGTATGCCTTAATATAAAAAAAATTATTCGACTAAAGCAAATTAGAAATAAGTCCAAGTCATTTATAAAAAAAAAAAATGTTAAAATAAATACGACGGTGTGTCAAAATAAATCAATGTATACAGGACTAATTACGAAAATAGGACTATTTATGGGTTAGTTGTAAAATACAAGTAAACGTAAATTATTCGCAAAAAGCCACAATTTAAAGGCATTAAGTTTATTGACAACCAATGACTAATTATTACCTCAAAAACTCTGTCTAGATACGAGAGAATTACGCTTCCTGCATTACATTAAAAGATCACGCAAAAGATTACATGAAGTTGTACAAACGCAAACAATTTCATGTATTCTACGGTATCACAGCCTACGCAAATTTGAAAACAAGAAACGGAATTATTATGAAATTGAATGTTTGTTTGCGGTACAATAGTAGAGTTGATACCTTTAGTCTGGATGGTAGATCAAATACCAACAAGCAAGTATTAAAACAAGGGATGTGGTTACATGCAATTTAAATTAATATACCTAGTTCATGCTGCAATCGATAAAATTGGTTTCTCTTTATAATTAATACAAAAAAAGGAGCCAACTTTTGCCATTTTTTAATTTATAAACCATATTATGTTAATGCAATCCACCCCATTAGTTGAAGACCAATTATTACGTGCAAGGTGTGAGCACCAGTTATTACGTACCTCTTACGTAATTAAACAGTAAGGTTCAAATAAATGCAAATTTCTACATATGGTTCTTAAAGTCATAACACCTACCGTTCAGTCTCCGACGACGAGCTTTTCTCAATGTTCTCCGTGCGATCCGGTGTTGTTCATATCTTAACATTATGCTGGCCGTGGTAAAAGGTAATGCTCTACGGCAAAGGTGAGAGGGAGTTGGATTAGATAACTAGCACCACATCAAGGGCTCCCACGAGAACGACACTCTTACAAAACAAAACAGTTTCAGTTGTTTCCCGGTACACCAGTGATCGACCTTCGTTCGTGTGAATGACTTCACTCGTCTCAAGATTGTATTCATCACCCTCGGAATTGGTTCATTCAAATTGACTGTCCTGCAATCATTTGAAATAGAGAACCTCGACATTTCGATAATGCGTGTACGTAGTCATTCCCCGAGTACTGTGAAAAATTCCCGAGATTAGCTTAGCGTATTTACACTTATTACATCATTTTAAACCTACAATTTGACTAATAATTTACAACGTGCACAGAAATGGATTCAATAAACAAAAATAATTTCTTTAACTTTTAAACTAAATAAAGTAAATTTAATGACTATAAAGAAATGGAAATTAGTTATCCAATAATTACAAAGGTATGTTACGTAAAAATAAGGGCTTTTGGTAACGTAGCTTTGTAGTTTGAGCTATTCCCCTTTACATTTTGCAATTTATTAATTTGTTTATACAAGTGCCCACTCTCGCACCACTGTAGTTAGCCGGTGAACCCTTAAAGTTGTTACGGCAGTCTCGAACGTTCTAAGCAATTTAAAATTTATCAACCTAGTGATTCTTTAATCCGCAACAACTTGTATAACAAAAAATCTCAGATTTCTCTAAATTTACTACATTTTCTAATATTAACAATGTTTATATAAAAACGCTTTCAAACCCACACGCTTATTTAAATTGATGATTATCCATTTGTAGATCTCAACATCTTTTATCACTGTATATGAGTATATACGCTCATTTTAGCCTATGCTCATTTCTCGGAAAGTGAAGGGTGTTAAATCCAGCTATATTACGCAGGACAAACTAAATCAGGAAACCTCATTAATTTAAATAAGTGTAATAAATAAAGAAATAATAAAATAGAGTGAAACCGCGCATCCCCCCCCAGGACTTAAAAGTAAAGTCATAGTGATTGTGATCTCCCCCAGAACTTTTAGTGCATATTCACCAGGACTTTAACAGTGCATATTCAACTCCCCCATAAAAGTAGAAAACCGATAGATGTAGGTAGATGGCCAGATCTTCGGATGCTGAAGAAATTTATATTGGAGGTAAGAATAAAATTGTGGCGGCTGTACTCGCACGAGCATTGATTTGTGATTTTAAACAGATTTTGAAATAATCTAACAAGAGCGTTTTTGTGTAATGGCGCTAGTCGATATAATGCTCATGCGAGTGCACCTGATAATGTATTTCCTTTTGCTAATATATGCACTGTTACATGCTTTTGCTTATTCAGATCAGGGAGGACGAATTTGTAAATTTATAGAGCAGGCAAAATAGCTGGATTCCCTATTAATACTTTTGGCAATTGCTTAGAAAATTTGAATCCATTTTAAATTAGCTAGCTAGATTTGGATAGTTTTAAGTCGACCCTTCAGGTCGCACTGGTAAGTAGAGCCGACGTCTGCTATCCGGTATTACGTATCCCTCCCCCTCTCATTTTTGCTTGTGTCTTGTTGATCGGGCACACTCCAAAGTCAACGCTAGGGATACCATTATTTAAACCCTGTTTTTAGTTTTTGTTTCAGTTTGTTAGATTTTTATTTAGAATTTTATTTAGGGTGGATTAATTATGAAGTTAGAATTAATAAGAAGCACGTTTATTTTTCGCGTTTAAACCCAATGTAGTACCTCCGGGTGGAGCATTGGGGACATGGACGCAAGTATAGCGGCCCTAATTCAAATTATAATGTATTACGCAGGAACCTGGTAATTACAGATGTTTAGAAAAATTTTGAAGTTCCATGCCAGTGACAAACTGTTTACAAACGTTTTATAAACAGTAGCTATTAAGGAAACTTCTTCAACTTTTTGAAAAATAATGACTGAAAAACCGTAATGATTGTCAGGTATAGACAATTTGACGAAATTCAGCAAGAAAAAGAATACCTTCTAAGTGGACACACCCTAAACACATTTCTATAAAAAGCTTCTAAGGAGTTTATTTACGTATTCTTCCATTTACAACCCCTCGCTTGCACTTCAGTACGCTGTATGCCACTTTTGAAACTCTAATATAAAACCTTTAAATTTTCCCATTAACGTACATTCGCTACCTTGCACAAATGACTCAGCAAATCCCGTTTACAATGTTGCGGAAACTAGCCAACGTCGTTAAAGTTCAAGAACATGCTAATTGCTAGCTTTCGCTTTATATTTTTTATAAGCTTTCCATTTATACGAGATTTTGTAATCATTACTTGAGTTTCACAAATGCTTTAAGCAGGAACTTAAACCTTATTCAATACAATGCTTTGTGTACCTTTGGAGTTTGTTACATTATTCCTATACTCCCCGGGGCTCTGTAATAATGTATTTTAAACCGCAAATTATTAAAACTCCCTTTGCTTGATTTCCAACTGGATCTCATTATTACTGAAAGTTATTCTGTGCTGTATAGGATTATGATTTTGCGCTAATTGAGGTAAATAATGCATAGAACACGATAATCTTAATGTAAGATTTGGTGAATGATTATAAATGAAAGCGCTATTAACTTACTAATTTGTACAAATAATATCTACCAATGATAATCGTCAATATAAATTATTTAGTAGAATTTTCTAAAGAATTTGCTTACGGGCGTTGGCAACCTTTTGAGGTACTCGTTTTTTGGTGGTTTATCCAGGATTTTCACTCAGGTCAAATATGAACTTTTTTATTCTCTAAATTTATCTGTTGTTTAAAGGTTGTAACGAATACGATTACCTGCTTCATTAATGTACGCTTTTGTTCTAAATATTTATTTAACAAAAATCCTTTATTATTAAGAAAATATCAAATTCCTATTTTAGCAATATAATATCTATTTGTTACTTAGAACTCCACCTATGTCTATGGACTCGAAGTAGAATTTAGGTTTTCTTTTATCTGTGTATGTGTTGATGCAACAATCCAATTCTGCGCGTGCTTGAATATTAAATTGCCTCGTGATCAAGGTTCGTCATTTAACGTCCTAATGTGATCAGATAAACAAGTTTGTCGAGACGTGGGCCAGCTGGTTTTAAAAATATGCACTCCCAAAGGCAGGTGAAATGGTGTCAAAGTACACCATTACACCGATTTATAGTTTAATCGACCTGTAGTTGCTGTAAAATGAACATCATCTACGGTAGGTGAATAAATTTCAATTTTGCATCCAAATCATTTTCCCGTTTCCTTTTCAGCGCCAGTTTTAGTCTAAGTGCTATGGAGTATTGAAACACAAATTTTATGTAGATACAGTAGTAAAACGCTTGTATGAAGCTAATTGTTATAAAATATTGAAGCACTATATTCTACGTATCTAATTGTTATGGAATACTGAAGCACAATTTTTGTTATGCAGTATTGAAATTCCAAATTCTCAAGTGTTGCTATGGAGTATGGTGGAATTTTCCGTAAATCTTGTTTTGTATAGAAGCCAAGCTGTAGAGCCGTGCAGGTGTGAACCGCGCGCACTTGTTGTCGTAACCACACACATGATTGACGAAAGCTGAGGTCTAGCGGATTATTTGTGGTGAGTCTTCTCCAATTCTAATTCAATTTTCGTTTCATGGAACCATTACTGGAAATGTATAATAATTTTTGTAAATTTTATATAGTGATTTAAATTCGTACGCGTAATGTTTTTTGTTCAGAATTTTATAGTTGGATATTGCATAAATGTTCTTATGAACACAATGAAATTTCTATAAGATAACCTTATTTGAATTTACAAGGTTACACTAAAAAGTACTCGTAACTAAGCACGTGACACGTTAATATTTGTTTGTCACATTATAAAATCTAATTTTTTTGACAGTACTATTAAAGTACAGATTAGTTCAAAACATAAGTATTTTTGACCTTTGATTCAAGAAATTAATTTAATTAAAATTGTAGTTCTGCAGTTTAAAAAAAGTCAATGTACTTAACAAATTATATGTAAGTCAAAACAGGATCCTATTTAGGTATCATACACAATTTGTAGAATATTAACAAAAACTTTTTGATTCTTCTAAAGAACTATAATAAATTTACACATGTAAAATTCAAACAAATAATAAGAGACTACTTGTAGACATTATTAAAAGTAGATATCTAAAAAGCTTCAGTACGTAAAAAATTGTACAAATTATGTATATATATTTTTTTGTAAATCAATAGAAAGTGCAATAAGTTGTTTTAAAGCTTTTTTTCATTGAAGTTATCAATAATTTTTCTATAAAAGCAAGCGATCATATTTATAAAATTTTTGTAGTGAAGTAGGATAGATTATTGGTATTGTGTTTGAAAATTTTTTGAGGTATAATCTTGACTAGTTAATGCTTTTGGAATTCTTTTTTTTTTTTTGATAAAGTGACTAGGCTCTAGCCATAGTTATAAAATGTCAAGAAGTGATTAAAATTTCAGATAGTACGAGATCGTCGTTCGAACTCCAGTTTGCAGAGTCACAAGTAAGTATTATATTTCTATGTTTTGCTCGTTAAGGATATTTTTTTTTCGAAGATTTCCGTATCTTTGGATTGTTTCTCATTATAGCTAGTATTAAGATACGGTGGCGTCCATTAAAAATTCTTTTATTATCGTATACCATTCTACGACCCTGGCTCATAGCTCCGTCCTAAGTTGAAGAAGCTTAGCTGGCTGGAAGATCTCTTTAGAGGGTCCTATTATACTCAAGGCCATTTCCCATCCTCTTTACCCTGGGCTTAAACCTTAGACAGGAACCCCTCATAATTTATTGAGGCTCTGCCGCCTATAAGGTAGAGTAAAGACACCATAAAAAAATAGTGTAACAAAGTAGAGTTCTCAGATTTTAAATTTTTTGAAATTTTTGAAATGTTACAATCCGAGAGAAAAGGTTAAATAATTGAAAAATGTCTAACACATTATATTGTTTAAAGTCTGGCGTCAAACTAAATTTTTATTTTTTAAGCTTTGAATTTGTTCTATTTCCTTGAATTCACAATGTTTCGAAAATACAGTCGTTAGTTATCCTGAGGACATGCAGCTCTATTTGTACGGTAAAATATTCCAGAGCTAAAATAGTGCGCTATTCGAATCTCTGGGCGTAGACTACTCAAGTGAAAGTCATTGCAAAAGATAAATGTAACGTTCTACGAGTCGGAGCGTGGAATGGCGGCAAAGTTTAAACCGTTGTAGTAGGTTAGAAAACTGGAAAAGAGAAATGGACAGACTGAAGCTAGATGTAGTTGGAATTCGTGAGAGACGCTGGAAAAGAAAAGCAGAATATTTGGTCACAGGATTACAGAACATTAACACAAAATTCAGCAAGCGACTTTTGAGAGTAGATTTAATAATCAACAGCAAAATAAGGCAGATGGTAGATAAGCTACTATCAACACGATAACGAAAGAATTGTAGTAGTAAAGATAAAAACCAAGCGACAACCCACCACAGTAGTGCAAGTCTAAATGTCTACCAGCAACGCAAACCATGAAAGAGTTAAAATGGTATTCGAAGAGGTAAAAGATATCATACAATACCTTAAGGAAAATAATAGTTTGATTGTAATGGGAGACTGGAATACAGCCGTTAGAATAGAAAGACTAGGTAAAACAGTAGGAGAACATGGCCTAGATGAAAGGAAGAACGGGGAAACTGACTAGTAGAATCTTGTATAGAACATAATCTGGACCGACACTTTGTTTAAGAAACAAGAAAGAAGTCGGTATACCTGGGTGACGCCTTGAGACACTGGAAGGTATTAGCTACATTACATAACGGTTAGACAGAGATTTAGAGACCAGATTCCTGATTTTACATGTAATTTTTCCAATGCTCCACCCGAAGGTACTACATTAGTCAAGAAGCGAGTTTTTTACCTGGAAAATTTTGAATTTTGCCAAACCCTTGCTGTTCCAAGCAAGGTAGGGATTTATAACATGCGTGACAACACTCACACACGGGACCTCCATTTTACCTCTCATCTTCAAGCGGACCGTGTCGGAATTCGAACTCGGGACCTTGTGTGTAGTAGTCACATACATACCTCTACGTCACGGAGCCGCCTAGGTTCCTGACTGTAAGAAATATTCGAGATCAGATGTAGACTCTGACCCGCATTTGCTGGCAATGCAAGCTGAAAATAAGCAAAAGTCAAATATATGAACTTTTGATAAGTTGAAACAGCATGAGATGACGCAGAGTGTCAAAGAGAGTGCAGAGTTTGGAATAATTGGTGAGGGCGAAAGGTACTCTAGAGGGGGAATGATACGTGCTGGAAGAATGGTTACAGGAAAAACGCAAAGGCGTTGAAGTCTATGGCTGTAAGAAAGACCGTTTCAGCTTACAATAAATTCAAAGTAACATTTGAATAACAGCAAATAGTTGTACAAATCTAGGGGATTCAAATGGAAAACCACTTAAGGTAAAGAAGAAAGGGCTGATAGATAAAACAAATATGTAGAAAAATTTTATCAAAGAAAAGAACTTAGTGTTCAAGTAATTAAAAGAAAAGAGGCAGTTGATGAGGATGCAATGGATGACAGATACAAAGGTCTGAGTTCGACGACATTGAAAGATCTGAGTGGTAATAAGGTATATGAAATTTCTAATAGCCCTTCAGATTTGCTAAATACCATGAGAAAAATCTAACCAAAATCGTCTACAGACGCATGGAAAACCAGATAGAAAGAGAATAGGTTGAAGACCAGTTCGGTTTTCGCAGAAATGTTGGAACATGTGAGGCCATATTGAATCTATGACTTATTTTGGAGGAAAGGATTAAGAAAACAAAGCCGCGGTTTTGGCCTTTATTGCTCTAGCAAAAGATTTTGACAATGTTGATTTGAATAATCACTTCGAGATTGTAAAGGGGTGTGGAGTAAATTATAGAAAACAAAGGGTTATCTACAACTATTACAGAAAGCATACTGCAGTGAAAAAGTCAAATAACACGAAAGGAATGCAATACTGTAGAAGAGAGTGAGGTATAATTACAGTCTATCTCCTTTGCTGTTTAACTTGTACATAGAACAAGCAATGAAAGAAATGAAATAAAAATTTGGAAAGGTGTTAAAATTCAAGCACAAGAAATTAAGACATTAAGGTTTGCAGATGACAAGGTCGGTTTATCAGGAATCTAGAGAACTTGTTAAAGGGCATGAAATCTATTTTGTAAAATTATTAAACGATGAACATTAATAAAAGTAAAACAAAAGTGACGGACTGCTGTCGTGTAAGATCCGGTGAAACGGTAAACATGAGATAGGGAGATAAATCTCTGAAGGAAGTAGAAGAATTCTGTTACTTGTGTAACAAGATAATAAGAGGCCATATACGCAAAAAGGATATAAAGTATAAATCATTTCTAAAACAAGAAAAATTTGATGACTTCAGATACAGATTTAAGTATTAGAGAAAACGTTTCTGAAGGTTTTGTATGGAGCATAGATCTGTATGGAAATAAACCGTGGACGATAGGCAATACTGAAAGAAAGAGAAAGGCAGCCTTTGAAATTTGGTGTCGGAAAAATTTTATATTAGTGGATTAGGTCACAGATGAGGAGGTATTGAGACGCATTGCTGAGAAGCGAGCCCTGTTTGCAAAATGTAAAGAAAATGAGAGCTAGGGTGATTAAACATACCTTGAGGCATACAGGATTACTTAATTTGATATTAAAGGGCATACAAAGGCTAAAATGATATAGGCATACCGAGGCTTTAATATAATAAATAAATTCAGATGGATGTAGAATGCATTAGTTACGTTTCAATACAGACGTTAACTTAGGATAGGTTGATATGGAAAGCTGAATTAAAACACCCTACGAACTGAAAATCCAACAACTAATTCTTTCATTTTTAAATATGCTCAAAACTTTGTGATATGTCTTATGGTTTGTTTTATTAAAAATGTTTACGGTTGAGATATATTTGTTTGTAAATAACCTTGCCGTTATTTGACCTTTTTATTTGGGAGGTAATTGAATGTTAAACTTTATGGTTAACACGTCCGTAGTTTTAGGATACTCCTGGTTCACTTTTCAATGCGATAGTGTTGTTGTTAGGTTTACTTGGAATACATTTTTAACGAATCTGTTATTTTGTGACACCATATATTAAAAGTACTCCCACATATAGAGATCATTTACGAAATACTTTTCGTATCGCATGTCCTATAACTTTCCTTTTTTGAAAAAATTATGTTCCTATAGCCTCGTGATAGAAGGCAGCCGTCTGTGCTTTCAGCTAAAACTCTACGCTGACCTATATTGAATCAACCAATACAGATATTGTGAACCGATAATTTACTCGAATCGCCTGATCCACACGTGGAATAAGATCATTGTCGATTAAATTTCGTCTGCACTGCACCACGTAACATGAAGTTATCGAATGTCAGCATGCACTTCACACTAAGCGGGAGATTTCTTGTTTCAGGTATGTTTACGTGCTTACGATGCGGTCAGAACTGACAAATGCTACGTAACGCGATCGACAGGCACACTAGAGACGCTACACAACACATCTGCGCACAGCGTCATCAGATTTCACTGTGACTTTAATTTTGCGACCGATCAGACTTTGAAAAAGAATTTCCCTCGTATCTTGGATGAGTAATACAAACACTCGAGAAACCTGCATCGCTATCTTAGGCAAGTAACTTGCAGTAATATATTTACTCTTTATTTTATTATCAGTTCAAACTGCTATATTACATTTTGCCACCTTTTTCAGGTTATAAATATTACTTTTACTTTATCTTGTCAGTATACTGCCTTTACCTAGTACAGGTTTATGTTTATAGTTTCAACTCAAGCTCCACGATGCGGTGCCAATGTAACAGTTTTCTTAACCTGACGTTGTGAGCGCTAATGTGGAAATTTATTTCTTCAGCGCCTGGGGAGAAGATAGAATAACAATTCGGAATTTAAAAGGAACTGAACTTTTTACGCATGCGAGTTGAAACTATAGGAAATTTCTACACTACGACTAGCTCGGCCCTTATCCTACGGGAGATCATAAAAGGGGTTGGGTTGAAATAATCTTTCTGAAATGGAAAACTAAATAAAATGAAGTTGGACGCTACTGTGTTTAGCAAGTATTACAAAAAAAGTGATTTTAAGGTAGATACAGAAACCCTATCGAAGAGAATCATTTATAATTTTTAACTCGCCCTTTTTAGAAAATCGAACGTTTTAAAATCAGAAGGTATCTATTATATAACAAATAACTTTTGTCTAACAATAAAAAAATTTAATAAATTCACATGTGTTATACTGTTTAAAGTCTGGTGTCAAACTCAATTTTTATTTTTTGAGCTTTGAATTTGTTCTATTTTCTTGAATTCACAATGTCCGTTTTCATCTAGGATTTAATCTCTGTTTGTTTCCCGTCCATTAAACTAAAATTTCTCTGAGAATCAAATTCTTTAGTGGTCACCATAACTGATTGGATTTTACAGTATCAAAATATTTAGAAGACTGGATTTCATGGAATCAACTCGTTCCCAAATTAATTATTGAACTACTTATATTTATGTGTAGTTATTTAAATAGCAGCTATATTAGTTTAAAACTTGTTGTGGCAATTTTAACCCCATTCTTCTGCCCATTAGAAGCGATGGCCGTTAAGTAAGAAAAATTTTCAAAATGAGAGTTTGGTTGGATTGTGAAGTAGCCGTGGTGTTGACGTTGTGCCATGCCAGATTTCCATAGTGCATGTTACAACTGTGAAGACCAAATCTTTTCTTTAAAACAAAGTCTTGTTTATAAAAACTATCTGCAACCAACATTGCTTGGACAAATTTAATATTCCTTTATGATAAATTACATAAGCTTCCTTAGTATGAAAATTTATACAGAATAAATGCTTTGTTTTTTTTGTTAAAAAAAAAAGGTTTATTTTGTTTACAAGCTATCTGTTACAAAATCTCTTATACCAAATTTCACAATAATGTTTAGAAATCACAGGTTAATCTCTGTTTAGTTTCATTTATCTTAGTTTACTTAATACACAAGTGGTGTAGTTTTAATTCTTGACCACTCAGAAGTTGAAGTTTATATCAATAACGCCACTTTCTGGTTTTTGAAAATGGTAAAGACAGGTTGTATCGGTCACTTCTTCCGGTATATTATCTTGAGTTTGTTTGTGCTGAACATGCTCTCTTACCTATTTTACTCGGCATTGTGGTGTACAGCTTTAAGCAACAGTTGTCTTCCCAAGTGGTTTTGCCTGTCATCGTTTTTATGATGGATGTACCGGTTACCTGTGTATCAAAGATATGTACTACGCACATTGATAATTCAAAAGATTTTTAAATGAGTACTCTGTCTTGTGTCTTGTACAGAAGCTTTAACTAAATATAATTTTATATACAACAACCATCTTTTGTTACACAACAACTGTAGTTTCTATATCAACTTTAATTTAACTTTTTGGAAAAATTGATGAAGATACAAATTTATTTTGCCTGAAGTGACATCAGTAAAAGTGGTGTGTTCACGCCGTGCTTTAAATTCACTTAATGTCGGTAAACACAGCTGTCTTAGTTCTTGTTTTTTGCCTGTTTTCAATATATGGTTTAACGAAGCCCGTTTTACTGGATATAATCAATTATATGTGAGGTATTTTATACCATGCTCATAGGTATGTCTTTTGTCTTTTGCCTACATAAAACAAACTATTAGTTCCTGTTTGATAAAGTAATCAAATTGTATCTTTATATCTTATCTATTAATTAATCTAAAAAAATACAAATAAGCAAGTGATCTTACTAAAAATTGTGCTTTTACTTAATTTAGATTATAACATGTGCAAGCAAGAGCTTCATAAAATTCCTCTTTATTTTTGGTACCTTAATAACAAGTTTTACCACTCTAATTATATTGTGTTTCATTTCCTTAAGAACGACAAAACTTTAGTCTGGAGGCGAATGTTTATTAATATTTAGAATTAGTTAGATACTACAAAGTATTAAATTCTTTAGTTTCACAAACCTTACTTCTATTGATATGCAAACATATAAATGTCAACATTTACAAATTGAAAACATTACTTTTGAATATAGCAAAGGTATTATTCAAATTTATCGAGTTTTATTTGGTATTATATTGTATATATTTTTCTTTCAGCTGTCTTTACGTTGGTTACCTTTTAATTACCTTATAACCCCTGATGATACAAGTCTCATGTATTCTCCGCAGCCAGCTACGGTCGACGCTTAGCCCCGCCAAAGTATTTACAAAATACTTTGTACCCCGACTTAGTTTCGCGTAAATAAGTCGGCCACAACATTTGCAGTCTAATTTATCTTGTACTTTCTTTGGTAGCTCAGCTGTGGTCAGAATTGGGATATTCGTACCAAAGATAATGTTTAAATTCGTTAATGCTTGAAAGTGATGACATATGCCCTAAAGCAATTTACTCATTCATAAATGATTTGTATCGCTCTCTTAATAGTAGTAGATTGCGTTCCAAATTAGCAAATCGATTTAAAGCAATATGTTTTGATTCACCCAATTCTAAAAGAAGATATTTAAATGGAATCTTAACAATAAAGTTTCCATTATCATTTTTCCTACGATCCACGAAAACTCTTAACAAAAATTAGTAAAAATTGGTATTGGAATGGGATTCTTTGTTATTTTCTAATTCATAAATTCTATAATCTAAACTTGCTTGCTAAAAATTAAAACTTACTTTAGTAATAATTAAAACTCCATATTTTAAATAAAAACCCGTTTTGTAAATACTTAATCTTAATTGGAACTGCGTTCTAACATAGCTTAGTGCAATTGCCACGAATGGAGCCTTTCTCCACTCATGATGGCCGCAAAAACTCTCACCACCTTTTCAAAAAACAAGTCAAGTCATTACATGCCAACGACAATGATTATCTCCTAAGTTTTATTTCAATGCGCATGATTATCTATCTACGACTGCGGGAGATCTCAAACACATTAGCAGCCACTTTCTCGCCTAAATTCCGGCCACCCACACAGCACTAAGTGCATCACGTATTTGCTTAAAACTAAAGTGTTACACAATGATATCAGATTTCGCGGACAACCACTGCGTTTCAGCTCGCAATGGCCACCAGGCAGCATCAAATGCTTCTGAAATGTTCAGGGCCACAACGACACAAGCCCTTTCGCATCCCTCGCCTGTTTGATTTGTCCGATAACGAACTCTAAAGCGTCAATAGTCGACGTTTCCTCCATGAAACCAAACTGTCGATTACTAAAACCCACTTTGTCTTGTACTAAATGCTCAACGCGCATAGTTATGACACAATCCAAAACTTTCCCCAGTACCGATAGCAACCTAATTGGAGGATAGCTGCCCGGGTCTGACGCATCCGTCTTTTTTTGGCTTAGGTATAAATTTTACGTTCTGGGCTTTCCAGCAAGGCGGAAATACGCCCCTCTCTAAACAAAGATTAAACAACCCGGAGAAGACACACAGGGGTAACAAGCATGCTTCCAGAGCTGCTTCTGAAATGATTCCGGCATGCCCCGGCGATTCTCGAAGACAGCAAAAACTATTCAATTCCTGTTCTCAAATTTGACTATTACTATTAGCAGAAATTTTAACTGACCATGGACAGAAACGACATGATGGTCCGACCTGTCACTGTAACTATCGGAGTAGTTTATCTGCACCTATTGCTGTAAATACACATTGTTTTTAGTTACGTTTTTGCTCCTTTGGGCCCCTCCCCTCCTCCAATCTACGGGCTCTATTTCCGTGTCAACAGTAGCACCGGTGATATAAGGTCCTGACCACTATTCCACGCCACCTCTCGCATTCATTCTCCCTCGCCCCCGAACGTATCGCGTAACTCTATAAACTCCGGTACAATTAGACGATAGACTATCAGGCTTCACTACAAAAATGTGACTGCACTATTACCCAGGCGGCTCCGTGGCGTAGTTGGTATGCGTGTGATTAATATGCTCAATGTCCCGTGTTCGAATCCCGACATGGTCCGCTTGAAAAATGAGGCGATCGTTTTTCACAAAAATACGCCCTCGTTCGGATGAGAGATAAAATGGAGGTCTTATGTATGAGTGTTGTCACGCACGTTAAACATCTCTACCTTGCTTGGAACAGCAAGCGTTAGGCAAAATTCAAAATTTCCAGGTAAAAGAAATTCGCGTCCTGGCCAATGTAGTACCTCTAGTGGAGCATTGGAAAATCAAATGTAGTGCACTATTAACCACCCGAAGTACACAAGTGCACTGCTGGTTGTGGTCGGTTAAAATGCGTCATATTTCTACACGTGCAAATATCAGTATAACACGTTAGATCTTGATTAAGATGAAGTAATAAGAAAATAGAATGCTAACAGTCCAAAATATAGGGTAGCTGCATCGTATAGCCTTAATGGACGCTTCGTTAGTGTCCATCTAACACTTTTATAATTTATATAGAAGTGAGTTAGTTTAAATTTCAATTTAGCAGAGCGAGAGAATTGTTTGGGCATATCATTACGTGTGTACACTAGTTGCAAAAAATTGTTTTGGTTTTTCATTGATCTACGGACGTATACAAAAAGAAGCTAAATTTAAAATACTTTTTATATTTGATTTAAAACTATTTTGCTTATTTATGATATTTATGCAGACTTGTTTATCAAGCATCAGTGATACTCATTCGTTATGCATAACCTTAATGGTGGGACTACATTCCGGAGCTTCTGATCCAATTGTAAAAGTTCGAAATCCTACTAAAGTTTTTGGAATTGAAACACAAATAATGTAACAAGACCATTCGGAAATATAAAAGGAACAAACAAAACAATAAATTTCTGTGTGATTCGATTAGAAAGTTCGAGAGCGGTAGTAAAGCAAAGGTTTTTCTATCAAGGCAATATTTTTGTACTTCCGCATAAATTCCTTTTGTCTCGAAAACTTCATTTCAGAAAGCGTAATAGTTCAACTAATTGCTACAAATTATTTTGTTCTCTGGAAAACAATTGTAAAACGTGCTTCACATGATATACCGAGTATCCTAAGACTAGTATTAAAATAGAAAGTTTCCTCAAATAGAAATCCTTGGATGCCATCTAAGAATGTGTAAACTCCATATGTAATCTGAGCAAAAGAATAAGCTTTATTGTTCAGAATCCTTACGATTTGCTTTTCGAGCAACGTCTGTCTCTCGCCAAATTGGAACTTTACCGAAGCCATACCATATCAAAATACCTTCTTAAAACCGTATTGTCATTCACATTTGAAATAAAGCTCATCGGATCTCGAAGCGCTCCGTTTTGCATTCGGTAGTATAACTTAATAGGAAAGTTTGAAACTTAATTAACCTACTTTGTAGCATCCGGATAAACCTAGTTGACGCTTGCAGTTATTCTAAATGACAGAATGTATTTTGCTCAACAACTGCAGGTGTTGAATTATTCAACCAACTACCATAACATTTTCATTTAGATGTAGATATCAAAGTCCGGGTAATAAGACAACACTAATATTTTTGAATAATGTACTTTAACCTCAAAACTATAATTTGAATTATAAGAAATGTACACAAGATGTTACATCACTCTTATACTTTAGTGTTTTAGTGCGTTTTTGTACAAAATTATGATCCCCCTTAGTTCTAAGGCATAAGTTGATTATTTGCGCTACACCTTCCAGTCTATTGCAATTGACCCCTGATAGAGTTTTGGAATTTACGTTTATCCTAACTTGTTAAAAAGAGATTAGTATTGAGATATCATAGATGAATGTCAAAATGAAACCTGCCACTTTTACAATACGTTATTAATTGTTGCTATCACAGTTACGGGTTGAGAAATGCAACAAATTAGTTTCTAAATGATAAGAATTAATATCCACAGTGTTAACAGCTGCAAGTAAAAATGCATAGTTTACGTGTTGCGTAGAATTATTAGATAATTTAACCTAGTAACACTGAAAGATTGTTCTGCACGTGCCATTTGGAATACAATGGACCACAAAGCTATTCGGATCTCCGGGAGGGGACTACCTCGAAGGATGCGATCGGAAAGTTAAGAATAAGAGTCGGAAACATTTTACGAGTCGGAGCGTGGAATGTTAGAACTATGAAGCAAGTAGGTAAGCTAGAGAACCTAAAAATCGAAATGAATAGGTTATCACTAGACATAGTAGATCAGTGAAGTTCGGTGGCCAGAGGCGGTGGATTTTTGGAGTAGAGACTTCAGGGTAATTCATACAGGAGCAGAGGAAGGAAATTTGGTTGTGGAAATAGTTATGCAGAAAAAGATAGGATACTGTGTAGAAAATTACTTACAAAAGAACGAAAGAGTACTCATGGTTAGATTAGAATCTATACCGGTAAACACAGTAATAATACAAGTATACATGCCCACCTCTAGCCACAGTGACGAAAAGGTAGAAGCGATTTACAAAGATATCGAAGACATATTAAAACACGTAAAAGGACATGAAAATTTAATAATTACGGGGATTTTAATGCAGTGGTAGGTGAGGGTAGGGAAGAAGCGGTAGTAGGTTTAATTGGTTTAGGCACTAGAAACGACAGAGGAAACAGACTGGTAGAATTTTGCGACAAGAACAATTTAATCATTACAAACACATTATTTCAACATCATGCTAGAGGACGATATACGTGGAAGATGCCAGGAGATATAGGAAGATATCAAATAGATTACATTCTTATTAGTCAACATTTTAGGAATCAAGTAAAAGACTGTAGAGGCTACCTAGAAGCAGATATAGACACTGACGACAACATCGCAATTATGAAAGCCGCACTTAAGTTTAAAAATTTTAAAAAAATTAACGGAAAAAGGCACTTGGACCTAAAGAAACTAAAAGATAAAGATATTCTAGAAAGATTCGAAAAAAGGTCAAATGAATTGCTCAAAGATATCGGGAAAATATCTGATACTAAGGAAGTAGAGACAGAATGGAATAACATTAAATCCGGCCTCGACATGGCGGCCAGAGATATTCTGGGGTATACACAAAAAGAAAATACGAAACCATAGATAACAAAAGATATCCTGAATTTAATAGAACAAAGACGAAAATATAAAATAATTCAGACGAAACAGGAAAACAGAGATACAAAGCCATAAAATGGGAAATTATTCGCAAATGCAGGAAAGCTAAAGAACAATGGTTTGATGAAAAGTGCAAAGAAGTACAAACTAAGCTGGAAGTAGAAAAGACAGATGAGGCATACTAGCTAATTAGAATCAATTTTAGAAATATAAAACGGGATAGCAAAAATATAAGGGACGCGGGAGGAAACGCCATTATAGAAAATGTAGATGGCAAGAATATATAGGGAATTTATATGCAGGGGAAGAACTAACTGCATTAGAACAGGAATCAGACATTGAAAATGATGACTTTGGATATCCTATACTTAGAGATAAATTTGAATTAGCATTAAAGGGTCTGAAAAATGGTAAGGTGCCGGATACAGATAAGGTGCAAGCAGAAACTCTAAAAGCCGCTAGTCAAGCAGTAACAGAACGTCTCTTCCAACTTGTAGGCTATATGTATGAAACAGGCGAGATACCCCAAGATTTCAAACGTAACATCATAGTAATTATACTAAAAAGGAAAGGCGCGGATAGATGTAAAAGTTTTCGAACAATAAGTTTGACAGCACTTGTGTCAAAAATATTAACTAAAATTGTACAAAGACGAATGGAAAAACGGGCAAAGAAATACTAGGAGAAGACCAATTTGTGTTTAGGCGAAACAGGGGAACACGAGAGGCTATTTAAGCGCTGAGAGTGATAATGGAGAAAACAATAGAAAAAGGGGAAAGCGTGCACATAGGGTTTGTAAATCTGGAAAAAGCATTCGACAATGTAATAGGGAAAAAATGTTCGAAATACCCAAAAAGATTGGAATGAGTTATAGGGATAGACGAATAGTACATAGCTTATACAAAGAGCAAACAGCAGCAATAGAATTAGAGCAGGAACGTAGAGAAGTAAACATTAGGAAAAGGATGAGACAGGGATGTGCCCTATCACCATTAATTTTCAATTTGTACATTGAAGAAGCAATGAATACTGTCAAATGCAGGAAAACATTTGGATTTACTATGCAAGGACAAAAAATTGATTTGTTTAAACTTGCAGATGATATAGCGGTATTAGCATCTAGCAAGGAAGAGTTAGAATCTGCTCTTAATGAAATGGAAACGGTTCTAACAGAGAGATACAGTATGAAACTTAACAAAACTAAAACTAAAGTACTAGTATGCAAAAGAGGGGAAAATAAATCAAAAACAAGAATACCAGTACGTAACACGAAGTTACAAGAGGTTAAGGATTTCTGCTACCTAGGAAGCCAAATAGCGCAAGATGGGAAAAGCACAAAACATATAAAACAAACATTAACACAAGATCGTGCTACATTTAACAAGAAGCAACTATTGTGATCAAAAACAGCAAACATAGAAACAAGGAAAAGATTGCTTAAAACATATGTATGGGGCATAGGAATGTACGGCTGTGAAGCCTGGACAGTAGGAGAAGCAGACAAGAAAAAGGTAGAAGCCTTCGAAATGTGGTGCTACAGACAAATGATGAAGATATCATGGACAGACAAAGTTAAGAACGAAGAGGTACTAAAAATGGAAGGGGAAGAAAGAAATATGTGGAAAACGGTAAAAAATAGGAGAGATAGGATGATGGGCCACATACTACGGCATGAGGGAATAGTGCAAAATGTACTAGAAGCAGAGATAGGAAAAAAGACAAGAAGAGGTATACCTAGGTTAGACTACTCCACACAGATAGTGAAAGATGTAGGCTGTAGGAATTTCAGAGAAATGTATAGGCTAGCTCAGAATAGAAATCAATGGAGGTACGCATCCAACCAGTCCCAAGATGGATAAATTAATGACGAAAAAAGTAACTACACTTAAACATGATATTTATTATAAGCAACTACAACTATTGGGTGGGCAATATTCTCAAATATTGGTAGTTGCGTTAAAGCATTTACTGGAAAACTATTATTTCGGCAAATGTTGGGGAACCTTGGCAGTCGCAGGCTTACAAGTGATTTTTTCCAATGCTCCATCCTAAGGTACTACATTGGCCAGAAAGCGAGTTTTTTTACCTGGAAAATTTGGAATTTTTTACCGAACCCTTGCTGTTCCAAGCAAGGTAGGGGTCTTTAACGAGCGTGACAACACTCCCACATGGGACCCCCATTTTACCTCTCTTCCGAACGAGGGTGTATTTTTGTGAAAAATGCTCGCCTAACATTTTTCAAGCGGACCGTGTCGGGATTCGAACCCGGGACCTTGGGTGTAGTTGTCACACACATACCACTACGCCACGGAGCCGCCGGCAGCCACAGGCTGCTTAATCCCCTTCAATGAATCTCAGTGAAATAGGGCATACAATTAGAAAACAATTGAAGGGGAACCGAGCTGTATTGCTGTGTGAGAATTTCAGGGAACTATGTAGGCTAGTTTAGAAAATAAATAAGTGCAGATACATGTCTAACCAGTTTTGAGACGGAAAACCCAATGACGAAAAAATAAGCGCAGATAAATCTGATGATTATTATAAACAACTACAGGTGTTGGTTGTGAAATATCTGCAATGCGAATGCGAATGATATTATTGGAAAAAATATTAAATCGGTAAATGTTCAAATGCTGGGGGAACTTGGCAGCCACAGGCTGCTTACCCCTTCGCAACCACTAAATGTCGGGGAAGTAGGGTATATAATTATAAAACAATAGAAGTGGACCGAACTGTATCTAACACGAAAGAACAGCTCCTATGATGAAAGACAACAAACATAGAACAAGAAGTTGTTGAAGCATGTGTGTGGAGCACAGCACAGACAGTATGCCTATGAAATACTGACAGTCTGAGAAGCAGACAGAAGAATCGTAGCAGCCTTTGAAATGCCGTGTTTCAGATGTATGAGGATGGACAGACAAAGGTAATAACAAATAGGTTATAGAAACAGTAGGGGAACAAAGATATCTTTAGAAAAAAATAGGAGAAATAGAAGGGCAGAATTCGTTCTAAGGCATTTTTGGGGATCAGTATGGGATATATGACAAGCAGAGATAGGAAAAAAAGAGGTGGATGAAGAGCTAGATCAGATAGGGATAGATGCAGACTGCAAATTTCAGGAAAGTCCGTAGGTGAGTTCAGAATAGGAAACAATGATGGTACGCGTCTAACCAGTTTCAGGACTGAAGACCTAATGATGATGTTTGATAAGTAATATCGGGTGGAGACCTAAAAACGACAGTTCGTCAATTTTAGGAGTGAATTTTTTTTTGTTTTGTTCTTCATGACCTATGTAAGTCGTGATTATTATGTATTTTTCTGGTTTAAACCGAACATTTAGGAAAATAATAGTGATTATTAGCTTCAATTTTTTTCTTGTTTTTGTTGATACTGGGAAAATCCCTAAAGGATATTCCTCTTATTGTTGTGTGACATATTTTTCTAATTAGACGTTTTTCTTTTACATGGTTGTTTGGCTATAAATTAGTGTGTATTTTTATTTCAGCCCCCTGTATTTTTTTGTTAGTAAAACCACGCCTACTCACCGATTGAGCCCGGCATTCTTGCGTTGTCCTGCCAACTACGGCAATGTACGTAGCAAAGTATATATTCAATATTTAGTTTGTTTTTATTCATAATTTTCTGTATTTAATACTTTTAAATAAATACCGGACCTCTTTCATTTTGGCCACTCTGTATAACTGTAATCGCAAGCAATAAATTTGAAACAAGTCTATCGCTGGAAGGAACGCTTTTAAATTGAACTCTGTATTATACAAGAAACAATTATGAAGAAACAATATCGGAAAAACAAAATTCATATGGCAGGTGATAATATATTCAACGTCACTTAGTGAAAATCAATCTATTCAAGGAAGGAAGCAAAAAAATTACATTACGGTTGTGTCGTATAAAACTGACAAATAGAGTAGCTTAATATATCAAGGAAGTTATCGGCAAAATAGTAGGAGTGGCAAGGAGATAAGATGAATAGAGCTATAACGGTGAATAGCAGTTATTTTTCAGAATATATCCTCAAATGAATGATTTCAGGTTTTCCATGTTTTCTCTCAGACACGGTTGACAGCTACGTTTCCAAAGGTTCAATATGTTCTTTCTTAGCGTAGATAAGGATGTTCAAGTTCTACCTTCTACTTTTAAAGCATTTCACATAAATATAACTAGCTATTTAAGGAAATAGATAAATCACGCAGTGTACTAAAGAATTAAAGAAACCTAGAAAATTAAATCAAGTGAGCGGATGCAGCGGTGGTTTTCAACCTTTCAGTATTCGGAACTCATTTTTCTAAATTAATTTTACTCTCTCCTCTACCTTCCAGCCCTATTATTGGAGTAATAATAAAGTACCAATATAGAATTTATACATAAGTCCATCCTGCTCTGCCGTTAATACGTCATTAAACTCATCAAAGAAAGGTTGTCTCCTTTACGGATACCTATAATTAGTATAAAGACGCATAATGATAAAAAATGACTAGGTATTGAATGAAGAAAAATTTTACCTGTTTAGATATAGTTCTGAGGCCCGATGCAAATTTTCATTGGATTGTATATAGCAACATAGCATATGAAACTATACGAAGTTCGGATATACTCCCATTTCAGCCATTTTGTAAAATAAATCACAAATTTCAAACTAACAGCTTTTAAGTCAATCTTGAATATTATTTTGACAAACGATCCGACCTATCGCTACTAACAAATTATTTTCTTTTGTTTCATGTGGAAATGAGGAAGAATGAGAAGAAGAATGAGGAAGTTTATAGAAGGATAGGTGAAGAACCCTGTATGTGGAAACAATTAAAGGTCAGGAGAGATAGAATGATAGGGCACCAGTTAAGACACGAGGGACTATTTAGTAAGGTCTTAGATTATAGACTACCAAATAAAAATTGAGTAGAAAGGCCTAGACAAAACTATATTAGTCAAATTATTAGAGATTTAGGTTGTGAAGGGTATGTAGACCTTTTTAGATTAGCTCAGAATAGAAAAGAATTTAAAGCTGCGTCAAACCGACCTTAATTACGTTCGAAAACAAAAAATAAATAAAAATCAATTAACTAAACGTCACCATGGCATAACTCACATTAGTTAGCGGTCTGGTATGTTGGCAGTGATTCGTTGCTTAAGCCTTACCATAACATATAATTTAACACTTTTCCTTTTTGGAGGGGATAACCAGGTAATATTTTATTTCTTTATAAATGGGAATCATGTAAACATGTCAGAGTTCTTTAACAACCATCAGGTTACTAATATCTATGTAGAGCCAGGTAGATAGGAAAAAGATAGAAGAGTACAGAAATACCTAGACCGAGCTATATTACTCAAATTACTAGAAATTTAGGTTATAAAGGGTATATAGAAAGTTTTAGATTAACACAGAATAGAAAAGAAGTTAGAGCTGCGTCAAACCGACCTTAATTAAGGTCGAAAACAAAATGATGATGATGGTACCCTATTTAAGAAAACATATTATTGTTTTATTACTGAAAGACAGATGGCGCAAAAAAGAAACAAACTACGCCACCAGATTATACAGAATATGTTCTATAAGAATACCTTATACATAATAAGTAAAAAAGCAACTTAGATATGGGAAATGCCCCAAAAGTGGTAATTTTAAATTTCACCCTGAATCTCAAAAACCAAGAAGGTAGTACAGTGCCGTGAAAGCCGCTACCCTCTACCTTTAAAAATAAGCGCAATACCTTACAATAGTGTTCAAATATGAACAGCCTGCACTAGCAAATAAACTTAGGAACGCTACAACGTAGAATACCCTGATTTCACACACGAACACAAAAAAGTTCGGATACAACTGGAACTCCACTGCGCTATAACTTGTAACATGTCAGTCAATTCGCCGTTACCTTGCCATGTTACACTGTGTGTCCCACTTCCTTGCATATAAATGTATTCTTCATTTTAATTTTATATTAATATCGTTCACAACCACAATTTATCTTTGTTTATGTAACAATTCCCTTTAGTACTAGAAAATAATACACTAAATACGCTGACCTTTAGTTTTAATTTGATATTCCTCCCTTTGTATACATAATATAAATAATTACGATCATATATAATTTTCTAATTGGTAAACTTCTGAATTATGTTTCTAAATACATAATGGTGTATATATGAATCTGTCATTTAAGATGGTTTTTCTTGTTTGTCTCTCTCTCAAAATTTGTGGTTATCTTCTAAACCAGGATCTGACGGCCTGTTTGTGCACCTGTCGTTTCCCGATAAAGAAGTTCTACCTAAGGTCAAGATGCCATACCTGATATGTAAAAGGTGTCTTTTCATTTATACTTGTATAAATACAAAAATATCGTTTTAGATAATTAGTAAAATGTATACAGAGAAAGTCTACCTGAATTGCCCGTTAAAAATGTTTATGAATAGTATGTTGTTCACAGATAAAATTTCTGATTGTTTCCTCGTAGCGTATTATAATACTCTGTTTTTGTAACACGATTATTTTCTAGGGTTCTCTGGTGGACTATCTAGTTATCTATTCTAGGATATTGAAGTCTATGTTTTAAAAATCTACTGCCTACAAAATATTATCTATTATCGTACATGAATTTCATGTTACCGTTTAGTTACCTTCTACAAGTAAAATAAATATCTGTTAAGAAAGTATATGGTTGTGGAGCAAAAGGTTTGGCTCTTACAAATTTGAAGTTTGAGTTTAACAATGAAATTAAATATGGATAGTAGTTGTCTTAATAAAGCTGTCTAAAAAGTTTAAAACTTCTATTTTTCTGAACAAGCAGGAGCTCGATACTTAAGTATACATTTCTTTCAATTTATATAAATACAGGTATGAAATTTATCTTATTTTTGTGACAGAACAATGTGCATGTGTTTCTGTTATAATCTCAAATATCTAAAAAAATTATGTATTTAAAATATAAAGTCATATGTTTTACTGGCCTATTATATTAACTAATTTAATATTACATTTACCTTCCTGGTATAACCTTACAAGTGTGTACATAAAAGCTTTCATGAAACTTTTTGTGGATATAAGGTTACATTCAACTTAAATGTTTAATACAAATTCTCTTTACTATGTTAAATACAACAAAGAGTACTTATGATTACTTTTTACTTAGAAAGTTAATTGGAAATTGTGTCTAAGTACAATAATAATATTAGGTTTTCTAATATCTTATCTAGTAGAGTTTTAAGACATGTTTTAAAATTACGGGAGAGTAGATATATGTACTACACTTAGTGATTTTATCACATGAAAGTTCGGTTGTAAGAAAATAAGAGAATATATTTTGTTTTTCTAATGTTATTAACTAAACGTCAATATACAAGTTGTATTAAGATATTTTCTTTTGTCATATTTTAAATTACATCCCTATAATTTGTCTTTGTAAAATTTAACTTAGTTTTCAAAATATCTAATAATTAAAAACACCTGAGATATAGTTTTTTGCAATCTACCGCAGCCACCAAAGGTCGACGCTAGCCCCGCCAGAGTTTGTTTAGACTGTGCTGTACACCCATATCTACCTGTAAAAAGATAGGGTGCAAACTTGAAAGCAAATCAAACTCTTATTCCAATCTTTTGACGCAAGGAATCCATTGTTGATGTTTGGCCTGTTCGTTCCGGCTCATCCTGTAAAGCAAATTCCAACCGTTGCAGATGTATAATAAAGAAATATTTTTATTGTGAAAGTTGAAGTTGTTTTGGAATTAGTTTCTAATACATAATTTAAATATAAAGCATCTTCAATTTTAACAGACCCCAGTAAATGCAAGATTTTAATAAAATCAATATTGAAGGGACACTCCATTGTTTGCATTAAATTTGGATGGCAATACTAGCTGCAATGTTTGAGGTGTGTAAAACAGCGTTCAGTACATTGTAAACAAATGTTGATAAACCGTCCTATGTAAAACAATCAACACAGCAAACATAAAGCACTTACCCTATAATGGCATTGTTGTAAATTGGTTATGAATTTGCAGTTTGCTCGCACAGCTGTGTCTTCATACTGTAGAAAAAATTTAAATGTTACTTATTTGTAAGTCATAAGTGAAAGTATGATCTATAAAACTATGCAATATAAACTGGAAACCCAAGGAAACGCTTTTTCAATACAATTTCCTTGAGAACAAATAACTACAACGCAATGAACTGACGCTCCTGGCATAACTTTCCATTATCTGGAAAAGCTTCGCACGCTTTAGTTTGAACCATGAATATATAGGTGAGGGCAATAAACACTGGGTCAAGTTAATCAATACCTTTTAAGCACAAAGGTTAAAATAGGAACGATATAAATAACCGTCACTTTGTAATTAATTACTTCCTCTTATTCAGCTAAGACGTAGCGGCTACATTCTACGTTTGTGAATTATGCATATCCTTTAGATCGACCAAAAACCTTTTCAAACGAGGTTAAAAAAGATTGTATGTGCGATGCGTTTGAAACCCATATTTACTCAAATAGAACCTAAAGCGGAAGCTAGCTTTACGGAAAACCACATATTGTCGTTTAATAATAAAAATCTTAATTCCAACCGAGTTTGATGGAGCTGTTCGAGGGTGTTACCTTTTAAAATTTTCAGATATCTTGTTTACAAACTTTCTCTAGCAATATTTTCAGGTTATTTAAAAGCATCTTTGTAAGGTTATACGCCATATGAATTCCTTTGGTACAATTTTAATTATTTGAAATAAGAAGTGAATATAAAATATTGGAATACGGATCAGATAAAAATATTTTAGGGTTTGAATTTCAGGCTTGAATAGTATTCAACGAAAAAGAGTGGAACATGTGTCCCACTTGTAACCTTTGTTTAGATAGTTTCCAGTAAATAGAAAATTAGAAAATTCTATGACACTTAGAAATACATAGAAAGGTTGCTGCGAGCACTACAAGCGGCTCCGTGGAGTAGTTTATATACGTGTGACCACTACGCCCAAGGTCCCGAGTTCGAATCCAGCCACACAGCGCGTTAAAAATGTTAGGCGTGCATTTTTCACAAAAATACGTCCTCATTCGAATGAGAAGTAAAATGTAGGTCCCGTGTATGGTTGATGTTACGCACATTGAAGATTCCTACATTTTTTGAAACAACAAGGGTGCGGCAAAATTTAATATTTTCAGGTAAAAAGAATTCGGTTCTTGGTCTTTGTAGTACATTCAGGTGGAGCATTGGAAGATCAAATGTAGTGTGAGCACCGCAGTCAACCCAATGTAATACCTTCGGGTGGAACATTGGGAACGTGGCCGCAAGTGTAGCAGCCCTTACTCGCATTATACTCTAAGCACTACAATAGAATTCTTTTTTAGGTTATCTGTATTTACTGTGCTGTTAAAACACTATTGCATCAATACATTTTATCTAATAATTTAATGTCCAATAGGTTGCTGTTTCTTAAAATTCTAATTTAAAAAACTTTTAGAAATCTCTATCGTTTATATGGGACTCGCAACAAGTTTACTCCCACAAACACTACATAATAATAATAATAAAGGTATGATCTAGTATTCTTATACATTTCTCCTAAGATTATAGATGCTTTTGTGGCTACTTTCTATTGTGTTTTTACAATTTGTATTCTAGTTTAGCGAACACAGTTCTGAGAATGACAAAGAAAATGTGGTGTCCAACAATACGAATTTTGAAAGTTTTTCAGGATAATAAAAATGCGATTTGCTACTTCTTGTAGGTTCTCTTATTTCGTAGTGTAGTTTTTTTTATCAGAAACACTATTTGAAAAATATTTCTAAATAGATATGTCCAGAGAAACAAATGTTTATATTCGCAAACACATGTGAATAAGGTGCATGTCTCAAAATTTCCAAAGAAAAAATAATAACATTAGATAAGTATCTACCAAAATAGAGGAACGTCGACAGTAAACGCCAGCCCAGGGATAACATTTGGTCCGGATCCCATACTATTTTGTTTGTCCGTAACTATCGTTGTAGAATAGGTCCAAAACTCTTCTTAAAGGAACAATATTCTTAACAACCTTTCTAATACGAAATGTAAAAAATAAAGACAAACAGGATTCAACAATACTTTTTTGTGTTTAATGTATATTACACTACATGTAAAATAATGATTTTCTAACCTTGTTAACTACCTGGTTAATGTCGCCACAACAGTAAAACTGCCTAAACTATTTAGCCATGGATCGTACGACATTTCTTATCCTTACCAGTACACTAAACAATCGTTTCTCTTGGCGCACTGTGTTACAGGGATCGTACTGAATATTTTCAACGCAATCCAAATATTTAGAAAAACAGATTCGATTTTTATTTCATGTATTTTGTTTAACCCACTGGAAGAGGGCAGCAGCTCAATCAGTATACTTAGAGTGGCAGAGACCATAAGGGTCGGTATGACATTCTAAGACTCATTACTAGGATGTGGAAGACAACGGAAAACCACCACATAACCTCACAACTACACAGCGTATTTAAATTGTTATTTAAAATGATGGCATCCTATGGGGTAAAAGATTGCAGAGCTAAAATAGTTCCCCATTTGGATCTCCGGAAGAGGACTACTTCGGAGGATGTGATCGGAAAGTTTAAAAGAAAATCCGGGAACATGTTGCAAGCCAGAGCGTGGAGTGTCAGAAGTATGAAAGAAGAAGATAAGCTAGAGAATTTGAAAATGGATCGGTTAGCACTAGACATAGTAGGGATTAGTAAAATTTGGTGGCCAGAGGCGGAGGAGTTTTAGGGCGGCGACTTTAGGATATTTCAAGCAGGATCGGAGGAAGGATATTCAGGTGTGGTAATGGTTATGCAAAAAAAAGATAGAATACTGTGCAGAAAACTACCTACAAAAACCGAAAGGGTACTCATGGTTAGATTAGAATATAAACCGATAAATAGAGTAATAATACAAACGTGTATGCCCACCTCTAACTACAAAGAGAAAGAAGTAGAAGCCATCTACATAGATATCTAAGACATACTAAGATGCGTGAAAGGATATAAAAATTTAATAATTGCGGGAGATTTTAATGCAGTGGTAAGTAATGGTAGGAAGGGAGCGGTAGTGGGTTTATTTGTTTTAGGCACGCGAAACGACAAGGGAAATAAGCTTGTAGAACTTTGCGGCAAAAACAATTTAATCATTACAAACACATTATTTCAATATCATAGTCACTATATCTAAATAGAAAGGCGTGGAAAAATGTGAAGATTTTCGAACAATAAGTTTGACAGCACACGTGTCAAAAACATTAACAAGAATTGTACAAAGACTGATAAAAAAACAGGCTGAAGAAATACTAGGAGAAGGTCAATAAGGGTTTAGGTAAAACAGGGGAACGCGGAAGGCTATTAGAGCTCCGAGTGTGTTAATAGAAAAAACAGTAGAAACAGAGGGATGCGTGTATATAGAGTTTCTAGATCTGGAAAAAAGCATTCGACAATGTAAAATGGAAAAAAATGTTCAAAATACTCAAATATATTGGAATGAGTTTTAGGAATAGACGGATAGTACTTAGCTTATACAAAGATCAAATAGCAGTTGTCGAAGAGGCAATGAATATTGTCAAATGCAGGAAGACATTTGGAAATATCATGCAGGGACAAAATATTGATATGCTTAGATTTGAAGATGATATAGAGGTATTAGTATCTAGCAGGGAAAGCTAGAAGCAACTCTTAATGACAGCTTTAAGAGAAAGATACGGTATGAAAATTAAGAAAAATAAAACTATAATACTGATATGTACAGGAGAAGGAAATAAAAAAAAACTAAAATACTACTAGGAAACGAGGACTTTCAAGAGGTTAAGGATTTCAACTACCTAGGATGCCAAATAACGCAAAATGGGAAAAGTGCACAAGATATAAGACAAAGATTAGCACGAGGTCGTGCTGCATTTAACAAGAAAAACATAAAAACATAAAAACAAGGAAAGTAGTGCTAAAAACATACGAGTTGGGGGCAGCATTGTACGGCTGTAAAACTTGGACAGTAGGAGAAGCGGACAAGAAAATATAGAAGTCTTTGAAATGTGGTGCTACAGACATATGATGAAGATACCATGGACGGACAAGGTCAAGAACAAAGAGGTTCTAGAAATCGTAGGGAAAGAAGGAAATATGTGAAAAGCAGTAAAAAGATAGGATATGTAGGCTAATAGGCCACATAATATGACATGAGGGAATAGTCCAGAATATATTACAAAAAGAGGAAAAACTTAATGACGAAAAAAATAATTGTACTTAAAACACGATGATTATTATAAACATACAGTTGTCGGTTTAGAATTATTCTCAAATAATGTTGATAGTGAGAAAGGATTTATTGAAAAACTATTAATTTGGCAAATGTTTAAGTGTTGGCGGATCTTGGTAGCCGTCAGGTTGCTTAGCCCCCTTCACGAACTACTGGATATCGTTAAAATATGGTAGAAACCAATAAAAGGGGAACCGAGCTGTAACTGATAAGAAAGGGCAGCTGCTATGTTCGAAAACAACAAGGATAGAAACAAGAAAGCACAGCACAGCATTGCATACCTGCGAAATGGGGACAGTAGTAGAAGCAGACAGGAAAAACGTAGAAGCGTTTTGGAATTGGTGCTTCAGATGTATATATGATGACGATAGCATGGACATACAAAGTTAATAACAAAGAGGTTCTAGAAGTAGTAAAGAAAGAGAGATATCTGTGGAAAACAAACAAAGATACAAGAAATAGAAGGATAGGAGACGTTCTGCATTTGGGGAATAGTGCGGGATATATTATAAACAGCGATAGAAAAAAAGAAAAGTGGAGGTAGACCTAGATCAGACTATTGCACGCAGATAGTGAAATATGTACGCTCTGTGAATTTCAGGGAAATGTGTAGGTTAGCAAAAACGACTACAAATTCATTATTTATTCACCGAAAGCCAAAATGAGTTAATACAATTCTGTGCTACATTGCGATAAAAGGAATCCTCGAGGAAAGAGTAAATATAAAACATTATTTTATAGTAGCCGACGCAACACCAGATTAATCGCATACCAAACAAACTGGTTTCGTACTACGATATTCGCAAATTGACGATGAAAAAATGTTTTGAAATTAAAGAACGCTTTTTATAATTCGTCGATTGCAACCAAAAACAGAGGACGCTATCGTAAGCTTATTTTGACCACTTTAAAAGAACATAACCTTCAATCGCTGAATGTCGTGGCCAAGGTCATGACAATGGGACAAATATGAGCGGTCCGCATAAAGGCGCTCAAATTGTTACTTTAAAACAAAGTTCCTTTGTCATTCTTTCTCCATGCGCGTATTTTTCTCTTAATCGCTGTTGAGTACATGCTGGAGAAGCTTGTAAAGAAGCAATTACATATTCTAGGATCATTCGAAAAGTGCATAGTATTTTCTGC
The DNA here is from genome assembly GCA_036346225.1 of Platerodrilus igneus. Taxonomy (NCBI): domain Eukaryota; kingdom Metazoa; phylum Arthropoda; class Insecta; order Coleoptera; family Lycidae; genus Platerodrilus; species Platerodrilus igneus. The sequence goes on along the minus strand of JARFIW010001481.1, from coordinate 333,549 downwards.
TACTTACGGTATACCGTATGCACAAGGAAAAGAACAATGTAAGCAATGTAGGTATTCCGCACCGATTGCCATAATAAAAAAGAAAGGAAAAATGCCGTGCTGACTAGCTAGCTGTAGAGTGAGTAGTCAGAAAAAGAAAAAAGCCTCATTACCGATTCTCCCCAGGGGATTTCATCCAGTAGTTCAAGTTGAAGTTTCTCATAATTTTCATTTCCAAACATTCATCTTAATACTCAACGTTTTTAATTATAATAATTTGCGTTTGATTTAGCCTTCAATTCAGTTTCGCATTAGAAAAATTTTATCCAAAAGGCATCACAGCACCGTAGAAACCAAACACTACAAACGCAGTTATGGCAAGTTTGATTTTTTTCTTTTATATACAAAGACTGAAAGGATCTCTCCGAAGCATTTCCTTGCACGAATGTTCTTGGGTGATTTAATCCTATTAAGTTTCTCAATTTTTAAAGCTGTAAATATCGTACCTGTTTTTATCGAACACGTGTTCTTACTCATTTATGGTTTTTAAATTTTATATGTTCCTTTTTAGCATACACACCTTTTGATTCTTATGGTATAATGTTACAACCACTCCATTTCTATAAACATTAGTTCCTTCTAATCAAACTGATTACACAACTCGTAACTACAGTGAAATTCTAAAAGCTCTCACAACAATTTAATTCTAGCTAATCGCTACAAGTACAAATATTAATTTCTAGATTACTTATACCGATGCACTGTAATTAACTTATTTTGATGCACTATAATGAATTATCCGAGAACTAATTATGAATTTATATGGATCACAATAATAATTTATATTATACAGGACACGTTATTTTGAACAGTACGTACCACTAATTTATTTTATATTACAACTTTCGAAGCCTTAAGTTACAACTCGTATTGTAATCAAGGCTTCAATTAGAACTTAACCATAAAACCACTTAACGGCTATTTATACCTTATTAAGTTGTTCTAATTATTACGGCATCGCCGTGGATCAATGTAGTAAGAGTAAGACTACGGATTCCAAGGTCCTGGGTTCGAATCCCGACACGGTCGACTGCTTGAAAAATGGCAGGTGAGCATTTTTCACAAAAATTACGCCCTCGTTCGGATGAGAGGTTAAATGGAGGTCCCGTGTGTGAGTGTTGTCACGCACGTTATAGATCCATACCTTGTCTGGAACGGCAAGGGTTCGGCAAAATTCTAAATTTTCAGGCAACAAAAAACTCGCCTCCCGGCCAATGTAGTACCTTCGGGTGGAGCATTGGAAATGTAAATGCACTGTTCTAATTATTGCGATAACATTCCAGAAATTATTTCAACAATATTCTAGAAATTTTTTACTCTATGGTTGCTAAAGCTGTTGTAACCTGTCAATCAAGTGTATCTGAAAGAAGTCGGGCCGCAGGGCCTATAAACAATCATTTGTGTACCAACGCTTCGTTTACATTCTAAAATAATAATTCTTGTTAGAGGTTGACTAAAGTGTGTTACAATACCATCCCAAATCTGATGTTGCGTTTTTAGAATCAAATTAGCTATGAGCTTAGCTACCTTATTTCCTAAAATCTATCCAGCAACAGTATATGGATCGCGATTGTGATACATTATTGCACAAAAAACTGCTAGTCTCCAAGTTCTTTATCTAATTATTCACCTATAATTTTTTTCTACAAATTTCCGACTTACTAAATTTGCATTTGTCTGTGGTACAGCTAACGCAAATATTTCTCCTTAAAGTTCCCTATCGGAACATATTAGGCTCCAACCAAGTTTTTGATTGAATAATACCAAAATAGTTGAACATAATTAAATGCCACGGAGAATTTAAGTCAAGTGCTAAATTCATTCCAAGTATACATATATTGAATAAATTATTAAATTTATAAGCAAAACTAGATAGCGTGAACGTTCAAATGAGGTCACATTAATTTTGCTGAAATTCAATTAACCCAGTAACACCCACCTGTTTTCCTTTGTAGGGTATACGGTGTCAAATAAAGGATTTGAGCGTTTACGATTTCGAATCACGAAGCGCGTGTAATTACGCGGTTTCATTTGTTCGAGAATGAAATGTGGAATAAAGCTCAAATTAAAAGGCGTTTGTAGACACAGAAAATGTTAATCCAAATAGCAAAAATATTCTCAGTTTCCTTCTTTAGTCATTAACACTTACTCACGGATGATAGTCATATGAAATGCAGGTGACACATTCGATTACCTAAAACGTTCTGAAACGATTACAGAAACGTAGGGCACTGCATTATAGCTTGAAGCATATACACAAAATAGAGATTGGAGGTTTTGCGATAATAATTTTTAAAAAAGTGGAATTAGAGTGTGTGCTATTAAACATTATTGAATACTTAATTGCAACGAAATTTTCCTCTCACAAGCTCTAGGCGTAATTTTACAATTTTAGGTTTGGAAATTTAACTAGGGAAGTTTATTGCTGAAACAATTTGTTCAACAGATTCAACGTTAAAGTTCATTTGAAAATTCTAATCTCAATCATTTTTTATCAATTAAAGTTCAATTTAAACAGGACATAAATAAAGAAACGACTATCTCACATAATCTAGGTACATGGGCGTTTAGTGGGTTGGTTGGTTCACATATAATTATTAATGTGAAGGTTCTAGGTTCGATTCCCGACACTGGCTGTTTGAGAAAAGTTAGTCGAACCTTTTTCAGAAGAACGTGTCCTCGTTCGATGGGAAGCTAAACTTAGGTCCATTGTGTGGATGTCGTCACGCACATAAGATTTAGTTCTTCGCTTGGTATAGCGTTCGGCTAAATTTTTAGTTTCTACGTAGAAAAACTCGCCTCACTACTACACCCCTCCTTCCCCCCCGAAGCTATTTATTTTTAAATTATGATTATGAAATTTCGTTATTTTTGAAATATATATGCCACGATAAGGCAAAATGAGTACCCTCTTTACAATACCGTTTGTGGATATCGCCGTATTTAAAACTTTTATCTTTCTTTTGTTCACGCATACACACATAAATCAAACTATAAAAACAGTTTAATATACATAGCAATATTAAAACCATCTCGGATATTTTAATAACGACACAACAATATAATACTACAAACTAGTAATGATTGTCAACTCACGGGGCCAAAACCAAATTAACAGGTTTCAAATATATACATAATATAAAAATCGCTTATCACACTTTACTTAATAGCCTAGTAATTATAATACTCAAAAATTCGAGTACACTAACCTGATATTTTTCTACAATTAGGACGGTTTCCTGCTAACTATAAATACGGATGAGGACTTGATGTGGAAGTCACTGCTAGTGTACTTCTTTCAAACGAAAACAATACTAGTACTCAGGCTACTTGCCTTGTTGCGATACAACCAGATCTAAAACGATGCGGTAACCTTTTTCTGTCAAAAATTGTCGTTGATGGGGGCCGCTTTAAATTGTGTCCACTCACCCTCACTTCTGACAATCAACTACCTTTAACATCACCTGCCTAGCCTTATTTATTGCACTTGCGATACATCATTCTGCCCCTTGCTGACACATTCAGACTCGTTCAGTCACCCGTATCTAGCATACGAACAAAAAGCCCTCAAGCAAAACTATCAACTTAAAAACTTATATAATTAAACATTTATTGAGTAATATCACAACAATGTCACTGCAGTTTCCCTCTCCGCAATTCTTGAGAGTAGTTAAGTAACTTAAATTACAAACAAAATTTTCAAATACCGGGGTGGTTCCATTAAACATAGCTCTTAAAATTTATCTTAGTTACTAGGCTACATGTCTAAAGTTTACTGTTAACACCCATATTTTTTTTATTTCGACCGTTCACAAATATACCTTTTCAAATCTAGAATATTTTGGAGTCTTGGTTCAAATACCTCTTGGGTGCTTCAAAACACCACACGATTAATATAATTGATTTGACCTCGTCCGCGGTCTCAAAAAATTTGATTTCCCTGATATGCATTTCCGTTGTCATCTTGACGGATTTGCTTAAAATAATTTCTCATATCAAAGCAGTCATTGGAATTATTATTGTTCTGATATCTGTAATTGACATTTTTGGAGAATAGTATGGGATATATTACAAGCAGAGATAGGAAAAAGGAAGTAGATGTAGACTTAAATCAGATAGTGATAGATGCAGACTGCAAATTTCAGGGAAATGTGTAGGTTAGTTCAGAATAGGAAACACTGAGGGTACGCGTCTAACCAGTTTCAGGACTGAAGACTTAATGATGATGCTCTGTAATTGCTGCGTTTTTCATGTCGCTTAATTAGATTCGGTAGGTTATCAATAGTTCTTACACGTGCTGACATTAAACGGGTTTCAGTCTTATAATTAAAACGTTTTATTATTGTCTTTACTAACGAAATTTCTTATATTTTTTTCTAAGAATTGAGCTCTGTAGCCCGGTTCTCAAACATGAGAGGTTATACTACCTGATCGTTTATCGTAACTTCAAGGCCTATTAATTTCAATGCGCGTTTCTTCTTGCTCTTCTTTGAACCAAAAATGCTCTAAAAATTGCTTTTTAAAATCGTTGAACCACTATACTAATTTACATTCTGCCCACACTCATACATCTCCCAGCAAACAGATTACTGCTATGGACAGACGATTTTTTTGTCGTTTAAAATTTATTCAGATAAACTTCTATCTTAGGAATTTAAGAGTATATAATAAATTCTTACTAGCATCAAATTTGGGTTTATGCTTCGAAATATCGAGCACAGAGCTGATCGGCACAAATCCGTAATAGCATGTGTTTTGTAGTAGATAAATTATTAACTTCCGCCGCAATCTGCCCAATGTTTCTGTATAAAACCGTTAACTTCATTTCTCAAAAAATTTGACATTAGATTTGATATAGTAGAAAATGGTAGATTTAGTAGAAAATATGGAGGACATTGTAGAGAAAAATGACGATCAAAACGGTAATAACAATTATAAGTTAGAAATAGTTTTTGAAGAATGTTTACCAGTTTAAAAATAATAGAAGTTAAAGAATATGTGTATCAATAAAAACATATATACCAGAATAGTTCGTAAAACAAGCTATACCTTAGGTGATTTTAAACCAAATTTGCACCACGTCGTAGAAGTTGGGTTTGGTTTACACGGTGGTCCTCAAACCGTCATCCAGGTTGTTTGCTGTACTAGAATGTGTGCAAACAATGCAGTAAAAATCGACTACTTCAAATGGAGGAAGTTCTGTAGTTTCCAATAGAAGTTTAAAATTAGACAATTGTTTCACAACTCGTAACACATCAGATTGAATGAACTAGCTAGTGTTGAAAATGTTGTCGACATACAACTAAAGTATCCAGTATATGGGCCGTAAACAAATTTCAAAATGAGTATTGCTTCTATTTAAAAATTGAGAAAAACGAAAATATTATTGTTTTGAATGAGTATGAGTGCTTCAAACTATTATATTTTCTATAACTTATATGTTATAAAATGGAAGAATTAAATTTTAGAGACCTTCCAGATTTTAGAAAAAAATTGTAGATGATGTATTAAATGTAGCTGAACGTACAACAGATGAAGAGCTGGTTAATATCGTTTTGAACAGCGGGAGCCGTGTGAGTAATTGTTTGTTTAATGATAACAGCCATGCAAATCATTGAACATTATTGGAAATAATTATTTACTATCCCAGTCAATACTTAAAGACGTGAATGTGAGACAATCGCTCACGCAATTATTAGAAGATTGGATACTCCCAATTCCGGATATCACAGTGGATGCTAGTGTAGATTTAATAAAATTATAATAAAGCTTGTTTTACCTATTGTCAAAGATGATAATGGCACATTTAATGCATTTAAAAATTTTTGTTGCGTTTTTATAGTTAGGTGGTACTAAATTAAAAAGGAAACGGTCAAAAGATGACGTAGTTAAGAAAGGCGTCTGTAACGTATTGAGAGAAAATGATGTCTGTAATTACGTAGAAAATGTGGGGTAATTAAAAGTTAAATCTCAAATTTTGCAGTTTAAAAGTGTCTGTTGGCCTATGCAGAGCGTAAAAAAGTGGCGCGGAAGGAAAGACGTGGAAGGTACGTCGTGGAACGCAAGTTATGTAATCCCCCATTTGCTATACATAAATAAAGAAACTAATAATTAGGAATTATTAGAAATATTAGGAAATGCGCAACAATGTAATTGAAGAACAGTTCATTTCAGTTTATTAACGTTCATGGGAACGAAAACGCTGCTTTGTAGCACAGAGATAAATGACACTGCAGATGTCAGGTCACAGGCGGCCGTAGACAGTTACGTACCGAGATTACTGAGAAGTAAGCTCGCAACAAAGTAGTTATTAATAGATTTAAGATAGCAACAATGTATTATAAATAAGAGTCAAATGAAAGCAGACATCAGGTCTGCAAGTTCCCACAAAAATGTGAGGGGGTAGGGATGTTATAAAAGGCCCGGGAGCTCCACTCACAAAAAGTTAATCCATCGTTCAGCTTTAGCATTGCAGTTCGTTAGATAACTCACTTTGTACAATTAGTAAATTAATTTCGGATTAATTCATTCAAGATTGTCAAAATTCCAATTAATTTCTGTAAAATAATAAATAAATGTGTTAAGAAGTTCAAGAAGTCTTTTTAAAAAGGACCGCTCGCAGCCACGAACCTTAACTCACGTTAGATGGAAACTAGAATATAGAATTAAAAGCGCGAAAGGCGTTGGGTAGAAGGTAGAAAGTGGAAGAAAAGTAGCGGAGAATGATAGGTGGCTGGTAGAATGAGGAAAATAAATGCGGAAGGTAGAATGTGGTAGGAAAAAGGTGGACGGTAAAATGTGAAGTGGAAAATGGAAGTTGGAAGTTGATAGCTGGAAACTAAATGGTGTACACAAGAAGTTAAAATGTAAAAGGAAGGAGTTGGAATATGGAAGAAAGGAGGTTAAATATGGAAAGTGGAATGTGGAAAATGAAAGGTGAAACGTGAAAGGTGAAAGGTGAAAGGTGAAAGGCGAAAGGCGAAAGGCGAATGGTGAAAGGTGAAAGGTGAAAGGCGAAAGGTGGAAAGGTGAAAGGCGAAAGGCGAAAGGCGAAAGGCGAAAGGCGAAAGGCGAAAGGCGAAAGGCGAAAGGCGAAAAGTGAAAGGTGAAAGGTGAAAGGTGAAACGCGAAAGGCGAAAGGCGAAAAGCGAAAGGCGAATAGCGAAAGGCAAAAGGCAAAAGGCGAAGGGCGAAAGGCAAAAGGCGAAATCTGAAAACCTAAAGGCGGAATGTGGAAGGGGAAAGGTGGAAGGTATAAGGTGGGTGGTGGAAGGTGAAAGGTGAATGGTGGAAGGTGGAAGGTGGGAGGTGGGAGGTGTACGGTGGAATGTGGAAGATGGACAGTGGAAAATGGATGTTGGAAGGTGTAATGTGTAAGGTGGAAGGCGGAGGGTTGAGGGTGGAAGATGGAAGATGGAAAGTGTACGATGGAATGCGGAATGTGCACGGTGGAAAATGGAAGGTGGAGCTTGGATGGTGGAACGTGGAAGGTGGAAGGTAGAGGGTAGAGAGGCGGCGGTGTTTGCGGCGTTGCTTCCGAAACTACTCCAATCTTATACAAATAAAACAAAACGGTATATTTGTAGAAATTTTTTAAGATATAATTAAATGAGAGCTAACTCCCTTCTGGAATCGAAATTCTCAGTATGGTTTTAAACTGCTTATATTAATCAAACGTTGTTTTTTTTTCTAGATTAACCCCTCAGCCTGTTACACTAAAAATTTAACACTTACAAATACCTACAGTAATGTATTCAGATTAAAATTTCGTGTTCGGCGTTTGAACCGTGTTATATTAAACAGAAAAGCTATGACATAAATTTTAATTAACTGAATAACCAAGAGAATGTCCCTATTCATCTATATCACATAACATTTCAGGCTGTTTAATGTATGATTAACAATATGTGTTCTGGGTGTAGACGGCTCACGTTAAGTTCAAATGAATTTTAGGTTTTGCCTATTTTAGAAAAGAGCATCATCAGGAAAAGAAGTATAAGCAACAATAATTTCTACCTCATTGGCAAAGACGTACCCTATATAGCTATGCTTGCAACAAAGTTAATTTTGTAATCACATTAGTCTAAATTACATCCTTTACGGAAATGGGACAAACGTCAACCTTATTACTTTTTAATATAACTCCGTCCCATTTCACAGCCCGTATTATTATTGATGACTCTAGTCGTGAATGGCTCCGGCAATATCAAAAATTTATTTCAGCTATTATACATGAACAAAAAGGAAGCTTCCATAGCATTATTTACGTACAATTGAATTACACACAATGTGACAAAACAGCGAAAATTTTGAAAACTAAATATACTGTTGCTAAGCTTAGCATTTACAGTGAACGTAATTGAAAATCCGTTGGCACATTAAATGATATTTTGAAAAGCTTATATCTTTTAATACATAAAAGTTCAGTTCAGTTGCTTATTTGGAGGTTGTCATTATTTCTCTTTCCTTTCCTTTAAGTGTTGAATTCAAATTAAAACAGTAATGTGTTTATTCCTCTGAGAATAGACCGCAGTTTCATCTAACCTACACATATTAAAGGATGTCAACCTTGCTTAATGCGAATACCTTACACTTTAGTGGCAAATGTAGAAACGTATTAATTACAAAAAATATGAATATTGCAACGAGATTTGTAGCTATAACTGTATAAAAATTGCAATCAAGAACTACTAGAATTTCCTAAAATGCGAAGCGCAATTGAAGGAACTGTGAACAGATACAGCAGAAACAAATCGGTAACAGAAATGGCTATATTACTACCAGCCCGATTTGTATTTGTCAATAGCTCTTATTATTTTTATAAGAGTTTGTTTACAGATACATCTTACTTTAAATACTATTTCTTATTGCGGACTGCAAATAACTTGTCTTTATATATAATATATATATATATATATATATATATATATATATTACTCAAATTTAGACCAGGTTAGAAAATTAATTAACGACATCAAATAATTTTAATCACCCTGTATAAAGAAACAAATAGAAATTACGTGCGAAATTTATATTAATTAATTCAATTTTTAAGTAACGGGTATTAAACAAAGTGTACAAATAATAATTAATATTTAATTGGTATTCACTAAAAATTAAAGGGTAGAAGTCAATGCCATTCATTATTATTTTAATTGGAGTTAATTGAACCATTAGTAATATATAATAAGCATAAAAGCCTGTGAAAATCCAAGGTTGGTTGCAAACAGCTAAAAGGAAGGTTAAAATACCATGAAAAAAAGCTCGGAGAATTATATTAAAACGTTCATTAGGAGCGCACACCTGCAAACTTTTAAATGTCAAGTTCTAATAAATTTGAATAGATAAACATGCAGCTTCTACGTATATTGGAAACGGTCGGATGTTTTAGCAGGAAATGCTAGATGAAAGGTTATTTTACTCACGTAGGAGTCCACGTGGATTTAAATAGCATACAGACTGGAATATTGATTTGTACCACTCAGACCAGGGTAGAAAGGGATGGATAAAACGCGTAAAGCAGAGACACTGATAATAAAGGCGTGATTTGTGAAGCTTCACTAGGGCTACGATTGCTTGAAATAAGATGCAAACATGAGAGGGGAAAGCATAGCAGTTGGTGTGTAAAATTAATTAGTTGTTCTCGGACGTGTTGCGAGCCGTGTAGAAATTTCTTAGATTTTCAACTTGGACGTGTGCAAATTTTTAGTAGAATCGCTGTGCCGAGCCGTCGGAAGGGAAAATTTCAAAAAAATTGTCTGTTGCGGGACAAATTCGACTTGCAAGCGGGCCATTATATAAACCCGTGCTTATAGGTGTTTCGCTCTCTGATATTTTTGATTTTATTCGATACTTTAAACAGTTTTGCTCTTTATTTTTTGATTATTCGATACTTTAAGTAGAATACGTGGTGATTACGTGCTACAAAAAAAGTTATTAGTACACTTAGAGAAGATAAATGAAGGTAACAAAGTCTAGTTATATTTGCGGGTATTACTGTACCAATTATCCAAATTAATAACGATAAATAAATAAATAGAAGTATGCAGTTTTTGGATATAGCGTGAATGAATTATGAATTTCAGTGCTATTTTCGGGAATGTTAGTAATCAAATGTTATTCGTAAACGTGATTGGATCCACAAAACAAGATTTCGATATATCTAGATGAGTTCCTGAGAAACCCTGAAACCGTTTAGACGAATGGTGGTGTAGAAAAATTTTAAAGGCGGCTAGAAATCCGAGGACGTAAACATAAACCAGCTGGAATGCCTCCAAAAAAAGCCTAGGCTTTTTTTGGAGGCATATTATATAAGAAATGAAGTTAATTCGTTAAATTTTAGGCAGGACACCCAAAATTTGCATCCCATATATTCCAATCTGTACAGAATTGCAAAGTCAACTTTTAATTGTCAACAATAATGTGAAGGCCAGAGCGCTAATTATTTACCTAATATTCGTACAAAATGTGGAACACACTCTCTTATCAGACTGGTTTTAAGCCTAGGCTTTTTTTGGAGGCATATTATATAAGAAATGAAGTTAATTCGTTAAATTTTAGGCAGGACACCCAAAATTTGCATCCCATATATTCCAATCTGTACAGAATTGCAAAGTCAACTTTTAATTGTCAACAATAATGTGAAGGCCAGAGCGCTAATTATTTACCTAATATTCGTACAAAATGTGGAACACACTCTCTTATCAGACTGGTTTTATATTAATTCATTCGTAGTTGGTCGTTTACTCTATGAGCAAGTAATTTTATTAATTAACTTTAAATAATCCTCTTTTTGGTGCTCCAATATTTTTATTTTTATTTTTTATTTTATCCATTTATGACTAACAACAACCCTGATGTGTAGGGTTGTGTTTATGATTTTAATATTTATGCATTAACAATTAAGTAAGTAATTTTTAAAAGAAAATTTTTTGATGACTGTATTGATTGCTTTTCCTTTTGTAGAATCTTGATAAAGGCAACAACCCTTGCCGAAACGTCGATTTGTAATTAAATATATGCAAAATATTATTTGGTTTTAATTTTTTGGACTAAAATATCCCAATTGTACCGTAACATTTTATCGAAAAAAACTATTATACTAGACTAGTCCATGAGATTATATGTTTTTATATATATATATATATATATATATATATATATATATTTTTTAGATTTTTAATATGTGATCAAGGTCAATAAGACTGAAACGCGTAATATGTTGATATAATTTTATATTTTAATAAATGACCTATATCCCAAGAATTATATACATATATATATATATATATATATATATATATATATATATATATATATATATATATATATATATATATATATACAGGGTGAATTTTAGTGTGGCAACGGTCGATAACTCCGTTACTATAAAATCTACGTAAACCAAATTTGGAGGCATATTAGGCATGCCTAAAGTGCACATTTTAAAAATATTTGGAAGCATACAGGTGTTCCATAATTCCAGGGCATATTAAACTTATATTTTTTTTAATGGAACACCCTATATATTATTACATTTTTGAAAAGCCCATAAAAAGAGCTTTAATTTGATATCAAATTGTATCTGTCTATTCCTTTTAGTTTTTGAGATATTCAACTGTTTTTAGAAAAAATGACCCCAATTGGATACATTGCCACTGCACTAATACACAACTTATGTTAATTTTCAAGATGCAGAAAATTTTACCATATACCATAGTATATTTGTAAATATCACTTTTTTGAAATTTCTTCCCAGTATACAGGGTGTGTCAGGTTTCGCAAAATGCAATTTTAAAAATTTTTTTTAAATGGCACCCTACCAATTTTATTGCGACAATGGATAGTTCATTAAGTGTCCTTTCATTTTTGTTAAGCATTTCCTATACCTAAATTCATTACTTTCTGAGATATTTTTGATTTTCTTCAAATTTTATGAATGTTTTTAATTTACATAACTAAAAATAACTTACTATTGGAGAATAGTATAAAACAATTAATACATTTTGATTAAGTTTTTTTATGCGTGTTTTGGTATATAAACCCGAACTAAATTAGAACGATTCATTCAGAATTCGGCACGCATACAGTATTTGACATTTCAGATGTAACTCTTAAGAATTTATTGATTCATCCTTTAGTAAACCTAACAACATGTAGCATTCCAGATTCGGCATTCAAAATTAATTCAATTCACAACATAGAACTGTGTAAGTTCGAGCAATCTATAGTTCACTTTTTCGACATGCAATAAGTAACATTGAATGATTATCAAACATAATTATTCTTATATTACAAAATTGAACGGTCTTCGACATAAATAATCCAGATTCGAGAGCTACTTCATTTACGCATTCTTTATCTGCACATCAATACTTGAATAAATTCAATTTGGATATTTGGATGTGTAAATCGAAAAGAGCCGCGAAACTCATTTGCATCTTATTTAACAGTGTTGTCATTCCACTTTTCTAATTTTCAACGAATTATTTTCAGTTTGAATTTACAGAAAGACGGACTATCGTGTCATCAAAATAACATCTCGCGTACTCATACGGTTCATAAAAATTTTCGAAGAATGCAAATAGATACTCGCATATTATTGTTAATGTCTGTTTATAATCTTATAGTTTAGCCTTGCAAAACCTCAGTGGTATATGCTCATTTCAATTTATACTAAAATAGATTTGCGCTGCCTTCAATGTTAATATGCACCCGTACTTATCTACACCTGTAGTGTTTTTGATAAGCATTATCTTTTCGCATCTAAATATGTTATTTTTACCAACAACTTTCTGGAATTTAAAAGAAAGGATATTTGAACGTCGTTTAATTATATTTTCTGAGTAATGATAAACTTGAAACGAATGGTTTTAACACAAACATGATTTTTATGTTAGCCTTAAGCAGTTGAGAGGGCGTAGGTTGATGCCTCCGGAGAAGGTCACTGACGTCTTACTGCGGGTTCATTGATCTTCCAGGGAGCTCTCACAAACCGTCTGTGATGGTAAGTAAATTTCTTAAATAATGTGTGTAGAAGAAAGATGTCTTTGAATGTATCCAGAATTGTTCGTAAAACTTTTTTATAATTATAAACGTAATGTTGAGATTTTGTTATTTCACTTCATTTTCGTAAAGTCCATCATATATGAATCACTGAACTGGCAAGATACTACGGGCATATTCGGGTAAGAATTCACTTCATATCATTTTTATCGCTTCAATTAATAGTCCTTGCATCTTAATTGGTTACGGCGGCTGTACCCTAATATCCACAGCAATATTTCTTGACGCCGAACGTTTGGGCATATACATATATCAGGACAATTCGCTCTGTCGGATTTTAAGATAATAAAATTGGATTTAAGATTTAGAAAATATTAGTTTGTTTAATTTGTTTATTGATTTTTATTTATTACTCTATTACTTGAGGCAACAAATGAATTTTTAAAGTTTATTATTGTATTGGAAATCTTTGCCATAATTTCGTCTTTGTACCTATGGTATAAACAACTATTGAACTTCTAATTCCTGTTTATCCTTGGGATTGGTGACTCATGGATGATACCCAATGTCGTAACAAAAATTGGACCACACTTTAATTATCTATTACATATTCATGTAAAATAAAATTTGAAAGACTTTCTACACGGGAAACTAAGTGGAAGAAGGGTCGCTGGAATAGTAAATGCCAAGATATACGAATGTAAGCTTACAGAATGGGATGGGTACTAAAATAACCATTCGTGAGCAAAATCATGCGATGGAGATCGCTTACAAGAATACAGACAACCGGATGGATGACCAGGGACGTTGTGAAAAAGAAGCCAACTTCGCGGTCCCAGAAAAAAGTAGGAACGAAGTAGGTATGATGATAATTTAAACAATTCTTGAGAGAAATGCGATGTAGAATATGGTCAGACTATACATTATGATTCTCACTAAAATAATTGCCGAGTAACAAATCAAACATCAGTATTTGATAACATTTCAGAATAAACGAAACAACTTTATAACTGTATCTTGACCAGAAGTAAATTTCGCCATTTAAATAATTACCTTAAAAACGTAACCGTTTAAAGACTAGCAGAAATTTTGAAAAAGCACTTTACGTCGGGCGGCATTTAAATCCCAGAACAGATTCTACGCTTCTAAAAAGCTAAATGAATATCTAGGCGATTGCTTACAAATTTATGTGAGAAATAAATATTGTAAAGAAGTGCCCATATAGGATACTTGTAAAATTCTGTATACAGAAAGTACACTAAACATGCAGGAAAAATAGTGTTGAGCAGTGATTAGTTGTAGCTAGATTATACAAGAGGTTCAACGTAAAGTGTTTGATAGGAACCACAATTAGTATGCACCAATTCTTCATAACACCACTGCCTAGGCAACGGATCTCAGAAGTTATCAAACTAGAATTTCCAAACTTTAGCTCCCCTATCCCGTTTACTTACCTAAATCAGTAACAAACGTTTCCAGTGATTGTTAACACGTCAGTTAATCAGGGAGCGGTAATGATACCAGTTAAATTAAAATAATATATACAGGTAAAGATAATTCGAGTTAAAACCAAGAGAACGTAAAAGATACAGTGCATGAGTAAAAATAAAGCAAAGAATGCATGGCTTAAACAACATGCCTTAGAGTAAACAAGCAAGATTAGAAAATCGTACGTAGAACGTAGAAACAAAATTTAACCAAACAACCTTTTAAATCACAGGATGACCCAGGCAATATAAGAATATCCTCCAAATCCCATTAAAAATGAAAGGAAGGACTATCACCACAGATGTCGATAGAGCAAGTTCTCAAATTCAAAACGAGAAGAACGCAGGTTAAAATGTCAGCTTAATATCTAGTAGATAACCGAAAGTAGTAAGATCAAGCAACTACACCAAAATCGACATAAAGACAAGTAGAGCAGTTCAACCAAAAAGAATGCAACGAGTACTAAAATATCAATAATTCAGATAAGTAAGCAGAACATGGCGACTCCGGTTATAGCACGTTACAAATTCTGCTTCTAGAATAGTCTTAGCGGTAAACTGTTTTAATAAAGATCTATTACAAGCTGGTGGTGCGTTTACATGCGATTTGCCATATGTATACAGTGTAACGAAAATTTCTTGCAACAACCACAATTCTTTATTATTAACTGGTTACACAAGCCTTTTAGTCGTAGCTACAATGAATATACAATTAATATACTAAAAACAATTATTTCCAGTTAATCCCTAATAGAATTAGTTTCCTTAAACAACAATACCAACTTCTTAATTACTGTTCGATGCACTTATAATTAAAAAATCAAAGCACTGTTAATTCATAAGTGACCCTCTCGAATTATTCAAATTAACTACCAGAACGTTCATTTTGTGAGCTTATAATGACTTAAATATACCCTTTTGTAAAAGTCAATCATCCTTGTGTATTGACACTGCAGGATATCGAATGTATTTCTTCGTAGGACAGACTGCTTGGTGCTTTGTAAAAATGCAAACTATTTGACGCTTTCTCACAATAATAAATCAAAGTATTATTATTCTATCACATCCAAATATATGAGGATTATCTTGGAGTCCTTAATTTTATAATCTAATGTCGTGACTATTACATTCTACACAAAAGCCCAACCCGCTTTTAATAAAAACGTACTTAAATACTAGTACAATTATGCTATAAACTGTACACAATGATGTAGTAGGTATTTGATTATCGGGAAAAGCTTAAGAAGTTTTAGTTTGGGTCATGAATATTTACGTAAAAGGGATAATTAGTAGGTCAGAGTAATCTATATCTTTAAGCGCAGCAACTCAAATTGATACAATAATTGTAATAGATGTTTTTGCCCAACAACAATTTGCACAGACATTGCTATTGCTTTTCCGATATGTCCTACCTCTACTGCACATAGAGAAGCTGAAAACGCACACGTATTTTATTAGCGCTTAATCCTTGGAAAGGCTTTGTTCAGCGATGCGATTGTAATCTGTTTTCATTGAAACTGAAACTAGAGCGGAAATTAGCTTGGACGAAAAATCACCCATTGGCGTTTAATAATAAAACGCTTAATTTTAACCGAGTTTTGTGGAGTGGTTCAGTGGTTTCACTTTATCACGATTTATACCTACATTGTTTCCAAACTTTTCCCAACGCTACAATTCTGGCTATTTCAATGGTGCTGGCAGTTAAGCTTACGACAGTGAAGAAGGTTGTGTAAAGCTGACGGAACGTTATTAACTCCGAGGCTTGAATGTTAAGAATCAATTCGTTTTATTTAAGAGTAGACGTTTCTTGAGTTGTTCGCTATGTATCGAATGTATTTGAATAAGGTAAAGTTTTTGTACGTTATTCTAAATCAAAGGCGTTAAAAAGACAAGGTTTACAATCATAGGCGTTAAAAAAACAAGGTTTACAATTCAACCACGCAATTTTAATACAGCGGATTTATATTCAGGATTTCGTAGCTTGAATAATCGCTTACTTATATGCCAATGATATAAAAAAAATCTTCTAAAACAGTGCGAACGCTTATATATTGCTATGATATCGCCGTACTTCGATGTATTTAACGCACAGTTGCCTGCTGTCCACCACCGCTCTGTGTTCCTAAATAATGTAGAATAAAATTAAGATTTTACACAATTAGGTTTATGCCTCAACAAGCTCAGTTCAACCCCACACAGAGTGCACGACGATACGATAACAGAAAGATTTTTATCCACCGCCCTATTCCTCTCTAACACTTCATTCCTAAATAATATAAACGAAATAACCAAAATTTTGTATAATAAACCAAGAAATATGTACAATTTGCACTTCTACAACCTTTGTAATAGTATTTGATATTTAAACCCCTCGATTCAAAGTAAAATATAAATTTGTTTACCACCAAATTATAACCCTATTAAAATACTAAGCCAGCAAAAATAACTGTGTATTACGTAGGTAGTTTCGTTGAACGTTCTATGACCCTTTGGAATTTCTACGCCTCAATCAAAATTTTTGATGTCACTTTACATAAATATCTAAGTACATGCAAGTTTTAAATGCTCAAAAAATTTCAGTCTTATGCTATTAATTAATTATCGCTAACCTGGTATTATTCTAGGTTGATTACCTAGTTCAAATGTGTAGCTCTGAGTACACCCAAATCCGTTTAACCTCCGCTACGTGCTGCTAACCAGTACCCTTGAGTTGTTTTCAGCTTGACGTCGTCCGTACTTCATTAGATTTCTTATTCGGTCGGTTTGGTAATTGTTTATTAAATCGTTTAGTTTCTTGCTTGGTTAACTTGCTTGGTTAAACGCCCAGTCGAACGTTTAGTAAATCGCTGATTTAGTTAGTTAGTTAGTATACTTAGTTGATTGGTTGATGCCGTTTTAATGCCAACGGCGAATTTCTATTGTATATTTGCACTTGCACTAGTACTTTAAATTTTTAATAACTGACTGTCACTTAAATTTTATTATTTAATTTCACAATTAAACTTTGCGTGGTGTATTAGTTTAGACCAGTACAGATCGTGCCTCAGTTGTGCAAAGACTGACTCTTATCAGCTCGTGCGCTATATAAAGGGACGCCAACCCACCTGCAGTTATTGGTTTACCGCACTTATTTTGTTATTCGGTCATAGTGAAGGCGTTGCGCTTAGCTCATCGTCCATCCATTGGGTTTTACACGAAGCTACTTATTCTACAATTTGCTCATCAAATGCTCATCACGATCACGTAGACATCAAAATCTTATATCCTGGATTTTGTTGACCATGATACTTTGTACTTTCTAATGTCACGTACTCGTGTTTTGTATAGGAATTTATTCAAATTTTCCTTTTAATTCCGCACATGTACAAACTTGTTGTTCCATATTTGTTGACCTAATTTGCTGGGTTTTGTGTCAATTTTACATTGAAGATCGCGTATGCGAATTTTATAATGACGTAAATTAGGTGCGTCTATTTACTTCTTGCGTTATGAAACATACTTGTTTTAAAAGGTCCGTTTATTGTGGGCAAGCATGATTATTTACTCACACAAATGCGTCAGTTTTAAATAAGATTCATTTCATGTTTGTCTTACTTTAGATGTTCCTGATTTGTATTCATTTAAAGTTTATGAATGTATTGCTGTTTAGAAAATGATTTGGATTGCGTACAAAGTTATTAACTTACTAAATGTGATTGAATTATTAAACAATGAGCTTTCTTTCATTACAAAGTTAGTTGTGAATTTTATACAGTGTGTTTCGTATTTGCTTTTTGTATAACTTGCGAATTATGTACTTTTATGATTCAAATGTTTAATTTTCTTGACTTTGGTGTTGTTTACATGAAGTATACTACCCTTATCATAGCAATATATATATATATATATATATATATATATATATATATATCGATAGTCTGAAAGTGGCAAATTTGATTCCTTTGAAACATCTTCTTAACCAACAGTGCCTGAAGAAGATGATGAATGTGATTCTGTCCGAAGGTCACTGAATTCACAGTGGTTCACTCAAGAATCAGTCAGTCAGCAGAAACCTCAAGATTAACAGCAATATGTATATATATATATGTATACATATATATATATATATATATATATATATATATAATTTGCTATGATATGCTGGCCCCACGTTGTTGCGTCAGATTAATTTGATGAAGTACTTCCGCCACGCTTGAGCAGCCGGATGTAGTAAACGTCCAGTTTCCTGCTGAACGCCACTGCTCTGTGTTTTTCTCTAATCTTCTCATTTTAATTATGCCAAGGCTAGCCCAGGTTAGTTTACACTGAGTGCACAACGTTACGATGATCAAATTAATTTACCCCTTTAATTCTTACCTGTAGGAATTGATAAAACGAAGTCAACCAATATTCGTACAGTGAAAGAAAATAATATCTACACTTCACAATTTTGTAATCCCTTAAATAAACCTTTCAGTCAATTAATATTATTTGGATCATTTATCCCAAAAATTATATCCCTTTAATTTAATTTAAAGTCACGGAAAACGACATCTTTTACTGAAACAAATCTGGAACGTTTAAGACCTTTTATCTTTAACACGTAAATTTCAACGTATTAAATCTTTTTGTTGACTCCTTACAAATTTGAGAAAAAATAATATATTCAGTGTTTAAATTTAAATTTGAAAAGATTCCTTATACTAGTTAGCCCTGACCTGTGATATCCTAATTTGCTGTTGCGTGTTGTGGATTAACACCCTCTTATTATCTTCAATCGAAAACCAATGCTTTGTCTTGTACTTATTCACGTGGTTTGAACCAATAGTTTTGTTTCCAAAATTCACCTCGTGCTTTACTTTATAATTTTCTGGATACGCCTTTGACTTTTCCACTTCATTACAAACTGGATTTCTGAATACCACTCAGAAGTTCTGAATACCAGACTTAGATCCTTCTTAGAATTTGTAGGTTTCTTAGAGACACTTTAGAATTCCTAGGTTTCTTAGATTTCTTATACACACCTTAGGAGCCCTACATTACATTGAACATTTAATTTAACTTAATTAACAAATTTCTACTCACGTTTTCCGCAAAACGGCAAAAGCTTTTTCATATATCTTCAACGCAATTCGTCATCAACTATTATTACACACCACCACTTTTCACAATAATATAATTTAAAAATTTTTATTTGATGCGTACATATTTGAGTCAGAGTGTTGCAGGTTCGACGTGCTTCAAATTCTGACTGCCCTTTCTTATCAACTCTGGGCGTTATATAGCTTTTGTTATTGAATTGAATAAATTCGAAAATTTAGGCAATAAAAAAGAACATTATCTTATTTACTAGCTGACCTATATACCACAAGAAACAAATTGTATTTCATTTACTAAAATAAAGACCTGTACATTGAGTGCGTTTAGCAGAAAAAACCAGTATGTGCTAACGTTACCTAGCTCTAACGTCTTCTGCTGGACACACGTTGTAGTGCATAAAAACCTAACCTATTTTTACGTCGTGTTGTGTTATATATCTATTGTAATTTGTTATATGAATGAACATGGCAATTTGTATCTTTCCTTTCTGGATGAACCATATTTGAACATAGGTATACCGCTTAATTTATTGCCAGATGAGAAACAAGTTGTGCCTCGTAATAAACTTTTTTTCGAAGAAACTATCCCAAGATACATTGATTTAAAGAATATTTTAGAATGTCTCGCGAAGCTATGAATATAATTGATTACAAGTATCTATCATCGTCATCATTAGGTCTTCAGTCCTGGAACTGGTTAGACGCGTACTTTTATTGCTTTCTATTCTGAGCTAACCTACTCATTTTTCTGAAATTTTCACTATCTGCGTGCAATAGTCTGCAATAGTCTGATCTAGGTCTACCTCTACCTTTTTTTTCCTATCGTTGCCTGTAATATGTCCCGCAATATTCCCCAGAAATGCCTTAGAACGTATCCTGACCTTCAATTTCTCATATTTTTTTTTGTTTTCCACAGATATCTTTATTCCCCTACTATCTATAACCTCTTTGTTATTAACTTTGTCTTTCCATGTTATCATCCTCATGCATCTGAAGCACAGCATTCCAAAAGCTTCTACCGTTTTTCTGTCTGCTTCTCCTACTGCCTCTATTTCATAGACGTACTGTGCTGTGCTCCACGCATATGTTTTCAATAATTCTCTCCTTGTTTCAATGTTTGTTGTCTTTGAACATAGCAGCTGCTCTTCCTTATTGAATGCAGTACAGTTCCCCTTCTATTATTTACAAATATCTAACCTATTTCCCCGATATTCAGTAGTATGTGAAGGGAGTTAAGCAGCCTGCAGCTACCAAAGTTTTCAACTTCTGCTGGTATCGTAATCTAAGCTTCAATTGGAGGTGCACTTCTGAACTGATTTCTATTATCAATGACGATGATCTATATACATTTCCAATTACTCTAAATTATTCTAAAACAACCCAAAATATGGAAATGGCGTTCTCGAGGTTTCCTATTGTAATATAAATAACCTTTAAATATAAAAGCTTTGTACATGTCAATCAAAATGTGTTGCACCCTTGGACATGTCATTCATCGTTTGTGTTTAAATCCTTCGCTTATTTTTAGTTATTCTGGTCGCAGGTAGACCAAGCATCGCCACAGTATTTAGGGGTAGTGCTATGTTACCAGAAATAAATACCTTACTGCAGCAATTCAACATTTTTGACAATTCAGCATATCCCGTGTCTGTGAACGTCTTAGTTTCGTGTAAAGACCATGGCCATTTAAATGCAGTTGAAGTAAATTATAACACCAAATTAAGTTCTACACGAAGTCTCATTGAAGGAACATGCGATCGCTTAAAGGGTAAATTCAGAAGATTGAAATATTTAGATACCTTTGATGCGACATTTGGAAATCAGATTATAATTGTCGCGTGTATTTCGCACAATTTCATTTTTATTCAGAATCAAGAGAATGATGAAGAATTCGTAGCAGATGCGAGCATTGCAAATCAACAGCCGAACCATGATGACGGAGAAATCAACGAAAATGTTGTTACCCAGAAACGTTTAAATTTAGCAAAGATATTATAATTTTAGTGCATAAATAAATAGTACTTAGTTTACTGAATTTTTACATAAGAAAAGCATATGCAGTTGCTGTAATTCTTATTCACACCCTGATCCGCAACAAGGTTATAAGAGTCATCTTTGCAAAGTACAAGTTATGACTGAACAATTTTCCAATAAATGTTTTTTTAATACATCGTTTCTTTTCCGCTGTATTGTATTTTTCTCTTCAACTGTTATCGAAAGCAACTGCAATTCTTTGACTTGTCTTTCCTCTATGGTAGGTATACGTTTCGGAAGTTGTGCACATTTTCAACGAACTTCGTTCGTTTATGAAATCGATTTGTCGTCCGTCTGTCTGTCCGTCTGTCCGTCCGAGGCCTTTCTAATGGTCGGACATCAATGTGTGATACATCAATCGATTCAGCTCGGTGTCCTGAGCTTAAGTTTTGATGTCAGTTGAAATCGGGCCACGGGGACGCCGTGCCCCCGCGGTATTCCGTCGGGAAAATTAAAATTTCAAATAGGTCCAAAATTAATGTGCGATACATATTTGGACTCCCCTAACATAGCTGAGTCGAAATATGGTACCCCCACAAAATCTGACCACGGATACCCGACCCCCGGGAATTAATTTTATTTTATCTGAATACTTATAATTATTACAACATAATAATTTTAATTTCTTTAAATTGTTTTAAAGTAAGTCTACATTTGGAAGTTCGTTGCGACAATGCCTAGCATTTTCAACTTGTTTATTCTAAATTCTGTTGTTCTCTGGTTCTTCAGACGCTGTAGATGTTCTGTTTCTTTTTAAATTAGGTTTGTCGCCTTTGATTAGGCTTCTATCAGAAGCTTTATTCCCTACTCAAATACTACGACCCTGTTTATGTTCTGCTGTGGTTTTAGAAAACGATGACACCACTTATGGTGGTTTTAAAGACACATCGTTAGAATTTATATCATGAATATCATCATTATGTTCCCACACAAATCTACCGCTTCCAGTAGCCTTTTTATTATCTGAAGTCGTGGTATCACTTTTTTTTAATTCCTCCATCCTCCATCCTATTGCAATCTTCTTCTTTCAGATAGTACTCTTTTCCTACAAATACACGTCGTATTTGGGATCACAATGTCTTTTTTTAGATTTTTTAATTCTGAAGTCTTCTTTGAGTTCATTGTAACTATTAATCAATAGTGATGTAGATGCTTTACCCCACTTCAACCATCTTGAATCTCAAGCAGTTTCTTTTTTTAAGAGCTTTCTTCGCCACCTAATAACCTAATGTAAATATTACGAGAAAATATGAAAACATACCAGTAGTTAAACAGTTGACCGAATACCCTTTGCAGGTATTTGAGTTTTACCGATATGATTTATGAAAAACTGAGTATCTACAAATAAAAACAAGAATAAGTTTCTTTTATAGAAGATCATCTATATAAAATTTGAGGCTATGTTGCATTAAAAGCAATAATAACTATTTACTATTTATAACATTATTGTTGTAAATATATGTTTATTATACATCTTAATAATATGTACATTGAGTTGCAATTTAAAGCTAATATGTCTACGGTTAATTACCAACTGACTAGAGAGCGCCTGAAGCCTCACTTTCTCCACTCATTGGTACACTGCTACCATCTTACGGCAGCGCATGTTATATTACACTCATGATTGCATGCAATGCACTGAGCGGACAGCGAAACGTAAGTTTGACTATATCAGAGTACACGTGCTGAACACAGAACAACTTTTACCAAGAATTGGGAAAATAACATTTTTTCAAATTTTGAATAATCAAAATTAACAATCTAAAACGAACAAAGCAATTCATTGGTTAACTTTCTGATAAGCGTTTTTCAACACACGATGGATAGAGACCTAAAGACTATAAATACGAATTTGATTTCTGCATAAAATCAGTCCTAGTGCTCATCATAGCCTGGGGTTCACCTCCTCCACCTGCAGTGCTCCTCATAGTCTGCAGACCTTTCCAAATAATCCTAAGCGCAGTGCTCACCATAGCCTGCGTCCTGCCTTACACGTTACCCTAACCGCCGCCGTACCTGGAGGCCGTCGCCGGAATTTATTAACACACAGTTAACAAGCACGTACGAACGCTCAGCTCCATTCCATACTGCACCGACGTCGTTATTGTGATTACACCCGTCAAGCTCTACCACAGGGACGTCATCCCCGTAGAAGCATCAACCCCACGACGCCGTCGAAGATTTCAGAAGACGCCGAATACCTTCTGATCCTTTGCTTTTGTATATATATGTAAATAGTAGTTTTTAAGTGTATATAATTTTCAGTTCATAATTGCTTTAACGTAATTACTACCCACCACTAAAACACGCGAAGATTACCGACGAGGACCGAACACCACCGAAGATGTCTGGACCTCGCCGACCTGTATATATGTCTTAATCTTCGCTGTTAAGCCTACACTGGGCCCCTTCAGCAACTTCCGAACACCTCCGAAGAAAGCCGAAGCCTTCCGAAGACCTACACGCCCTACTAAATGGTGTATACGGTTTACTCCTGGTTCCACAGCCCCAGGAAGTCACCTGAAGACATCCTAACAATTGAAACCATTTAATTTCACTTTTACAATTATGTTTATTTTGGATTTATAATGACTTTTTCTTATGTTTATTAAACTATAAACTAAGCCCAGCCTACTTGATTACAGACGCCGCCCCCATCGAACAAATCCAAACGATAACAGTTACTTCTAGCTAATGATACAACATCTTCCTTTTTTATAATGGAAAAAACTAATTTACAAATTTTACATTTTAAAGGAGCGTTAATTACACGACCATAACGCGAAGTAATTACTGTGCGATCTTGCTTTGCGCTGCTCACTGTCTCTCTACACTTTTCACTTGCCCCCGCCATATCACTTTCATTTTTGTCATTATAACTTCGTAATGCTAATTTAGAACATGACCGTTTTGTACTACTGCACCTATTATTTACATTATCATTATAATTAACTAACATTGGAAAATCTAAATTATTGTAATAAAAGCTTGTATTCGTATTACTACTATCCTTCCTTTTTCAGTTTGATCTGTTGACCATGACACCGTTCTATTAATATTGGTGTCTTTTTCGCCTTTAATGGCTGATGGTCTTAAATCCTATTTCTAATATAAATTCCATTGTCTACTGAAACTTTATACATACGGTTAGCAAGTTTTTTTAAAATTCTACCTGTTTGCCAAATACCTTGAGGTTTTAACTATACCCATACATTTGTGTTTGGATTCAATATTGACAACTCTTTGGCTCTCCTTTTTTGGTTATAATATTGTGCTTGCTTTTCCTGATTAGTTTTAATATAGTTATTATACCGGGCGGTATTAACCCGATGTGATTCTAATTTTTTAGTTGCTGTGGGAAGTAAGGGGTTAGGAGTGGCCCTCGACATTAATATCTCGTTTGGCGAATTATTATCAAATATAGGCGTATTACGGTACTGTAAAAGTCCCAGATGTATATCCTTTCTATCTTCAATAACTTTTTCATCATTTTTTCAATTGTTTGCACGTGTCTTTCCTTCATTCCATTGGATTGACTATGTGTCGGTGAAGATGTCCCGTGCTGGAATTTCCATTCATTTGCGAAATCTTAAAATTGTTTGGAAGAAAATTGCGTTCCCCCGTCAGAAATCAAGTATTTCGAAACTCCGAATCAAGCAAAAAAAGTTTTTGGACGCATTTATTACATTGTGACTAGTTATGTTGTTTAATTTTTCAATTTCAACAAATTTTGAGTAATAGTCGATTACTATTAAATAATGTATTCCTCCAAGTTCGTAAATATCACAACCCACTTTGTACCAAGGGATTGTATGTATTTCGTGCAGCTGCAACGGTTCTACTGGCTGTGAATTAGCATATTTTTGACAAATTGCACAATTTTCTATCATTAATTTAATTTCATTTCGAATTGTTGGCCAAAATACCGATTCTAGTGCGAGCTGTACAGATACATTATCTTGTAACAAGCACGCACCTAAACCGTTCTGACTGGCGTCTACGGATATTGTTATTTCCTTCAAAGGGTCGAAATACCTGAGGACCGGGCTATTTGTTAGAATGCATTTAAGTTTTTCAAAGGCCGCTCTGTGATGGTCCGACCATAAAAAGTAAACATCCTTCTTTAAGAGTTCGTGCAGGACTTTAGTTTCTTCTGAAAAGTTTTCGACTTACTTACTCATATAATTAATTATTCCTAACAACCGCTGAATATCTTTCTTGTCCTTGGGCTTTGGGAACTCATGTACAGCTTTTAACCTATAGGGGTCTAATCCTATACCTTCTCTGCTTAAATAATGCGCAATGAATTTAATTTTAGAGACACCAAAAACACACTTATTCAAATTGAATTTAATATTACGTTCTTTTTCTTTTTTTAATACCTCAATTAGTGCTTTGTAGTGTTCCTCTTTCATTTTCCCCCATATAATTACGTCATCAATGTATACTGCTACATTATTAACTTCAAATATTTCCCTAAACCTTTCGTTGAAGACTTCCGGGGCGCATTCACTTCCTCACGGTAATTGTAAAAAAAGATAGCGACCAAACGGTGTACCTACTGGTTGCATCTAATTTAGAGAAGATTTGTGCCCCATTTAATTTCGAAGTAATTTCCTCCAACGTTATTTATTTACAATGTTCGCATTTGATTATTTTATTTAATTGTGCAGGGTCTAAACACATTCTTAATGAACCATTTTCTTTTCTTACTAATATACTAATGGGTGATTCCCTTACTTGCCCCGTATACTTTTTTGATAATATTAAATTTTTCTAATTCTGCTAAAGTATTTTTTAGCTTATCCATCAGGGCAAATGGAACTTTTCTTATTGGTGTTATACAAGGCACTGCATTAGGGAAAATTTGCATACTATAAGGCGGGTCAATACAACATATACCTGAAACCGCCTCGCCAAACATTAGTGTGCTCATAATTTAAATTGAATGCGTCATTAATGTGATCGACACTCTTGAGTGTATGAGCTTTTATTTCGTTTCGATTAATTAATTTAAAATTTAATGAAGTTGCTAACTCTAATATCGGTTCCGTACTGTCATTGACTACAAAAAATGTAATTTCAAAATTATTATTATTGTATTTGCATTCTAGCCTACATGCCCCTCTAAAAGTGGTAATATGTCGCCAATGTAAAATTTTAATGTGGTTCTTGCTTCTACTAATTGATCAAAAGGAATATTTAATTGAATGAAATGTTTTATTGGTAGAATATTTACCATTGCACCTGTGTCTATCTTAAATGACATTTTAATTGCTTCTATTGTTAACTCTACCCACCAAGCTATATCTTTTATGAGGAAACCCTTAGAAATGCTATTACCTGCGCTTCTGTCAAGAGTACCTATATAAACAACATTTTCGTATTCATAGTTCTCGGACGTTAAGCCACTAATTTGTGCCTGATTTCTACATACAGTTGCGAAATGATTATATTTCTTACATTTTCCGCAAACCTTATTATATGCGGGACATTTAATAATTGCGTGGTTAAAACCACATCGTGTACAATTGAAACAAATTTTTTTTATACAGTGAAACAAATTTTTTATATATAAAGCTGGCCTCACGCATGGGCGTCAGTGAAACGAATTTTTTTTATTATTATATCTCGGCTGTGAAACGTATTTATTGTTCCAAAAATCTTCCGACACAACTAGGGGTCTATTCCTAGGTAAAGCAATGAGAAGTGGGGGGGTAAGTCGAATTTTGTTTGCAGATCAAACTTAAGCTAAATCAAATAGGCGCCACCAAGTCCTGATGTAATCACGATAATTGCATAGCATAGTTCTAAGGGCGGACGTGGAGACCCAAAGAAAAAAGATCGCCTTCGCTGACAAAAGCCTGTCTTAATAAAATAAGACGCAGCTCCTGTAAGAAATTGTGATAGTTAAATAAATAAAAAAGTGGGACACCATTTGTGTCCTGCAAAAATACATAAAGAAATAATAAAAAAAAGTATTTCCAATATAACATTGGCATCAATTTATTACTCAGAAGGGTTTTAGCTTTATGTAGTAAGATTTGATCACACTTGATCAAAATAAAAAACCTTTAATCTTGAACCAATTGTTTACTAAAAGATCTCTTTTAAAATAATATAACTTGTAACAAAAAATTTAATCATTAACTGCATCAATCTTAAAATTTTAACTTTCATGTTTGTCTTTATTATTTTCAATCAAACACTTTACTTTAAAACATGAACTTGTTGTACAAATAGGGTTCTGATCTGGGCAGATCTTTTCAGGTAGATAACAAATTAATAGTTCTTAACAATATTAGCTTTTGAGCTTTCAAAATTATGTATACTAATTTTAATGTAGATAAAGCTGATCACAAAAATATACATGTTTACATATATTGTACTAAAGCTGTTCAAAGCATTTGCTTTTAAAATAACATCTGTCAGCTATACAAAGTAGAAAAATATGACCTCAGTAACACCTGTTGACATTATTGACGATTCATATGGAACAAAGCATGTTGTTTTTAGAACGTTAAATCAATGAACTTTCGTTTTACTACTGGTAAATCCAGCTCAACAATTAGTTGAAACTTTTTCAGTGTACATGTATTACGCATCAAAGCAAGTTAACGTGTTCCAAATTTTGAAACACATAAAAAGAACTTATAGCTATCTACGAACCAAAACTGCAATTTGAAACCAATTCATCCAAAACAACTTCTATAATTTCTGCGTTCCACGTGTCGAATCATATTCTGTCGCCTTACATTCAGCAGCAATCGTACTCTCAAAGTTATCAATTGTTCCAAATGAGATGCTCTACTGTAAATTTATTTGCTGTGTCTGTTTTGTCGCAGCGCCATGTTGTAAAAATATGTTTATTATACATTTTAATAATATGTACATTGAGTTGCAATTTAGAGCTTATATGTCTACGGTTAATTTCCAACTGACTAGCGACCCTCGTCTCCTGAAGACTCGCTTTCCCCACTCTTTGTGTGGTACACTGCTACCATCTTAAGGCAGCGCATCTTAGTTCTAACTAATGCTACAACAATTATTATACATACCGTTTTTTGAGATATGAACTTAAGGAGTTGTGTTGATGGTATAAAATTCGTTTTGATACTCGTAAGTAACAAAACAAATTTTTAAACATGTTTAGTAAGTTAATACAAAATTCATCCATTACAAAAAATGGCGAATGCTCCTAAACATGTTTGCATGTCGCATAGGTTTCAGCCAAAAGTATCGGTAATCGTTTGCAAACTTGCTAAACACAACCATCGTCGGCTGATTGTGTATATTCGCAATTTATAGGTTAGGCACTGCACTTGAACGACGTCGAGAGAAGCATACAACTTCACTTTTACAGTAACTTTCAATAAATTTATTTCTCAAATAGAAACACTGGGTTTAAGCAAATAACTTTACGGATAGAAAAATTGTTAGACGTTTGAAATTGAAAATTTATGACGTCGTAGATATAAGTTTCGAATTTATTACGACTCAAATACTAGTCACCAGGTGCGCTACTGAGCCGTATCTCTACTTTACGAACTTCCTATCGCAAATTACACTCTAAGCATTAATTGATTTCCACTTAATTGAACCATGTGCATGAGTTCAAAAATCTTCAGCTTTTAAAGATAATTTCGTATATAAATTGGAGCTCTAACTAGTCCAAATAGGTTTAATAAAAATGTGTTGTATTCAACCACCTCCGCTTATATTTAACTTTGAAATTGCGTATCCGACCTTAATATTATATCCTGTAAAACACCCTTGCAGATTTCAGCTTGGGTTGTGAATGTACCTAAAAACAATAAGTAGCCCTCCAGTTAATCAATATCTTTAAGCAGGAGTTTAAAATAGACATGACACAAATAACCATGGCCTTTGTACTTAACGTCAGATATTGAGTTAAGGCGTGACAACTAAATTCCAAGTTTGGGATTTATACATCTGTTTGCTATTCTAAGTTCTTAAAGTGCATTTATGAGCAACTAACATCCTATGCTTGAATATGTTATATGTAACAGTGCAATCGGAAATTATTTTTATGAACACGAAGCTAGCCCTGAAATTAGTTCGTACAAAAACCACTCCTTGGTGTTTAATAATAAAACGTTCAATCCTAGCAATTCTAATTGGTTCACTGGTTTTACTTTATTACAATTTATGCCTACATTGTTCGGAAACTTTCCTAATCCTACAATTTGAGGCAACTATTTCAATAGTGGTTACAGTTATTCTTGTGAGAGTGAAGAAGGTACTGTTGACAAAAAGGATGTGATTTAATTTAGGGATTGATTTTTAACTTTGTAATAGTTTTTTTTTCAGCTTTTTGAATAAAATGCTTCTAAAACTTAGGAAAAACTATAATAAATATCGATTTGTTACTGCAGAACTGTCTTATGGAGTTGAATTGTGTTAAGGATGGCTTATTTGGATTCCTTCATGAAATTATGCAGTAAAACGTTCGTTCAGTACAAGGTAAGAATTGCGTTGACTGCTCAACCTTGTTCAAGCTAGGACTATTACACTATAACAGGACATTTTTGCACTATAACTAAATTTGCAACCGCTTTTTGAAAAACTTTGCTTCCGTTATGAGTGTTCATTGTATGTTTTGTAAATAGAAAATATTAATTATATAAAAAGAGATTGCAGTTTATTAAATGTGTAATTTAAACTAATCTTACTGTTTTGGCGTGTGACCTGGAATATGCGTATTATCTTACAAACATTGACATGTACAAATTAGCATTGAAAAATCATAACTGAGGAAGTGAGTAAACTTACCCAATTAGGTTGTAACAGTTTTTTTGACCACTGCAGAACATCTACGAATTTTTAGTCCTAATAACTCTAGTATAGTCGTTAATATCATGCAAACTATTTTTAAACAAATAAATACCAGTATTGATATTGGATGTGCTAACCGCCATACAGAAATGCTAGTTTGGTTGCTAACATCAGGCGCCGAATGTTAATACAATTATTATCAAGGCCAAGCAGCTTTCTTGTTTCGTGCATAGCACATCTGCACTCACATTAGCTAGAGCTGTCGTCGAGAACGATTATGGAACTAATAAGGGTTCTGGCATGTAACTTGCGCTCGACACTAGGCCTTGATGTTTTAACGATGGTAAGAATTAAAATAATAATTAATTAGACCAACTAAATAATTTGTTGTAGCGCTCTTTTCGAAAATTTTCTTTTCGTAAATTTTCTTTTTGTAAATTTCCCTCT
Source organism: Platerodrilus igneus (assembly GCA_036346225.1). Lineage (NCBI taxonomy): Eukaryota > Metazoa > Arthropoda > Insecta > Coleoptera > Lycidae > Platerodrilus > Platerodrilus igneus. The sequence continues at coordinate 302,663 of JARFIW010001481.1, read as the reverse complement.
TCATAATTGCACTCTTTGTAATTATTCTATTAGTAATTTTTCATTTCTTCTGTTATAACGTTCCTTTTAAAGACGTTTTTAAATGACTTCTAATAAATAACTTCGTTTGGATAATTCCCTATATAAATTTAATTAATAATTCTTTGGACATTTGTGTAAATAACACATAAAATATTCCTTTATTGATTTCGTAAAAGTACGATAAGATATGTTTTTCAACGTTTCGTAGAAGTCCTCAATTAGATTTTTATTTTTATAATTATCAGTTTTAAAAAGTCGTTTTGGTAATATCTGGTTTTATAAAACTAAAGCAGCGAGTATGCTGTATTTAAAAGAAGATAAAATTCTACTTTTGCACCTGTGAATATCAAATTATGGTTCATTCACGTCAACTTTGCGAGAGAATATGAATCCAATATGAACGTCTTTCAACCGTACGATGGATAGTTGGATTTTGTGTAAGTTATGGAGAAAACAATAAGCTCGAATTTTAAGGAAACGGTGTACAAAGTATGTAGAAATGTTTATGGTTTGTAAATTAAGTCCGATGATGTATTGGAATAGTACCGTTGAAACTTTCGTTCAAGATTTACACACAATAGAACGTATAAGTCTAGTATTGGAATTTGGTTGGTCCAGTTCGTGCGTATAACAAAAAGCCATAGAAGTTAGCATGGTCCAGTCCAAGGGTCAAGCAGCTGTTTGTGTTCTGGCGTGTAACTTGCGTCTGGCTTTTTATGCGGTAGTAGAACCCTAGTGCGCTGAACACTAGGCTTTGTGTTTTAACGATGGTAAGAATTAAAATAATAATTAATTAGACCAACTGAATAATTTTGTTGTAGCGCTCGTTTCGTATTTTTTCTTTTCTTCTGTTATAACGTTCCTTTTAACGACGTTTTTAAATTACTTTTAATAAATAACTTCGTTTGGATAATTCCTTTGATAAATTCATTTAATAATTCTTTGGACATTTGTGTAAATAACACTTAAAATGTTCCTTTAATGATTTCGTAAAAGTTACGATAAAACATGTTTTTCAACGCGTCGTAGAAAGTTCTCAATTAGATTTTTATTTTATAATTCTCAACTTAAAGAAGTCGTTTTGTATTATCTGGTTTTATAAAACTAAGGCAGCGAGTATGCTGTATTTAAAGAAGATATAAATTCTACTTTTGCACTTGCGAGTATCAACTTATGGTTTATTCACGTCAACTTTGCGATAGGGTATCGATCCAATTATGAACGTCCTTCAACCGTACGATGGATAGTTAGATTTTATGTCATGTTATGGAGAAAACAATAAGTTCGAATTTCAAGGAAACGTTTTACAAAGTATGTAGAAATTTTTATGGTTTGTAAATTAAGTCCGATGATGTATTGGAATGGTACTGTTGAAACTTTCGTTCAAGATTTACACACAGTAGAACATCTAAGTTTAGTATTGGAATTTGGTTGGTCCAGTTTGTGCGTATAACAAAAACGCATGGAAGTTAGTATGGTCCGGTCCAAGGGACACGCAGCAGTTCGTGTTCTGTGGAACATGTGGATTTGACGTCACTTATTTTCTGAAAAATGTATGTATTAACACCTGCCCAAACATGTTGTAAAGACAACATGTAAACAACACCTGCAGAGCCAAGGTAAGAGATTAGAATTATTCTTGCATCACGTCTACATTTGGTGATCTTTGATACGAGACTGCTTCAGAAAATATTTTTGTAACTATCTATTCTAATAAATCCGTTTCGTAAATTAAGAAGGACCTTAGTAAATTTTTATTGTCAATGGTAGTTCAGTATAATTACAGTTACTAAATTTTATGAGGTTAGGTAAACCTAAAGAGTTCTTATTGATGTTTTATATATGCATGACTTCACTTACAATTTTTGAATAATGAATTAATAGAGAAAGTAGTTAAGATTTTATAAATATGTAAACAGAAAAAACAGATCTGATATTTCTGGTATGAATCCAAGTTAAACTTTTGTAACTAAAACAACATTTCAAGTTTTTGATATTTTTCTTTGAATATATAATCCTACCTTATGAGTAGATGAAACTTGTATCATCTTTTCTTAAACATGAATTTTATATTTACAATTTTTATGAAAGGACAATTTTAATTAAAGAAACAACATTTAATTTTCTTAATTAATTGTTTTATTCTGAACAAGTACGTTCAGAAGTAGGGTATCAAAGTGTAAGATCAAATAGAGTAAAGTGGTAAACCCAATTTAACAAAAAGCTTTAATAGCCTTTTCAGTATTTGAAGCATAAAATCTGTGTTCATATTATTGTTGCCTGATGAATCTTTGTTGTTTTTTTATATGAGATAGCAAGAGAATACCTCTTGTGTCCTCATTTTTGTATATTTAATTAAATTTTCTTTACAGCTCCTGCGTTAGCAGTTAATACGGTATTCCTCCCTAAGGACGCCTAAGTCCCCCTTAGGGAAACCCTGTGTTTAAAGTTAATGACTTGGTGGCGCTCTATTCAAACCCCTGTTTTGTTGAGAATCTAGCCCTAGTAATAAAATAATGCTTTGTAAAAAAAACCACGACCAATCCTCATAAGCTCTGCCCAAGGAATTGACCCCTAGCATAGTCGGAAGATATTTGCGTTCCATCATTTTAAGGAAATCCTTCCTTAAAGGTTACTGGTCACATTTGGGGATATAAAAACCACCCCTAACTAGTTAACCCAACCAGTAATTTTATTAATTTACGTTATAAGGTGGTGTGCACTATACAAAGCGGAGGTCAAAGCTTCAAAATGACCGTATGCTTCAAAGTCTGTCAAAACACTGTCGACTCTTATCACTTATGTTCTTTATAATTTTTCGATGCGCGATCATTACGGCACTAGATGCCGCGAACATAACCGTCCACCTAAAATAGAATATTTTAAGGAAGGAGGCAGAGGTGGTTTGGCATTTCCTCCAAACCGGGACTACAAATTACCCGCTGGTGTACGGAAGTGAAAGGATTATTCGGGATAAGAGAAACGTGACTTTACTTGAGTTATTTGAAGTATTTAAATTAAATTGAATTATATTGAAAATTTAACTTCAACAAAATGAGAAAAACGCGAAAATAATTGATTTTCATGGTTGATTTAATCAACCATGGGGAGGAGAACCAGTTCATTAACTGGACGCCCAAAAATATGTTTCCGTAAAACAGACCGTAAAGAATTAATCCAATAATGACGTTGGATGAGTGCTTGAGTAGTTAAAACACCAGAGTGCAGAGATGCTTTGTGATAATGATCACAAATAAGAGTGGCCAACCAGCCGAGAACAATGCGAGAATCCGTGAACAGGAGTGTTTCGAGAAAATCGAAAGGGGAGTTATTTCTGATAATAGAATTTACCAGTTTTGTGAGCAGTAAGGCACCGGAAAGCTCTAATTTGGGAATGGTTAGCGTCTTGAGAGGGGCAACCTTACTTTTAGCTTGTATCAAATGACACGAAATTGATTTGGCGCTGGTAACATGCAAATATACGGCAGCGCCGAAGCCCTTCATGCTTTCGTCACAGAAACCTAATAAACGATACGTGGCATTCATAGTAAACAACTTCGCGGAATTAGGATCTGTGATAGGTAGCACAATTGAGAGGACAGAGAATGCCATTCGTTGGCAGGAGTAGCAGGTAGAGTTTCATCCCAATCTAACTGAGCAAGCCATAATTGTTGCAAAAAATATTTTGCTAGAAATGTTACTGGAGTTAACCAACCTAACGGATCAAATATGCGAACTATGTACGATAAAACAGATCGCTTAGTGGCCGGTGGGTTGAAAAGCACACGTGTGATAAGTGAATGCGTCTTCAGAGGGGGCTCCAAACTAATCCGAGTATTTTATTCCAGAAACTTCACCGGAAAATTGCACAAAGGGTTCCAAATCAGAAGTAGTAAAGGGCGCGAATAATTGTTCAGAATTACTCAATTCGCTCAATTCAAGCTGTAGTGTTACAGCTTCCTCGTAGCAGCTTGCGCCTGAAACGACGTCATCGATATACATATGAAGCATCAGCGCTTTGGAAGCTAGAGTATACTGTGAACCTTAATCAAACACGATTTGATGCAAAACCGCTGCGCTAAATAAGCAGAAGGAGCGAGACCATACGTTAATGTTTTCAACTCGTATTCGTTAACCAGTTGAGACTGAGACAGACGCCAAAATATGTGCTGAAATTGTCGATCCGCGGGGTTTAACAGAATCATCCTATACATCATTTTTAAATCACCGCAAAGAGCGATTTCATGACTCCGGAAAGAGAAAATAATTTCAGGAAGTCCTCTTTGTAATTTAGGACCACTTGACAATTGTTGGTTGAGAGTGTTTCCGTTTTTGTCGGGAGCAGAACCGTTGAAAACAACTCTTAATCTAGTTGTACTGCTAGCGGTTTTGTAGACAGGATGATGAAGTAAAATATAATTTGAGGTAGTCCGAGCAACTTGAATATGTTCTAGCTGCTCGTTTTCTGCTAAATCGTAATTATTTGAAGAACGAAGCAAGCGCTTTTCTAAATTTAAATAAGTTTTAAGTACTGTGTGACGGTTATCAGATAATGTTACAGCTTGAGATTTAAATGGCAAAGAAATTACATAACGACCGTTAACACGGTGATGTGTTTCTTTAAAATGCGTTTCTCAATAAATATCGTCGGGTTATCTATAACGAGATTAGGAATTTCTTCTAAGTCCCAAAATTGTTTAAGTTGGAAATCCAGTGAATCGGATATAATAAACAAAGAAATATGTTTATCGACACTTGGAGGAATGTTATCAATAACCATATAACCAAAAAGTGTGTTTATGCATAGAGGCTAACCGGGAATCATATGAGGAGGTTCGCCAGTCATTATTTCAGTAAATGCATCAACACCCAGAAATAAATCCACTTTAGCAAGACTATGAAATTCGTTGTCAACTAAATTTGAATGCTGAAACTTCTGAATTATATCAGCCGGAATATTCCTTGTAGGAATTTCACTAGAAATAGCCGAAAGCGCGGATGCTTGGCAATTCAATTTATGATGCCAAGTGTACTTTGAACGCAGAATGTAATTTACTCGAGCATTAGAAGTGGTAAGTGAATTTACTATTCCAGAAATTTGCCGTGTACTAGGGAGTAATTTTAAACCCAAGCGAAAGAAATAGCATTGATTTGTCTACCAGTGTCCAAAACGGCTCTAATAGGTTGCAAACTACCGCTAAAATCCATGATTAATGCTTGATTGGTATCGAGCAATATCGTATTCGCAGTGGAAGTATTAGAAAAATTTCACTGAGAATTCGAAATCGAGGGGGTAGCTGTTAAGGAAGCAGCTAGTGCGTTATGTATGATTTGAGAGGGTAAGTCATGCAAAAGAGTGTGGTGTTGACTCGACTTGCAAAATTTGCAAATATCAGTGGATTTACAGCTGATATTTAAGATCCTATACATTTAGTACAACGTTGTAATTTTTGAATTAAAACGTGACGTTCTTCAGGTCGTGTTTTAGCGAAGATTTTACAAGTACGTATCTTGTGAGGCTGCTGACAAGTTGGACAGCTAAGTGTTGATCGTACAGATTTACTAATATTGTATTATTCAACAATACTGTTTTGGATGTACAATTCTTACTGCGAGATTGAGAAAAATTGTGAGGTTGATTAAATTCGCAAGAACTATCAAAATTCATTCAGCGGTTTTGGCTTGTGCAGTTACAAATTCAAACAGGTCTGCACAAGTGGGAACGTTACCTATGCTTTGTTTGAGATCAAAGGCAGTTTTGCTTTTGCGGTCTAAATTTCTATAAGAAATATAGAAAAGCAAATAATCAGATAGATCGTCTAGCTTTATAGCTTTTAATCCGTTTACAGAATTTACATGCGTTTCTTAATACAGCGAGAGATTGTGATGAGATGCATTGTTTATAGGTTTGAAATAGAGTAATCGTTGCATTTATAATAATGCGATTTTCTTCTAATACAGGTATATTTTTTTATTAGTCGCTCATAAGCGACAATATATTGACCTTCCTGTACCTGAATATTACTGATCAAGCTTAAAGCTTCACCTTTTAAACAACTGCGCATATACTAAAATTTCAGTAGCTCAAAGTGCTTCGTATCGTGTACCAAAGTCAAAAATGAGCTGTGGAAATTGTCCCATTGAGAAATTGAACCATGGAAATGCGGAAGATTTAGTGGAGATAGAGGGGGCAATTTAGTATCATTGTTTTCAGACTTCATGTGTGCAACTTTAAGTTCGTTATGTTTAGTGAAAATAGCGTGAAAAAGCCTATCAAACGAATTGAAATCAAGTTTTACATGATCTCTCTTTTCCGGAAATTTGTAGTTAAAGCTAATTACATCATCGCAGAGGCTAGCGAGTTGAGATTGTAATTCTTTAGCTTTCGTTACGCGGACTTCAACAGCTGCTAATTTAGATTTATCACAATTCTTAACGAAATCAAAAATTGTAGTTAAACTAGAAAACGAATCTTCCAGTTTTGACTGCAGAGTTTTGTTATCAGCCATAGTATTAGTACTTAATTGCTATGCACGTAAATAAATACAATGTTTAAAGATAACACGAAATGTGCAGAACAGGAATGTGGACAATACAACGTAATCGCTAGTTCATCGTTTAATTGTATGAATGAATGAAATTTATTCGTTATCTGTGCTCTAAGAGCCATATGTTTTGCCGTGTGGCCGGGAATATGCGTATTATCTTACAAACATTGACATGTACAAATTAGCATTGAAAAATCATAACTGAGGAAGTAAATAAACTTACCAAATTAGGTGGTGTACACTACACAAAGCGTAGATCGAAACTCGAAAACGACCGTATGCTTCGAAGTCTGTCAAAACACTGTCCACTCTTATCACTTATGTTCTTTATATTTTCGATGCGCGATCATTACGGCACTAGATGGCGCGAACACTTACTGTTTTATTTTCATCATCATTAGGTCTTCAGTCCTGAAACTGGTTAGACGCGTACCATCATTGTTTCTTATTCTGAACTAACCTACAGATTTTCCTGAAATTTGCACAGTCTGCATCTATCACTATCTGCCGCCTCTTTTTTCTTACCTCTGCTTGTCATATATCTCGTCCGGAATTTCCGATTTTTAGAATACAAATATTAATTATAATGATCAAGGAGGCGAGCTTTCGTTTGTTTTTGGATATATATTGACATGCAATAGCCAGGAGCAAGCAATAACTTCTGATCTTCTGAGTTTAACCTTTTATCACGATGTACCAAAGCCTGGAGGTTAAACCAGAAGGTTGTGGAAACTCCACGCCCCGCCAACAAGGTGCACCAAATCATACCACCAGGGCCTGGACTTCCACCAAAGGAAGTTACTTCGTAGAAACATTTTGGTATCAGCATTTACTGCTGAACGCAGCCCAGATGCCCTCGTTTTTGCCACCCACCATTACTGAAGCGAACATTGCGGCATGGATATGTGAATACACAACCCTCACCAGTTCCGACGCCTATTACGAAAAATCCGCCATCATTATGCCGTTCCACGCCTCATATCGCCGATAAGGGAACCCGCACAATACATGGCACCTGCGTTGATTGACCTGCCACCTCTAGCACCGTATACAGACGTCGAAACTTCTACCTGCAGATCCCAGGCGATACATCTGTAACTACATACTCCTAGGCTAATCAATTTTAGCGTAGGCTGCTTTTTGAGCCGCGTTTCTTTACTGAAACGCACATAAAAGTTAAAAGTGAATCCAGTGCGCAAATTTCATTTTTTGTGTACAAACATTTCATTCATTGAAAGCCGCACTATAAATTTTCTAACGCTAAAGGACATTTGCGTTTCTAGCGTTAATAAAATTTGTTCACATAAAAACTCTATTCTCGTGCATAAATTCAAGGACATTTGTATATTGCATATGCATGCAGAATCTTATGTAATTGTTATTTTCAATTTCATGTTATTGTATGTATTGCTTACAGCCAATGTTTAATTCTAAATCTGTAAATAAATTGTACGTATTTGTTATCTCTATGCATTAACGAAACAAAAGGTGACTCCACAAAACACAGAAATCGTGAACTGAATATCCACAATTGGTGAAACCGACGTGATTTTCAAACGTTAATGTATTAGAGATAATGCCCGGTTAAATTCACGCGTTTAAAAAATAATTTAAACCCTAACAATGATCGCGGAAATAATCAAAGTGGGCGTATGTCTCTCTCCATTTTGGTCTAATGATCCAGAAATATGATTTCATAGGTCGAAAAAAGCTTCAAAATTAATAATATTACACAAGACGCAACTACACACACACCTACATTATTGCTAACTGAGAAGCGCAATTCGTGGAAGAAATACGGAATATCATAATCAAACCGCCGGACACGGATAAATATAACAAATTGAAAACCCAATTAATCCGACGATTAAGCTCTACGCAAGAACAACGTACGGATAAGCTTCTAGAACACAAAACTTTGGATCAACAAACCCCGTCACAACTTCTTTGCCGTTTACAACAATTAAGCAGAACCGTGGTGCCAGATGTACTACTCAAAACAATATGGTTAGGGTGTTTGTCAATGCAAATCCACCCGATTCTAGTCACACAATAGCAAGCTTCGTTGTAGGATGCTACACGATTAACGGACGTCGTAGATAATACACAATCAACACATGATGCTAATGCAGTTGCAGACAAACGCGATACCCTCCTTACAAAGCTAACAAAAGAAATTGACGTGCTCAAAATAAAGCTCCAGCATACACAAAATGCTGTAAATAAACAGTACCCCCAAAGCCGTTCTAGAACGCGACCGTGTAACCAAAGCCCACAAAAGCAACCTCAAACAAAAGGCATGTGCTGGTTCCACAATAAATTTGGAACCGATGCAGGCAAATGCATAAAACCCTGTATTTTTCTGGCACCGGAAATCTGCGACCACGGGAATTAGAGGTGGATAATTTTTTGCAACCTATTTCACGCCGCTTGTATATAAAAGATCGTACCACCGCAGTGGAATTCCTAATCGACACTGCTGCGGATATCTGTGTATACCTAAAAAGCAAGATTAGTGGAATTCGTATACCGACGAACTACCATTTGTTCGCCGCAAATGACAGTCATTAATATATACGGTACAATCACATTGACATTAGATTTGGGACTTAGACGACTATTCACGCGACCATTCGTCATTACCGAAGTTAAAATACCAATCATCCGTATGGATTTCCTTGCACACTACGAATTACTCATTGCCGCAAAAACAAAAGACTCGTCGACTCACAGACAAAACTCTTAACCAGCGGTCAATCAGTCGGTAATACGTTTAGTGCGATGTCAACCACGGTATCCAAAATGAAATACCAACAAATCCTAACCACATACCCAAACATCACGCGTCCAAATGGCCTTCCCAAACTACCACAACACTGTACCGAACGTTACATCCTAACAACACAGGGGCCACCCGTATACTGTCGTCCACGCAAATTGGCACCTGACAAACTCAAAATCGCCAAAGATGAATTTACTACAATCGTTCAGTTAGTAATTACACGGTCATCCAAGTCACCATGGGCATCTGCTTTACATTTAGTGGTCAAGCAGAACAAAGAGTGGCGACCCTGTAGCGACTACAAGGTCTTCAACGCTCGCACAATCCCAGATAAATATCCCATCCCATTTCACAAAAATTGCAAGCAAAAATTTTTTCTACAGTCGATCTTGCAAGAGCCTATCACAAAACTCCAGTAGCTGAAAAAACATAGAAAAGACAGCTATCACGATACCTTTCGGTTTATATGAGTTCGCATACATAACCTTCGGATTAAGGAATGCTGCTCAAACTTTCCAGCGATTCTTATACGAAGTTTTACGTGGTTTAGAATTCTGCTAAGGCTACATAGACGACATACAGTACCCCAATCTGATGAAGAACAACAGACCCACTTGGGAAATTGTCTTCAACAGATTAAAGGATTATGGCGTGGTCATAAATCTTGCCAAAAGCGTATTCGGAAAACATGAAGTTAAATTTCTTAGCTACCTAGTCACCAAAAATGGCACCAAACCACTACCAGAAAAAATCAGCATAATACACAATTGCACACAACCTGAGACGATCCCTAGGCATGTTGAATTACTACAGACGGTTCATACCCCGAAACGCTGACTCACAAGCTACGCTCAATGATCTACTAAAAGGCAAAATATAAGGAAACGCTGTAACGTATTTTTTTTCGTAGTTACACTTCGTCTATTGATATAAAATGAAACAGCAATAATATAAAAATATAATTTGTAAATTTCCGTACAATAAAAATAATACATAAAATTTATAATAGTATATAGACTCCTTTACTTTTGAGGTCTAAGTTTCGTTACTAAGCTTCGTCGAGTTGTCAATTCGAGTACTTTGCTATCAGCGTTTGAAGAGGTAAGCTGCTATCAGCGGCGTAGTAAAGTCAAGATGGTCGTGTCCGAGCACGTGGCCTGTAACACAGTTCGAAAGGAAATATTTAATTGATTGGATCTTCGTGTGTGAAGGTAGTTCCTAGCGGCTTTAGCGTGATGGTATTCATTTGTGTGTTCCACCTAGAGCAGTTCAGTTGATCCCTACAGGTCATAGGAGATAGAAGCTCCTCCTCATCATTAAAACAGTTGGTATAATCAAGTAAATAAATTTTATTAATATTTTCCTCTTAGTGCAATATCACGGAAGTAGATAATATCTTGGATCTAGAAAATATGTTGGATACAGTTAATATCATGCAGTTAATTTCAAGAAAATTTAGTTTGGGATTTGGAATACTAAATTTTATAGGATGTAATCAAGGAGAAATTGGTTTTGTTAAATACTGTTTTATTCAGAAGAGTTCTCAAAATTCCAGCAATAAATTCGTACGTATTCACGTGGCTTCTATTTGTGCATCGCAGAACGCAGATGTTAATGGAATTTCCGACAGCTGAGGATATAGTTCGATTTCTTTTGGTCGTACTGTATTTCCACACGTGAGTGTTATGTAGCATTTAATCACTTTCATAATTATTTAAATCGTAATAAGAAAATATAAGGTTGAAACTTTATTTACACTAAAGTCACTTAAAAATCGTTTAAGGAAAAAACGAATTCCGTAATAAATTTATAACCTTGCATAAATTTTAAAGATGGCTATGCTGTTTGCTTGACATAATTATTGCACAAACAGATAACGTTAACTAAAGTAAAAACCTGTTAGTCACATATTATGTCAAAAAAAAAAAAATCAGCTGTCCAATTTAGACATCACATGTTATGTTACGCTAATTTAAAATATATTTAATAATTTTGAGGTCATGTACTTTGATTTTTAATCAACATGACGAATTCTTTTAATACATATTAAGTAAAACTAACTCTATGTTGAAACATGCTATTTTATCTGAACTTAAGTAATTAAATTTGATTGTTAAGTCAACGTAGTACTACTATGACTGAAGAATATGTAATATGAATTATTAAGAGAACTCGAAACTTTTGATAAAATTTATTAAGAAAGATTCAATTTAGAGATCTTTATGTTTTTGAATACAAATCCTTATTATATTTCTGTTCTATAAAAACTTATTAGTTGAAAAATATTATATTAAAGCAAATCAAGGAATTTAATCAAATAGAATCTATTTTTGCATGACTCTTTTATTATTTAAAATACAAGTAAAATTTACAGGTCATTCCTGATCAGAAATTGTGTGTAGTGATAACACATACCCTGGGTGTATATTTTTGGAACTTAAATTCTATTATTTTATTTTTGGTAAATATTTTTGAGGACACAAACGGTGTCCATGTTGTGCATTTGTTTGTTCATAGGTTAAGTCGAGACATCTGTATGACATCTGGTATTTGAGATTCTGGTAAGTGTTTTAGAAAAGTGAAATTCAGGTTTGATGTCTATATTAGTGGTGTTGATATAAGGTTTCCGCATTCCCCTAATACAAGTACAGATAATTTTTGTAGGTTGTTGTATTGAAAAATACGGTGGCGCTCATTATTTATATTTTTGGTCATTTGACAACCCATGACCCAAGCTCATTATCTACCCAGAGCTAACACTCTACTAGCCGTTTATTTCTAAAGAGTTTTTCTTTTCCTCAAGCCGTTTTCCATCCAAATTTACCTTGGGCTTTCATTGTTAATAAGAAATTCTCGACCTTGTGATATCAGGTAAGGGTTTAGGATATATAAGGGTGCAATTTGTTATCTGATAATCACGAAGGTAAAACTATATTCATTACAATGCGTCAATAACTTGAACAAGCGAGGCAAACAAAGCTTTCGAGAAGTGCAAAGCACAGCTAGCACAAGCCGTGGTGTTCACTCATCCGCTCCCCGACACATCTATAGCCCCAGACGCTTCAGAATTTGCTGTAGGTGGAGTGATCCAACAACGGGTCAATAAACAATGGCAACCATTAGATCCAAAAAACTAACCACTGCCCAAACAAAATTTTCGGCTTACGACCGAGAACTTCTCGCGATCTATCTATCAAACAGTTCCAACACATGTTAGGGGGAAGATACTTCACAATTTACACAGACCACAAACCTCTAACATTCGCTTTCCAACAAAAACTAGAAAAATGTACTCCCATACAATTTAAATATTTGGATTACATAAGCCAATATTCAACAAATATTGAACATAAATCGGGTAAAGAAAACATCGTCGCAGACGCACTCTCAAGAGTTGATAGCATAGACTACAAACAGCTATCCAATTTACAACAAACTGACGATTCAAAAATTTCGGAGAAAACACCAAAACCAGTTTAACCTTCAAACTGATTCAAATACCAAACTCGAAGCAAAGCATTTTCTGCAACATTTCAACTACGATAGCACGCCCCTATGTTACAAAAGAGTTACGAAAAGTAGCTTTCGCAAGCATGCACAACTTAGCACATCCAGGAATAAAAGCAACCGCAAAACTGGAAACCCAGAAATTCGTTTGGCCTGGTAACAAGTCAAACTACTGCGCCTGGTCACGAAGTTGCATGCAATGCCAGAAATTCAAAGTCACAAGACATGTGGTTTCAAACACACAAAATTTCAAAACACCATCTGCAAGATTCGAACATGTACACATAGATATTGTCGGACCATTACCTATATCAGAGGACAACCGATATATACTTACATGCATCGATCGCTTTACCAGATGGCCAGAGGCAACACATCTGTAAAACATTGAAGCTGAAACGACAGCCAAGGCATTAATCGAACTATGGATCACACGATTTGGCGTACCACTCAGAATCACAACAGTTCAAGGCCGACAATTTAGATAATAAAACAGTCATCATCGAAAACATGGAAGAAAACAGCCGTTTCAATCGACAGAGTAAAACCAACATAAATATGGAAAACGAACCGTCTCAAGCAGACAACACGAGTCACAAACAATCAAGTAGTACTCCATGAACAAAATGAAGTGGCAGAAGAAAACACCTTGCAAAGCGATTCATTACTTTCTATCGTGACTAACGTACTCACTAGAAAGGGGGTATGTAGGTATGCAACCCAAGTTGCACCTAACAAACTTTATAAGCGTAATAGAAACGCAAATGTAAACGCCCCTTAATAATAAGCTCGCCTAGCAACACACCTTAACCAAATAGACTCGACCAGAATTTCCTATGATCAAGGGGGCGATCTTTCGTTTGTTTTTGAATATATATTGACATGCAACAGCCAGGAGCAAGCAATTACTTCTGATCTTTTAGGTTTAACCTTTTATCACGGTGCACCACAACCTGTAGGTTGAACCAGAAGGTTGTGCTTTATGCACTAACGTGGATAATCCACGCCCTGCCGGTAAGTTGCACCAAATCCTGCTACCAGGTCCTGTACGTATGAATACCACACCCCTCACCAGTTCCGACCCCTGTTACAAAGAATCCGCCATCATTATGCCGTTCCACGCCTCATATCGCCGATAAGGGAACTCTCATAGTACGTGGCACCTGCGTTGAATTACCTGCCACACCTAGCACCGTATACAGACGTCGATCCAACGAAACTTCTATCTGCAGATACCAGGCGAAACCGTATCTGTGAGTACTAACCCCTGCGCTAATCCATTTTAGGGTAAACTTATTTTTGAGCCGCGTTTCTTCACAGAAATGCGCATAAAAGTTCAAAGTAAATCCAGTGCACAAATTTCATGTTTTGTGTACAAACATTACACTCCTTCAAAGCCGAACTATAAGTTTTCTAACGCTAAAAGACATTTGCATTTCTAGCGTTAATAAAATTTGTTCACATAAAAACTTTATTCTCATGCATAAATTCAAGGACATTTGTATATTGCAGAATCTTATTGTATGTATTTCTTACAGTCAATGGTTAGTTCTAAATGTGTAGATAAATTGTACATATTTGTTGTGTATATGCATTAACGAAACAAAACGTGACCCCACAAAACACAGAAATCGTGAACTGAACATCCACAATTAGTTATAATGCATTACATTAGGCACCTTCTTCCAAAAAATGCTGAAAATTAACTATATTTAGCAGTAGCAGTTTGTTGCGGTTGAAATTTCTGGTAAATTATAAGATAAATTTCTAATAGATTAAATAACCTGATGGAATTTCAATGATTGATTTTACTCAAGTTAGTTATTAATTATTAATCTAGTTTAAAATCACTTTTATTCAAATTATAAAAATTCCCAATTATAAATAATCATTTGATATTTCAATATTACTTTAAAACGTAAATGGTAGTTTTTTGTTTAGAGGAAGGTTAAGCGTGCAAGTATGTATTCAGTAGTTCTACAACTAATTTAATTTTCACTTCTTATTTTCTGCAATAAACTGATGAGTTTTAGGCCTTTAATGTTTCTTGATTATGTATATGTGTTTATAGCTTGATGTTTATAGCATAATGTGTATTAAATGCTACCCTAGAATACCTGTTGATTCTAGATTCTTTTAGTATTGTGTTCGAAAGCTGTTATTGACTTGGGGATTATGTTATTTGGGTTGGGTTATCTGGAGAATACTTTTTGGTTAATACTTGTTGTTGTGCTGTGCTGCGGTGATGGTAACTTGAATGTAGAAGCTGGAATTATCTGGTTTCCCATAAATCATCCATTGTTGATAGTTATCTTCACATGAAGTTGTTGGGAATTGTTCTACATAGGGTAATTTCTCTGCGTATAGTTAATCCGTATTTATTATTGTTGAGAATTTGAGACTGCAACTAGCACATGTGATCGCAAGCAGCTTTTTTACTTGTGTGCTATTTTTCTCTTAATCCTGATTTTTAGGATTTTGTCTCTGGGGATGAAAGTTGCCACTTTTTGTGTATTGTATTTGCCTGCAATGGCGTTATCAAGCCGTATACATATGGACGCTTGCATTTGCAGTATTTTTACGATGGGAATCAAGTCCTACTAATTTCCAATGTACATGTTACACTAAATGTCAGTTGAGCGGTAATGTATGTAAACAATGTAGGTGCCATTTTATTGGCGTTATTTTTTTTGCCAATCGTGTACTTTAATGTTATTCGTTTTGGAATTTAAAACAGAATTGAATATATAGTTTACTTTAATGTTAGAAAGAACTCGTTAGGATTTGCATAAGGGTCACATGTAAACTTAAAGCACTTGGTTCAAGGTACAATCTAAAGTACATTTTAAGGCTCAAACTTCAAATCTAATTTTGAGGGTATAAAAACTGTTTCCTTTTTTTTATCTTACTGAGATACGGTCAATGATTAGTGGCGAGTTGTAATTTAGTAAAGACGGCGTTAATACAAATTATTTTATGGATATCGTGGTTAAGCTCACTTTACTTTATTTACCACGCATTTGGCGTATGTAAATTTATACGTGTGAGTACAGGTTTTGCACATAGGACATACACTTGTAGCAATTGGTAGCTTCAAGAAATCAGAATGCCGTTCGTGGGTAATTGAATGTAACACTAATTTTATATATTCTATGTTAAAGTTATTGTTGCGCCTAGGCCTATTATAAGTTACGACCAAACCTTGAATTAAAGTCCTAGCAAGTCGTTCAAGAACACCCACTAAAAATTGTTACTAATGGCCTTTTGGTTATACTTTGCAAAAACTTTTACATGAGAGCCCTTAAGCGCAATAAGTTCACTGTATCACAAAATAAGAAAATTTCATTAAAAGTAGATACTTGAAAAGGAGAATTAGTGCATATGACTTAAGAGCTCACCACAGTAGCGGCCATCTTGAAATTTCTAAAGATCCAAACTCCTTTCCCATTAGGCACCCAAATTAAAAACGGTTTTAGTAAAAGTCACTTATAAAATAATTGTCTATGTGGGAGTCATTTAAGTTTTTTTAGCCAAAAAAAAATTTTTCTTTGTTGATAATAGAGCGATTTAAAATAAACCAGTAACTTTCCCAAATGTGTGAATAATTTTTATGAATTTTCATCAAAATTGCACACTACAATTCAATTTATTTATCGAATAAATCAAATATTAGTATTTTTAAAAAAATGCACCTGCAATATGCTGCTGTAGAAAAATTCAGAACTTCCATGTCACACACTATTGTAAAACAGAAATGCTTTGAATACATGCAATATAAAACAAAACACAACAAACATCTATTGAGATCAAACTATCACTGAATCTCGGTGAAATAAGACATGAAATTAGAAAACAATAGAAGGGAAGCTAGCTCAGAATATAAATAAGTGCAGGTAAGTGTCCAACCAGTTTTGAGATGAAGATTCAATGATGATGATGATGAAGCATATTAACAACCCCTGTAAAACAGCATTGGTATCTGACAAGTGTAAACCCGCAATAAGGTTAAACAGTATTGGTATCTGTCAAGTGTAAACCCGCCATAGGGTCGCCTCAGATCCATATACAACCTTCATAGAACAACATTGGTATCTGACAAGTGTAAACCCGCCATAAGGTCACCTCAGAACAATGTTAAAATCTACCAAAGAGGTAGCCTAAATCATAATGATTTCCCCTTCAAAATAAATATTAAAAAAAAACGACTACTTAAGCCTTTTAATAATACAATTGCACACTTCTTTAATAACCATCCTCTAAATTGTATAAATAGAAACATGTTAAAAAATGTTTTCCAATTCCCAAGTTATTGAATTTTTACAATAAAAATTAATCAGCTGATTTCACGTTAAGCGTATTGGCTATCTAAAAAAGTCGGTCCCAGGCCGTAACACAAATTGAAGGCAGTCATTCATTTAAACTTTTAAAATTTTTGTTTAGTGTACTCAAACCAAATATTTCAAACATCAATAAATCAAAGTCACCTTCAATTTATGTCATAAATGTCAAACTTGAAGTTTTTATTATTTTGAAAACGATCCTAGGTCATGGATCGAAACGTTAATAAAGATAATTTTAAAAACTATGAGTGGTTTAATCCCCAAAGAAGATTAAGAAGAATACTAAACAAACCACAACAAACATACAGGGAGTATATCCCTATGAGAGTTTTCGACTATAGTCGTAATTGCTCGCAAATCTATTTATAACTTTCATTATGGCTATTATTTAGCGTCTCTTCAATTATAGAAATGAGTTGTTTTTCATAAATCTTGGATTTATATAAATTTTTGTTGAGTTTCCTATTTAGTAAAGTAGGTAATTGGTATTCCCCCAGTTTGAGTAGTGTAGGACTTGTAAAAAAGAATAAACACAGAATTGTTTACTTTTTATGCTCAAGTTCAATTAATGTTTTGGAATAAATTCAAAAGCCACCAGTAATATTTCGCTCATATTTAGGCATTGTATAGTAATAAGGAATAAGGTGATAAAAATTCTTACGGTTAATTAGAATTTACAAACCATGTTTAGTTAAGATTTTTGCCCTCAAACTTATGTTCTACTATGTTCTTTTGTTCATTATAGTACAAATTCACCATTCACAAACTCCCATACACAATTGTAATGGAACAAATTTGACAAGCTGCAATAAAAACGTAAATAAATAACAGCAAAACAAACTTTGGACTGCTTAAAAATGCAAGACATGCATTTTTATTCTACTAGAGGAATGTTTACTGTGTCCGATTCAGTACAATTTGAATGTGTAATAGCAATGTAAACATATTGAAAATTTGTATTTTATATTTATATCTATTTTTAATTGTAAAAAATTCACTGAAATAAAACATTCTTGGCCGTTGCGGCCACTTTGTTTATTATTTCGTCGTTAGAAAATGATAAAGGAAGCAAAGGTTTGATAAGAAAAGGAACCAAACCAACATTTGTAGCTTTTCACAAACTGTAATCAAAACCCACTTGACACTTTATCTAATCATTTTTTATTAGAGATAGGTTTAAACCATTATTCTGCTTTTTCCATTTATTGGCCAACTAATTAATGTAATAGCTTCGTCAATTGTATATTAAAAATTGTAAAATAACAGTGCGATACAAATGTAGGAATGTTAAATCTTATAATTTCTTGTTCCCTAATAATTTTTTTTTACATTAGATATCGGAATTTCGTAGGTTTTTACTGATTATAAATGTTAGAGAATATGTACAATTAAAATATCTGTGAGGTTTATAACTGGACTAATATGTTCCACAGCACTGCCGTCTATAGGTGCTCCCTGGTGCTTCATAAACCAAGTAGGCGGAGTACTATACTTCATATCCTTTTCTAATGAACATCTGCATCTCGACATTTCGTCCCGCCCTACGCTACCTCACCCCAACTCACGCTCTTACAGCAGATGGTAGGTAACCTGCTGTGATGAGCTCTTAAGACAATAAAATTAGAGAGTACCGTTGGCATGAAATAAGTATGGAAAAACTACCACCAAACCCAATCACACGAAATAAATGAAGGATACTTCAAAGCATTCTTTAATTACAAATCATACATAAATATTTACTCTTTAAGAGAAAAAAAATCTACGCATATACTTCTACCACTTAACTAATAGCTTGAGCAACAATTATCAATAGTTGTAATCCAATAATCTTAAAATTCATTGCGGAGGTGTATTATTCGGGTTTTATGCTGGAAAGTATTAAAGAGGGTCGAATCAATGTACACGCAATGTTTAAAAATTTAATTTAGTAATAATTAATTTTTCTTTATTTTATTTTTATGGTACAACGTATGTCCGTTTAAATACATAAGGGTTAGTTATTTTAATAGTAGTTTATGTAAGTTGTAACGTTAGTGCAATAATTATGCATACATTAGTATATAGGGAAAAAATTATTAATTTTAGCTAGTTTAGCAACCATAGTAAGAAAAATTCCTTTATAAATGATCCTTTCAAATTAGATGTGTACCTTATGTACTACGATGTTAATAATCAGTATGGGTGGGTGAGAAGCCAATCTATGCCTTATGGGAGCTTTGAATGGGG
This sequence comes from Platerodrilus igneus, assembly GCA_036346225.1. Lineage (NCBI taxonomy): Eukaryota > Metazoa > Arthropoda > Insecta > Coleoptera > Lycidae > Platerodrilus > Platerodrilus igneus. The sequence continues at coordinate 283,239 of JARFIW010001481.1, read as the reverse complement.
GACGCCAACATAAATGTGACGTCGGTTCCTGATAATTCTCTAGAAGACTACATCTTAGAGGTGGATTTGGAATATTTTGAACATGTTCATGACTTGTACAAAGACATCCCCTTATGTCCAGGATACATTGATCCCAAACTGAAAGACTACCTGTATCGAAAACGCAAAGCACCAAGTTAATGGCTACATTAAATTGAAAAGAAGGATATGTTATTCGGTATCTTAAGCGAGCTTTGGGAAATGGATATAAATTAACAAGAATCCATCGAGTTCTAAAATTTAAGCAAAGCTGCTGGTTAAAATCCTACATTGAGTTGAATACGGAACTCAGAAAGCATACGAGGAATGAATTTGAGAAGAACCTGTTCAAGCTAATAAATAATGTCGTCTTTGGGAAAACTATAGAGAAAATATGAAAGCATTGTGATGTAAAAATTGTGTGCAACTGGGAAGGTAGATATGGTGCTGAAGCTAGAACATCTAACCCTCTATTCAAAATTACTACTGTCCTTGATAAAAAATCTTACTGCTGTGGAACTTCTTATATCAGAGGTATATTTTAATAGGCCGATATATGTTGGTATCTGCATCCTAGTACAATTTTTACTATGGCTGTATGAACGCTGTTTTAGGAAATGGATGCCATATTTTTTACACGGATACAGATAGTCTGATGTACAAAATCATTAATCAAGATCCCTACCAATTAATAAGATGAGACTGTAATGGATATTATGATACATCAGACCATCTTTCAAACAACATTTATGGTACTCTTCAAGTCAACAAAATGTATTGGGCATGATGAAGGATGAAAATACTGGACAACTAATGATAGATTTTATTGACCTGCGATCAAAGCTGTGCATAACAAAGATTTTTAAGACATCTGAGAAAGAGGAGGCTAAGTTCTCACAACTAATAGAGGAGAAGGAATCGTATTCTGCATCATTTCACATCTCAACTTTGGTGTGACTAAGATGACTAAGGTGACTAAGGACTAAGGTCTATAATAAAGAATACAATTACGATTGATGTTAATGCCGGATGAGTAGAAGATTTTAAGGAAGTTTTTTTAACACAGAATCTAATTCACTGCTTTAAGCATAATGTTTACTCCATTGTTCAGGAGAAGCTTGCTCTAAGTCCGCAAGATGACAAATGTCATTTAATTCCTAGGTCATATTTAACATTGCCGATTAGACATTATTCAATCATGGATACCAATTAGACTATGTTTTATATAATATTTATTTTTAAGACATAAGTCGTAAATATAGTATATAATATTGTTAATACCTTGATCCTCAATCGCTATTAGATATCTATTGCCATATGTTTGTTTTATATAGAATATATTGTATATTTGTAAATTGTATGTATAGTTATCTATGTATTTAGATTTATGTTTATCAAATGTATGTGTATAAGATGATACTATTATTAGGAGAAAGACATTGATTTCCACTATACCGGGTGGCGAATTCCTTTGATGTACATAGGGATTTAGCAAATAAAATCATACTTATGCATTTTCCTGCTTCCCTATTTATTTTACGGCAGAAGTGCAAGAGACATAAATTGTTTAATATATAAAATTGTCCATAGTGGCTTAGTTGCCTACCACCGAAATGATTCTTCAGGCGGACAAAATTAAAATAAGTGTCGCAGCAGCTTAAGAAATCATTACGCCCGTGACTTGATTTGTAAATAAATTTGATATTTATAATTTTAACGTTTGAGTAATTAGAATCTGTTCTTCGATTTAATTAAAAATGGTTTGTCTGTACACAATCAGTCAAAAAAAAACTTATTTTTAGAGTGGTATTATTCGGGATATAGTTTTAGGGAAGTGCGAGATATATTTGCAAATCTCTATCCCAATCGAGCAATTCCTACCATTGCTACAATTCAAAAAGTAATTTCTAACCAAGCTAAGTATGATTCAGTTTTTAAACAATGTAAGTCCTGCATTGGGAAAACAACAGTCTTTACGAACAAGAGAAAGCTATGTTGGAAGTTCAAGCAGAAAACAATAACAACAACAAATTAAATGTTATCGCAGCAGTGTGTAATAATCCTAATATTAGCCCTAGACAAATTGGTTTCGAGTTGGATATACACTATACAACTGCATTAAAAATATTGGATAAGAATAAGTATAAATCTTGTAAATACAGCAATCATCAAGAAATTTTTGAAACAGACAGACTGACAAGAATGACATTATGCGAAACAATAATGGATATGGCTAATCTTGATAGGAACTTTCTTAAAAACATTTGCTTATCCAATAAGTCAACGTTTAGTATAAACGGTGAACCAAAGTGTCAGAGTTACAGATATTGGAACACACAAAACCCACACTTGGTAGTTGACAACCACTCTCAATATCCACAAACCGTGAATACTTGGATTTGGTTACTAGGATGTCATGTTATCGGACCATTTTTTATTGAGGAAAGCCTCAATGGTGAAAAGTATTTGAAGTTGCTTCAAATGATATTGGAGCCGCTATTGATAATATTGCAGGACTTGCTGAGGAAAATATATGGTTTCAACAGGATGGTTGTCCTGCTCATTTTATAAAAGATGTAATTGCTTGGCTAAATGAAACGTTTCTTAGTTCATGGACAGAGCGCGGTGGACCGATAAATTGACCAGCTTGATCACCCGATTTATCACTAAACGACTTTTTCTTGTTGGGTCATTTAAAAACAAAAGTATATGGTCAGAGACATCCCAATGTTGATTCTTTAAAAAACAATATTGTCGATGAATGCAGGAAAATAACTAATAGACAACTTGCTAACACGAGAAGAAATTTCTATGATAGACTTGGCTTTCGTTTGGCAGCAAGTGATAGATTATTTGAACATCTGTTGATTTAAGCGTTAACAGTTTTTTGCTTATTTTTGATATGTATTTATTAAAAATTTGAAATCAATTATTTACACCTCTATATTGGCCATATTCCATTACATTAAGTTGTTTGTTTCGGAATGGGCCACAATAGAAGGCGGTCGAATCATTGTATAGTCGTGTGCCTAGAACGCATGGCCAGAATACCACTGCAGGCTAAATAACGGCGGTACGACCATCAAAACACACATAACTGATCTACTAAAGATGATCAGTTTTAAATTTTAAACAAATTATGTCTCTTGCACTTTTGCCGTAAAATAAACAGGGAAGCAGGAAACTGTTTATTGCATGTACAGATAGACCATTTTTAATTAAACCAGGTAACTGATCCTAATTAATCAAACATTAAAATTAAAAATGTCAAATTATTTACAAATCGAGTCATGGGCATTACGATTTCTTAAGCTTCTTCGACACTTATTTGAATTTTGTCCGCCTGAAGAACCATTTCGGTTTTAGGAAACTAAGTCATCATGGACAGTTTTAGATTTTAAACAATTTATGTCTTTTGCACTTTTGCCGTAAAATAAATAGGGAAGCAGGAAGATGCATAAGTATGATTTTACATGTAAAATCCCTATGTACACCAAAGCAATTCACCACCCGGTACATATATTCCTAATAAATTTTTATTTATGATTTGTCAACCTATTTCTATTGCTATGGTTAATCAGTGACGCTTGTACTCTTTGCGCTCTCCCATTGGTGAGACGAGAACAAGGCGGAAGTGATGTAGGTTTGAACCTTGAATTCGAAAAGTAAAAGTGAAACGCTGTCTATGATGACGTCACGTGACTCTCGAATGAATAACTTTTAAGGGTATAAAAATATATAAAATATGCCTTAGAATTTTCCATGTTTCATCCCATAAAAAAACGCTTTTTGCGTTTGTACGAAAATAGCTTATCTACTAGTACCTTGTGAAGCAACTAACTGTCAGCTTAAGTTAAATTTGTACCTTATAGCAGCATTCAATTAAATTAAATTACATTGAATATAAAATAAATAAACAACCTACTATGTCAAACAGAATTCGCAAGTAACATGATTCGAATATCCTATAGACGAAAAATATCTGGGTGTTATTCTAGGTGCTATACTTTGTTGTTATATTGTACATAAAGTAATGTTATGCTGTGTTTGCAAAACGGTAACAAGCCAAACTAGATCAACACATGATTGAATCCCCAGCATGATAGTCTTCATTGTTCGGGGCAGTTGCCATAATCTGCTGTAGTGTTTTTCTTCCAGTACGCGATCCAAATAAATCTCTGCTGTCCTTTTCAAGAAATTGCACACCGCATTCAAATTATATAACAAATTTGACTTTTTCATTAAATCCCACGCTCTCTAGACATTCCTCTTGTTGCGGGTAAGATGAGTGTGAAGTTCATAAGTTTTGATTTGCACTAAAGGAGCGGTGACCCCGCAACAATATAAGATTGCGTCGACTAATTGCAGTGGCGCGGGAGTGGGTTCCCATGAAAAAATTAATAGAAGTAAATAAAGAAATCCAAATAAAAATAATATAGAAATAACAATAGTACTCAAAGTGGCTAAAATATGAAAAACTGGGTTACTCTATCCCTATTTTCTGTAAAAATTGAGGGACCCCAAACCCTCTGCCACACCAATTCATTTTGATATTATTCCTTATTCAAATGACGGTGATTCCGTACATATCTCTCTTATTTCGGTATCTCAAACTTTAACACCTTATATTTGCCTTTCTCGAAGCTACCTTAAAAATACTTATTAATTCTGTCATAATTAAAGAAAATTCTCAAAACAAAACCCTCTTTTAAATGAAACTGCACTTAAAATAGCATTGTACTAAAATTTAATCAACACACGTTCCGTCGGTAAATCATTCATCAATAAAAATAATCGCTTCCTTGTTCGACTAATTTTCTATTTCGCAAAATACCAACCATGCTTATATTCAAAACTTAGAAATGCATAACGAAGTATAAACGCAAAAGCCCATAACTACCGACGGTCTAATTCATCTAAGTGTAAAATTTCCAGATACATCATTTTCCAGCTTTTTAATACTTTCATATTTCGTCATTCAAACATAATCTATCTTGACTCATCATCACACAAAATTTCAAAATTAATTTAGGGGTGAACCCCAAACCCCCATAACCAGTCATAACAACGATAATTTCACAATCATGTGAATTAAAAATACTTACCCGAGCAAGCGTATGTTCAAAAATTTGTCGTACACCGCGTTTATTATCCCTGCGCGGACTCTATATTTATTTTTTCTTGAAGCTGTGTTTCGTTCAACGTTATCTTTAATTTAACATTATATAAACCTTGATCCCGCGGTCCCATTCGCCTTATTGCACCTTTGTAAAACTACAATTTCGATGCGTTCTCATTTCCGCTTTACGAATAAATATTTATTTATTCTCCATAGGTGGGGAAGGTATTTGTGTTATCATGTGATTTATTTAACATTCGTGCTTCCTTGTCTTTGCCAACAATATGATATAAATACATTGCAATGTATTATATGACATGATTAATTCATATCTACAATCTGATAGCTGTGAATTTCATTACTCAGCGTTGAAGTTTTTAGCTACATTATAAACTACAGCTGTAATTACCTTGGTGTATTATTAAATAAAATTATTTCTGACAAAAGCTTTCTTAAATTTATGCGAGAAATTGCCTAATACTAAAATCCGTTTTCCTTCTTGTGGTTTCAGATAATGAATGAATCGAAATGTTAATATGTATTGTGCCGTAAATACCTTTCTAATGTTGTGGTTTGAGTTTATTGCATGACGTCATGTGTTTATTACATTGTATTGTCTAAGGCAGCTGTTATTTCACCGGTTTGTTGTCGTGTTTTATATCTTATTGAATATCTAATGTATTGAATTGTGCCAATTTATTTTAAGAAATTTGATTTTGTACCTCTTTAACTATATATTAACTGTCCAATTTCAAATTACATTGACTAAAAATAAAAGAATTAAAATATCATGCTTAATTAGTCTTAGCTATTCCTGAATTATACTATACAAGCTACGTCATATTTGATTTGTCCATGTAACTTTACCAAGCTTTCCTTATTCCTCTAGTTTTATAGCTAATATAACACGCCCGCGTTGCACTCTACGCAATTTATTTGAAATTTATTACGGCTTTTGATTTCAGAGTCCCAGAAGTATAGCATTTCTCGTCGTATCAGTATTAATTAAATTAGTGACAATAAGTTTTTATCATTTCATAACGAATGGCAGTTATCTTTGAGATTGTTTTCAGCAGACGCCACTAGCGGATATCCGATACGAATTTATAGCGGAGTTAGAATTCGGTCGCTTCTATAGATTTCCTAAACGTCATTATTCAGGATGATAAAAATGCTTTAACTAAAGTTTTGGCAAACAAATTCAAAAACGAAGGATTATATATATTCTTTGAAAAATATATTACATTGGTCTGTATAGCAAACTCTTGGCACTCACTTGTAAAGTCGGCGTAATTCCATGTAATTTAGCATGTCTATGAAGGAAGTTTGTCCTTACATACTATATATTGGGATTCATTCCAAATACGGAATAGCTATTTTAAATCACTTTTAAACCCAATTTTATTTGACGCACAAAAATCCACAGAAATATGGCATTGCTTAATCTAACTATTTGAGTAAAGGACAGACGTATTCTTCAACATTATTTTTCAAATAATCCCTTAAGAGTCTAAATCATAGTTATAGCACTTACTTTGTACAATGTTTATGTAAAAAATTATGGTTAAGTACTTTCAGTGGTTGGCAAAAAAATGAAGTAGCATTTTAGACTTAAATTTGAATCTTTCTTAAAACTTTTTTCTAAGGCACTACGGTGGCAAAAAATGGGATTTTTAAACTAGATATTTATAGTTTAGTCAATGCTCGCAATATCAAGCCTAGTAGAAGGATCTTAAACGTGCGTAAACCGGACTTCCAATTGACCTCTCATCCAAATGAGGGCGCATTTTTGCGAAAAATGTTTGCCCAACATTTTTAAAACCCTAGAGACATTAGATTTATTTTCTTGTGCCTGCGCTTTAATTTGGCGGGCAGATATAGATGGATTAACTGCAACACTTGCAAGAACTGAAAATGTATGTTTGACGAGTAGACTTTTGCAAACTACCGTATTGTTACATATTGCCATTAAGTTTATAAATATTTTCATAACCGACTGCCGTCTTATAGGACTATCGGTCCTCGATAATCCCAAAAAAAATTTTTTCATTCCAGGTAATATTACAATCGATAAATCATATAACCCTTGGTTCAAACGTTTTTTGGTAAATCCAATGAGCCATAAAATATGAATAAAAGAAAGTCACAATTTTTTTAGTTTTTTTTTTGCAAATATTTATAAAACCAGTGGCAGAGAATTTCTTAAAGTTGTCCAATTGACGAATTTTACGTATTCAATAATAACGAAGGGTTGAGTTTAGGTACTTTTGGTCACTAGCAGATAAATATGATTGAAGTCTTATTGGTTATAATTTTGACTAAATGCTGCCTTACCTACACTAGTAAATAAAATGTTGTTTAAATGAACTATTAAAATAAGCAAAAATGTAATGTATCTCTGGAAAAGCTAAGTTAACATTTTAAATCACGCTTCTAATTTAAAACTATCATAAAAGCTGGATTTGAATCGATAAAAATTGGATTATAAGTCCGGCGCTCTGCTAATTGAGATATAGAAGTCTTACTGGTGATAGCGTGTCTTGCTTGGAATCAAATGCTTGCGCTTCTTATTCAATTTTCACTTAGGTAAACCATTTCTATAAAAGTAAGAGAATTGTATACACATTAGTTTATTGTACAATAGCAACATTCGTACACAAAGGTGTTGTATATGGTTACGCATTTTTCGGCGCCAAAAGCCTTATTTTAACAACTAAACACAGCAGATTTCCAATCCTAAATTCGACATATACCTCCCATTGTAATTTAACAAGTCAGTAGGTCATGACGCATTATAATCGTGGTTTTGAATTCCCATGCATTGTTAAGGAAATTACTTATACTTAATAGTGAACAGTTAGAGCGGGAATACAGTGAACTTACCTTTGAATTCCTGTACCTTTCCTTCTATCCTAGTATCTTCTGTGATCCATAATGTTGAAGGTTAGCAACAAGTTCCACTGCAAATTTGTAGACTATAGGCCATCGACCCTAATAGGACCCGAACATATGTGCGAAAGGACTAATACATAGCACTTTCCGCGCGAAAATAGTCATATTACGAGGATGCCGTAAATAGCTCTATTTACCTTAACTGCATGAAAGGCAAGCTTTATTTATTCATATAGTTTTGTTTATTTATCATGGTATAAATTGTGTAACGCGATGGACTAAGTGTAACTGTAACTATCATTTAGCTAAATTAATTTTGGTGCCAAAAACGTGGTTTTTATTTACAATGTACTGATTGTTCATTTATAATAGCTTCTATTTCAAATTTGATCTTTTCAAATTTTGAATACTAAAATACAATATATGTTTAAAGAAATGAGTGAAAAGCTAACTTTGGATTTAAAAAAAACTAACAAACCCATTGAGGAAATGAAATTTGAAATTAGAGGAACATTGGTACCGATTTTAGAAGACTTAGATGACATGAAAGAGGAAATTGTTCAAATACAAGCAAATCAGAGCGCGCGTGAAAAGTAACCTAGTGGAATGATCCAAAATTTAGATCCAAAAGTGAACAAAATAGAAAAAAAGTTGTCAAACCGGATTTACAACTTTTAAAAATGATGTGGAAATCTTAAACAGACTTAGGAAATTTTGAAAATCTAAAAGATAGGGTTAAAAATATTCATACTGAGGAACCTGCGATGGAGTCCAATTAGTGTTCCGTTAAAACAATCTTCAAAATTTTATGGGAATGACAAACTTAATCCTTTGATATTTTTAAACAACGTGAAAATTTTGAGTCTTGGCAGTTGGGATAAACAAACACAGTTAATTATCGTGATATCCATATTAAAAAGTAATCTGGAAATTTTGTTTGGACTCGTTGAAAGTGAGTTAAACTTCTTCAAATACTCTGAAGTTAAATTTTTAAAACCCTTTCGGAGGGATAACCAGCAATTTACGGTTAGAGATAATTTAGTTATGGGTAAACACAGCAGCAATTCTGGTATGACAAGGGAGTTGTATGCCATCGAAAAATTTAGTGTTGCCATACAATTTGATCCTCGTTTAGAGGACAAGCAAATTATCAAACATTTAGCGGGACACTTTGAAACAGAAGTAAGGCAATGCATCGTTACAAAATATTATAGACAGAGATGTATTTTTGAAGTATTTTCAACGATATGATAAGATGGGCCAATCACGGAGAATGGAAACTAGACCAAGGAGCCAACCCATAAATGCATTTAGATTTCAACGCAACAATGAACCTGAAAGGTACCAAGACAGTACATTCGATAGAGGGACTATACAGAGAAAGAGCTGGGGTCAAAATAATTCCATCAGTAATGACGGGGAAAGGTAAACAATGAATTCCGTACCGTTGAGAATAGAACCGTAACCCAAAAAAGGTAAAATAGCGAAAACTCGCAAACAGATGGCAGTAGCAATAACAGGACATATGCGTATATGGCGAACAGATCAGGACCGTCAACCGTGAGGTCAGACTTTCGATAAAAGGCAAACCATGCGCACCCTTCCACTTAACCAGTACGAGCTTTAACGAGAATTTATAAAACTTGATTTAGAAAATATAAAAATGTAAGCAAAACTTATTACCAATGTTAAATATGAATATAAAAGATAAAATTATCAAAGTACTTATAGTTATGGGACCTCAAACATCGCTAATTTCGGAAGATTTTATTAAGAACAACATACAAAAGTTAAATAATGGATTGACACCCATAAAGAAACGTAACTTAGTAGCACCAAACAACAGAAAGTTTGTTACTGTAAATAGCATGGCAAACCTAAGATATGAATTAGGTTAGATAACGTCTCAACAAGAATTCATGATTGTACCTGGATTAAGAATAGAGGCAATTTTTGGAATGGTTCTGAATGATAAGATAAAGTTGGTTAAAGATAAGTAGAAGAAGTTGATTATATGTGGTGAAGAATACTTTAAATGGAATGGTGAGGTAGGTATACAAGTCGAGAAAGACCGTATTTGTTTAAATTTATCTTAAGTAAATCAAGAGTAAATAAAGGAGTTAAAGAGGTAGGTGAAGTTAAGGTAGAAGATAAATAGAAGAAGAAGTAGAAAAGGTACAGAAAGAAGTAAATAAAGAAGAGTTTAAAGAGTATTGAGAATCTAGGTAAAAGACAAGATAAAGTAGAGTCAGCGTCGTTTGAATATTTTGAAGATGGTAAGTAGAAGAATGAAGATTTGAATATATCTACAAATTACGAAATTATAAGGGACAAAGTTGAGGAAGATAAGGCTAATAAGTTTAAAAAAAATGTAAATAAGTGCATCAGTGATAAAAATTTAAGAGATGAGGACAGAAATTTTGAAGGTATCTGTGAGATATTAAGTACCTATTTTGTAAGTCATGTAATAGTTATAAAAACAAGCGATGTTTATGAGAAATTAAATTCCAATATGAAAGGCATAAATCAACATTATGAGAAAAGTTTAATTGTCCAACTTCGGTTGATACTATTTTTGCGAGGGTTAGTAATAAGAAGTTGTTTTATAAGATTGATTTAAAGCATTCATTTTTGGAGAGAAGGTATGAAAGACGTTTGGTAGATGAGTGTATTTATAAATTAAAGGAAGTCCTTTTCTTTTGGTTTGTTTATGAGCAAAATAACGTTATTAGTATTGATGGGGAGGTTTAGGACAACTTTCCTAAATTTTATGCTGCATTTTTTATGAGATATTGATATTCTATAAAAGGAATATTTTTTTAAACTTGATGAGACCGTGTGTAAATAGAAGTAAATAAGAAGTAAAGTAGGGCAATAAGAGAATTCAGGTAATGAAAGGAGAGAGTTGGAGGATGTTATGTCAGAGTTGAGATATTGTGAAAAAAATATGTGATAGAAGAGAAATGCCATTGTAAGAAAAGGATTATGCGTGTGTATTATAAGTCTAAAAATAAGTTATCTATATATTTTTTTTTTTAAGTTTCCTTAAGATATTAGTTTGTTTATTAATACTCTAAGCTTGTGTATCTATTTTTCCTTTTGAAATTATCTTTAATATGTTACCTTATGTGACCGTTGCTGGGGAGCAAAAAATATCGCATAATTTTCTCCTTGAAAATATCTTTGAGAGTTTATCTTATCTATTTGATGTTCCAAATACTGTGGTATTTATGATCAAAGGTAAGAGTTATTATATAAACGAAGAGAGCTACCCTGACTTTTAGATTTACATTTTGGTAAGATAGAACTAAGAAGTTATATAAGGTTAATGCAATAGCACTAGTTAATTTCATTAGGTGAAGTTTTCAATGCTGCAACATATTTTGCTTTATCTTGTTCAGAGGCAGTGTTTTAATTTGTTTGATTTAATAGAATATGTATCTTAAATGTATTTATAAAAATTTGTATGCAATAATATGCATTGTAGATAATGAATTTTGTTTTAAATTTTATAGTGAAATTAAGTATTAGTTTTAAGTATGTGACGTTTGACGTTACCATAAACTGTTCGACTGTAATTATAATAATTTTGAACTAAGATTGACTAAAAATTACAAGTCGTAGCACTGAACCTGGGGTGGTTGCCAAAGAAAGTACATCTCACCTCTACATTCACACAGGCCACGAAAAAGCTGTAAAATATTCCCTTTAAAATAACGACCTTTGGATTCTTCCGGAACTCTAACTTCCGCGGTTATTTTAAGATACTGTCGGGAGGGGGGGGGGATGAATTACCGAATAATGCCAAGGCGCCATTACTTTGTCGATTTTTATTTCTAACGACGAAGCACTAATAGCAAAAAGTAGAAACCACTTAGTGTACTGTAGCTAAGCACAAAAGCTCTGTTGTCGCACACTTAGCCCTGTACCTGCAAAAAAGTTAAATATTTAAATCACCAATGGTTGCTATTTGCGTCTCTGGATAATACATCAAAAATATGAAAAATATATCACTATCCACAGTACAGCTGCGGAGCTAAATATACCTTCTTGTTCTGTAAATACGGTTAAAATTGGAATGACATTTTCATGCTACATTCAATACCTTTTAGATAAAATTTCATGACTGATAATTCCTCGTCCATGAATACCTCGTGTCATTTAAGACGCCAATAGTAAGTGTTAATACAAGAATATTTATATTTATTATAACTGAAATTTTACCTGAACAATTTTTAGTTGATATTCACTAAGTTGAAACTTGGTACTATTTCAATTAAATCTTATAAGCTGACCTTTCAATTTCAGAATCGCCCCTAATTAGTTTTTGGCATTTTATAAATTTTATTTGCATTAATCCTTAATATCGTAGAGCGCAGATTTGATATCTTCGATTTACACCAGTACATAATTTTATATTAATATGGTACATAAAATTTATGTACTCAATAGTTAGTCAAGTTAACTGTTTATTTAATTTCTATTTAGAATTTATGCAACATATCAAGTTCTAGTAAGTTTTGAATCTCTAATTAAACTATTCTTTTTTTAAAGATGAGATTTATATACTCAATTAACATTCAAAAATAAAATCGCTGGACTTGGACATTAGGGAAGAATTTATTTATCAACACTCACCATCTGTTTTCTTACGTCACAAAATGTGACAAACACTTGAAGTACGAACACGTCATATAACAACCGAATCCCATTATGGCCGCATAGCATCAATCTCGGATTTTAACGAAAGGGGTGGAACGAGTTTTCAGACCATTGCTAACCAATGACATTGACGACCACTTCGCAAAATATGGGGCAGAAACTTTCTATCCAAATCCCCGCCAAGGTGCGCTTTCACATAAGTGCCATAGTTGAAATCTTCATACGATAAACCATCGCTTACAGTTTGAACATATTTTAAATGTGTTTTCCAGTTGCAAAAATTTACCACATTATTAACCGTATTGCTAACAATGCTAATACGAACAATTTAAATGTAACATTTATTATTACATTATAAAATTTAATATAGTTTAAATTAATTTAATATAATTGCGCATTGATTAATATCGCCCAAGTTCTTTCTACATAAACATGTAATTATGGAGGCCACAAACTTAATACGATTCTCCAATCGCCAGAGCTTGAAGTCGGGTACGACATGCTTGCTCTACGACAGATAAAAAACCACTCCTCTTTCAACGTTGCAGGTGGGTGTTGCCTAGCGAAACAAACAACATCAGGCGTGACCTTATATCGAAAACTACACGATTACTGGAATAACCTTGTTTAAACTTGAACAAAGACTAATCGCAAATTGAAGGTTTTACAAAAGCAAAACTTTGTTTATGAGGGACAAAAATATACCGACTACTTTATAATTATATAGCATTAAATATTTTATCAAAACGAATATTTACGAAACTAAAAATAATTCTGAATCAAAAGTATTCGGTTATGGAGTTCTGGAAAATGAACATGATTGAAGTATTTGAGTTTCATGCTCTACAACTAATTTTGTTCGGTTGGTGTGGCGGCATACAAGATTCTTGCGCGCTCAAAATATGATACTTGATAATCGAGTGGCTACTTAATTTCGTTTTTTGGTATCGCAAGGATTACTACGGTTCTATGTTTAAATCCTAGGTGGCGCCTAAAGACACTATTTAACATCAGTTTTCATGTATACGAACTCGTACAAAAAGACGTTTTTCTTTTTTTTTTGAAGTTTTGATGCTCATACAAAAAGACGTTTTCCTTTTATTTTTGAAGTTTTGATGCGATTGTTACGCTTTTTTAACGTCACAAACCTTATTCTTTTAATTAAACATAGAGTGATTTCCAATCTTAAATTAAACGTTTATTTTCCATTGAATTTAGCTAGTAAGTAGGTCATGATGCATTATAATTGTGGTTTTGAATTCCCATTTGTTGCTTGGGGAATAACTTATAATCTATTGCATGTATTAGCGGCAGTACAAAAGGAGAGGTTTTCACAAGTTGTTGAAAAGCAAATACCATGTTTGAGAGATTATCTTTGGTTTTTTTACCAAACACACTTAGTGACCAGTTAGTGGGGGAATACAGTGAAGTTGCATTTGATTTCCTTTACCTTTCCTTTAGTTTTAATATCTTTTCTGTTCCATAATGTTATAAGTTAGCAACAAACTTAACTGCAAACTTGTAAAAAGTACGACATTAACTCTAATAGGACTCGAATGTATGCGCGAAAGGATTTATACATAGCAATTGCCGCGCAGAAACAGTCTTATTACGAGGATGCCGTAATTAGCTCTATCTCCTTTATCTATCTATAGTACTTAAGGTAAGGTTGATTTATTTAGAGTTGTTTGTTGATTTGTCATGGTAATATTAGTGTAATATTACTACAACCTCTGCACGTTACGCGATGAACTAAAGTACGTTTACCTGTACCTGTCAATAATAATATTACGTGCGCTAGCTGAAAGAGAATTGTGAAATCTTTTAAAAATAATATTATGGAAAAATCAAAGCTTCGCAATTTCTGTGTATAATAATGAAAACGTTGAATTTGCTTTCAAGTTAGCTGCTATATTGCACACTATTTTAACAAAATCCTGACACCAATTTGTAAAGTTGGAGCAACTTCCATTCCATTGCCCATGTTTATGAAATAAATTAGCACTTTTATTGGTTGGCGTTGTTCCACTTTATAATAGCAACGTAATGGGATTAAAACACTAGGTTTTGAAGTTGAAACGTCACGCTCTAACGGCGCCAGTATATTCTCGCCGTTGATGCTGTAGCAGAGGAATATGATCCATCGCAAAACCTTTTTAATGTGCAGTTTGCGGAATAATATGCGGTTTAACGACCGTACCTCATGGCATGCATAGCAAACGATTTGCTTTTCACAGTATTTAGTCGAGGTATAATATTCAACTAAAATTAATATATTTAGTTTATTGTTACTAGATACAGTATAAAATAGTTTGGTATATTAAAGGTTTCAGAAACGCTTTGGTATTTGAATTTAAATATAGTGAATTCAAATAGAGTTTAATTGTTCTGAATGTATTGCTGCTCTCTATCACCGAAATCATTTGCACAGTTGAAGATCATTGTACAAGCAAGTTATGCACGTGATTAAAGTCGGACTTGCACAGGGGCGTAAAGAATAGCAATTAGTTTCTTAACATTCGTAAAAAAGTAACGACCGATGACTCTGACAATAGGTAGAATAACTTTACAGAATTCACATCCCGTCAAAAGAATTTCAAACTACCAAAAAGCATCAATTTCCTAAATATAATGTTGTTCTTGACCTCTTATAAATTATAGTTTCCTATTTGTATTCTGGTTTTGACTTTTTCCCCTGACTTGCATACTAGTACATTAGTTTTATTTCTCTTGATTTTCATAACGTACCTCTCTGTTAGTATTGTTTCCAAATTTCTTGCTATGTGCTAATAGCGCTATATCGTCTGCTAATCTAAGCATATCAATCGTTTGTCGCTGTATAATAATTTCAAATGTTTTTCTGCATGTAACAGTAACAGTTGCTTCTTTGATATATAAGTTAAAGGTAAGATAGTTAGCACACATCCCTCTTTCACTCCTTTCCTAATATTTACTTCTCAACGTTTCTGCTGTAATTCCATTACATTGTTCGTGGTATAACTATGTACTGCCCATCTATGCTTGTTACTCATACATTATTTTTGAGTATTAAAACATTTTTTTTCCTATTTTATATTGTCGAGTGCCCTTTTCAGATCTATAGTCATATATACACGTGTTCTCCTCATTTTATTGTTTTCTCCATTATCACTTTTAAAACCGAAATGGCCAGCTGTGTTCCTCTGTTTTTTTAATACCAAA
Source organism: Platerodrilus igneus (assembly GCA_036346225.1). Lineage (NCBI taxonomy): Eukaryota > Metazoa > Arthropoda > Insecta > Coleoptera > Lycidae > Platerodrilus > Platerodrilus igneus. Next base: position 267,347 of record JARFIW010001481.1, on the reverse strand, counting down.
TTGATCCTATCTTAGTTTTTCTTCAGGGAATTATTCTTTCCTTCTTTGTGTAGTTCTAGTTAATGTTTTTAACACGTGTGCTGTTGAATTTAGTGTTCGGAAATATTCACGTACATCCGGACCTCTCCTTTTTTGGTATAGTGACTATGGTGCAATGTTTGAAATCTTCGAGTATCTCACTTGTAACACAGACACGCACGTATGTATGCACGCACGCACGCTTGTACGCACACACACGCTCGCACAAACACGCGCACGCACGCACGTACTCATACGCACGCACGCACGTTGTACGCACGCTCGCACACTCGCGTGACCCTCGCACCCGCACACGAGAACACATCCGCACACCTGCACACGCGCGCACACATGCAAGTGTTAATTGAACCTAAACAGCGGTCACTGCAACAGGCGTCGCCGTGGATCAATGTAGTAAGCGTAAGACTACGGATCCCAAGGTCCTGGGTTCAAATCCCGACACGGCCGACTGCTTGAAAAATGGCAGGTGAGCATTTTTCACAAAAATTACGCCTTCGTTCGAATGAGAGGTTAAATGGAGGTCCCGTGTGTGAGTGTTGTCACGCACGTTAAAGATCCCTACCTTGCCTGGAACGGCAAGGGTTCGGCAAAATTCTAAATTTCCAGGCAACAAAAAACTCGCCTCCTGGCCAATGTAGTACCTTCGGGTGGAGCATTGGAAATGTAAATAAACGGTCACTTCAACGCATTTTGTGACGATCCAATCCTGATGAATCCATCAGAACTTACGAGTTGAATACGGTAGCTTATGGTACCACTTCTGCGCTTTTTTTGCCCATTCGTTCATTGTTTCAGTTAGGAGTTGAGTGTTTATATCCTTAAATTTCGAGAGTTATTAAACAAGATTTTTACGTTGATGATTTGCTTACTACAGTTGATTCTTTGGGAGATGCTTATCACATTGTGGAAACTTCGCCTAAAATTCTGTCGTCTGGCGGTTTCACCTTGAAAAATGGGTATCAAATAATGCTCGGATTCTCAATGGAACTTCACCTACGGATATTCATTCTAGTGTACTTAATTTAGGTTCACATGAATATATCAAAACACTTGGTTTAGCTTGGTCACATCAATCAGATTCATTATTGTTCTCGATTTCAGAGTTTATTAGCGGTACAATTACACAACGTTCGTTTTTAGCTGAGATTGCTCAGGTATTCGACCCATTGGGATTATTGAGTGTTTGTACTATTGTAGCAAAAATTATTCTCCAACAATAGTGGTTGGAAAAATTAGCTTGGTACAAAGAAGTTTCGCATCAGTTGCAATAAAAGTGGATATAGTTTTGTTCGAACTTAGTCAATTTGAATGATATCCGAATACCGAGGCATGTTCTTATCAGTAATCATGTTCAAGTACAAATGCATGGATTTTGTGACGCTTCACTTACAAGTTATGGGGTTTGCATTTATCTTCGTTCTGAAAATGAAAACGGTGACATTTTGATCAATCTTCCGTTGGCTAAGGCGAAATTTGCTCCACTGAAGCCAACTAGTATACCTCGTCTTGAGCTGTGCGGTGCACAAGTTCTTGCTAGGGCAATGGACCAAGCATTTAAAGCTCTGAATCTGGATACTTGCCAACGCTTCTGTTGAACCGACTCTACTATTGTGTTAGTGTGTTTAAAGACCAATCCCACACTTCTAAAACTGTTTGTTGTGGAGATTCAAGAACTCACAAAAGGTGATATTTGAAACCACGTTCCTACGAAAAACAATCCAGCAGACTTACTTTCTCGAGGTCTTGCTGCAGATCAACTCATTAATTCGTCACTTTGGTGGCATGGTCCAGATTGGTTACTACATCCTAATTCCACCTGGCCAGTTTTAGTTTCTCAACCAGATGAGCTTCCAGAAATAAAACAAACTTCTCATTGTTTAATTGTTATGACAGGGTTTATATCGTTTCATAATTATTCTAGATATTCGTTTCTTGTTCGTGTAATGGCTTATTGCTTACGGTTTGTTCACAATTGTCGTACATTTGCAAATGGTAGAATATCAGTACTACTCAGTGGCAGTGAAATTAATCGTCCTACTATTCAACTTGTTAAACTTTCTCAACGTAACTCTTTCAAGAAAGAACTTAAATTGCTTCAGAAAACTCAATTGATTAAAACTTGTGGTCAAATTTTGCGTTTGTATCCATTCTTAGATGAAGATGGTGTTATTCGAGTCCGTGGACGATTGCAAAACTCACCTTTTTCTTTCGACAAGAAGTACCCGATGCTTCTTTCTAGCAACCATAGAATATCGTATCTAATACTATCTTCCGAGCATTTGCGGCTTTTGCATGCCAGACCACAATTATTGCTTTCTTCTTTAAGAGAACGATTTTGTTAGAAATTTATCAAATCAAATTTGTAGACGTTGTGTAGCATGTTTTCGCGCATCACCAAAAATTTTAGATCCTCTCATGGGTAACTTACCTTCACTGCGTGTGACTCCTTCGTATGCTTTTATGACGACTGGCATCGATTATGCAAGGCCTTTGCTAATAAAAGACAAAAGGGGTCGTGGATCAAAAACTTCCAAGGCATATATCTGTTTGTTTGTTTGTTTCATTTCAAGAGCTGTACATCTTGAATTGGTTACCAGCTTAACCACCAAGGCATTTATTCTTGCATTAAGACGATTTATAGCTCATCGTGGCAAACCGTTGCATATTTTTTCTGATAATGGTATTAATTTCATTGGTGCAAGGCGTGAACTGCATGAGTTTGGCAGATTTCTAAAGGATTAACATCCTACATTAACAGAAACAGTTGCTGCTGATGAAATTAATTGGCACCTCATTCCTCCGAACTCTCCACATTGCGGTGGGTTGTGGGAAGCATGGATGAAGTCAAGCAAACATCATATAAAGAGAGTTATTGGTAATACTTTATTAACATTTGAAGAATTTACAACATTATTATCACAAGTGGAGGCAATCCTTAATTCCAGACCTTTGTCACCTCTTTCTTACGATCTTAATGATTTCAATCCTTTAACTCCCTCACACTTTTTGATTCGACGTCCCGCAATTTCGACTGCTAATCCTTGTCTGGCTGACATTCCAGTTTCACGATTATCGCTGTACCAAAAAAATCAGCAGCTTCAATAACACTTTTGGGCTCGTTGGAGTAAAGAATACATAAGTGAACTTCAAACTCGTGTGAAATGGTTCAAGAATCAGCATACATTGGCTGAAAATCAAATGGTTCTTATCAAAGATGATAAACTACCTTCGTTGTATTGGAAGCTTAAAAGAATTGTTGTCTTGCATCCTGGAAATGATGGTATCTCCAGAACTGCATCATTTCGTACTTCAAGGGGAACAATCGAAAGGGCATTTTCGAAGATATGTCCACTACCTCTAGAAGAAAAACAGCAATCAGTGAATAATGAGTAGTGTCGTTTAATACATTTATTTTAAGACTTCTGTACATGTTACTTGTTGTTATATATTAATAGTGTCATCTGCATTAATCTGTGTATACTTGTTTGAAACTTTTTTGGTGGGGGGGGCATGTTCAGAACTGTATAGTTTAAATTTGAAATGCGCGGGTAATAAATTCCCACTACCAGTTTACAGGTTGCTGCGTCAATTTTCTTCACGTCAGTAGTAGTATATGTACAGTTCACCATGTAGCAGCACAAAGATATGTTTGCCTAAAAATTTGTGTTTTAGGTACTTAAAATTCATTCTAAACGTTATGAATAGTTTGTTTATATTATGTATATAATGGTTACTTAATTAGTAAAGTCTTTGCATTTAACAAATGAATAAAGTGTTATTATCTTACAAACATTATAAGGAACATAATGGTCAATCTACTTATGATATTTAATACAACAAAGCTACAGTTCATATAACAAAGCAATTTGCATTGAACCAGCGCAGGTGCATCCATTTACAATATTTAAGATTTTAAACTTTGCATTATTGTAAATTGTAGTTGGGTGATACCTAAGAAAATGGAAACGATGACAATTAAAAACTAACAAAGTAATCATCATAGTATCAAACAAACACTTAAACTGGTTTGTCAATAAAATTTTCTTTTAATTTTTATTAGTGGTGATTGTAAATTTAATTTCTTCTTAAAATCTTTTAATTCTTTATCTATTACCTCTAAAATATTTATTTTATTATCAATATTTACATCTAACTTCCATTATTTTGTACCTTTACAAGTTGTTCCTCCCTAACCTTAAAAAATTATCTATCTCCTTTTGGAATTTTCAATTAAAGTTGCTAGTTCTATCTGTAATTAATTTCTATATTGGTCATCACTTTCATCATTCGGTATACTACGCGATAATCGCGAATAACGATATATTATTTTATGTTTAATCTTTTCATAATTGCCCTGAAAATTAATTTGGGTTAATCCTAAAATACTGTCTATAGTTCGTTGGCGCTGTACTGTCATCTATATATTCAAAAGGTTATTCGTCGACTGCCTTGGTTTGTGGCTTTATAATTTTTGTTAAAATTTTTTGTAATTCATTCATTGTCAAATTTTCTGTGTCTACATTCCTGATTTGTAGTTCATAAATACATTCAGCTGTATATTTGAATAAATAAAATAACAAACAAATATCAACTCACAACATCACCTACATTTATTTTATACTAACACTGTTTCATAATTACTGTAAACAGGTATGCATATGATAGTTTTAAATTTACTTGCATTACTATTAACCTTAGTGACTAAAGAATATTCGTGTAAACAAATATTTACACAGAATGGTAAAATTTCGTAATCAGTTTATCTAAAATTAATCATAACTGTGATCCTTAACTAGAAAAATAATTTACAATGCGCCTCTAATTTGCCATTAACTTGCATTATCGTGACTATACTTCTAATGATTTAAACCTATATATTTATCTCTAATTTATAAAACAAACGTCATAGATAAATGCCACCAAAAACAACATCGCATTCCAATAAAGTGTGACTTGCAGTTACGCCTTCAAGTGACTGCAGAAGTCCATTGGAGCTAGGACTAAATCAGCTGGTCATTGGGTACTTATTTTCAAATTGTCTTTGCTGGGAACCAAACCGTCCCAACCTATATTGTCCGTGACTTACCACGTTAACGCCCGTTTATTATTCCGTAACCAGAGGAATTTATTTTACATCAAATCTTTCTTTGTTCAACTGCACACGTGTCTGTGTTGATGGCTCGTGAATAACTAATTCTATATTTCATCGGATATAATGATTGTCAACTACTTTCTACTTCTCGTTGCGTTAGAAGAATGTCTGGTCTTTCCTAACATGAGAATCAGAAGTGTACTGACATGGGACTATTATGCAAAAGCTACGTGTTTCTGGTTATTCTATAACAGTAATATCGAAACCTTGTCACTTTGGATTTCATGCTATAATTAATTGTTCAAAACTTAATATCGGAGGGTTTTGCTACTAAGTGTCTGTGGTTTTTCTACGTTGTATTAACGTTCTAGTGTGTTTGGGATTTCTTTTCCTTGGAACTCTTTAACGTTAAATTTAATTTATTTAACTAAGATTTGTAAAAGCTCTCTTATATTTGCAATGATTAGGGTACGAAACCTTCTTATTAGTCGGTTTACGATTAGTTACTTCTTAATTCTAAAGTTTTCTTTAAATTATATTATTTCGCTCTGAAACTTGACTGAAATAAATACTTTGTTTACCCTTTTGTAGTTTAACTTAATTTATGAGTCTGAGTTATGTCCTAATATGTATTTTATCATAAATAACTTTCTAATATCGCAGCTTGAGTTCATTGAACGACGCCCTGCGGTCATCACATATTTATTACATTATATGATTTGTGTGACTTGGATTGCAGCTGTTTAATTGCCGCGACATGCATCCTACTGAATGGCTCATGAGCTAGCTTAATATTGTGATAAATTGTTGATTTATTTTAAGAAAATTGACATTTTATTGCTATAATAGTACTAACTGCCCTAATTAAAATTATATTTTTTAAAATCAAAGAGATTGAAATATCGTGTTTAATTAATATTAGCTATTCATGAAATCCATTATACATCATGCATCAAAAATATTTTTGTCCGTTTTAGATTAATTTTCCTCTTTTTATATCTGGCTTCTATTTTACGTGACGCCAAGGCGTTACGCTTCCCCTCGGAACGTGCGTTGTAGAGGTTGAGAATTGTAATTCAGTTTAGATTCCAACATTTCTAAGTTAACAATAAAAAATGCAACGGATTCTGCTTTTCTTAAACGTACGTGGTTTGAATCGTATGTAGATTCTACATACGCAGGTAGAAATTCTATGCGCGTTGTATCACGATTAGGAAGTGGTAATAACTCATGTCCGTATTATGAACGCAATAAAAACAAAGGACATCTGTCCTCTGTGTGAAAATAAAAAAAGATACAATCACCATTATTTTGTAATGTAAAATATTTGCATTGCCCGCACGGCTTGCTTTCAAGAGTTTAGTCTCAAAATGACAACTTGCGATGTTCCTAGGGGTAAGTATACAATTTCAACCCTGAAGTTAGGTCGGTAAATAATTCCTAGCGGTCCAATCCTAAGAATACCAGAATACTTAATCGAAAATACTATATCGTAAAAAGAAAATTTTATTTATTACGCATACTTGGGTTCAGCAAATACATTAGTTAAAAATGTATTCTTAGTCTAAGATTGATAGTGATCTTGACATTTCATAGCGAGGTTAGATAAATATATTTTGTACCTTAATCTAGTTATGGCGTAACTTTCAATAAGATTACTGAGAAAATTAGATTCGTTGCATGTCTTTCAATTTGAAAATGTTTAAATAATTAAGCTACATCGATTAGTTCTTCCGGAAACTTTCTACTTTGGGTAAACGAGATTCGTTTGGTAAATGCTGAATTGCTTTGTATATTCCGAGGTAACTTTGAACTATTTTAACAGGAAATAGTATTGGAAAAGAACTAGTATGAGCATTCGATTAGTAAGCGAACTTTTTGAAAAATTTTTAATATGCATGTTGATAATTATATGATTAGTTGTACTTCTTTAGTTCACCTATGAACTATGACGAGGAAACTGCTAGTGCAAATAATGCAAATCATATTAGGGAGAAGTATATGCATTAACCATGTTGCATACTAATTGGACACGTGGTAATTGTATTATTCTACAAAATTTGACATATTGAATTTTTAATAGGTTTTGTTTTAATAATGCCCAACGAGATAGTATAAATATTGAATATTATTTTACAAAATTTAACATATGTTAAATTTTTTATAGGTTTTTTGTTATAATATTGCGTTACTAGATATTATAATTATTGAATTGCTGTAATAGAGAAGCAAAAAGTTGCAAATTTAATAGGTAGAAAGAACATATACCTATTATTAGTAAAAAGTACATTTAGATAGCATGAATTTTACCGAGACCAACTTGCCCAGTCTAGCACGTCACGGATGGGCCTTTGTTTAAATAACTTTGAAAATACTCGAAGAACGTACTAAAGCAATCAAATACGAGCATTTCTCTAACTATACTGACTTCCATAAAAAACCGCAACACTCAGAAATTGTTGATCGATTTTAAGAAAATTCTCAGAAAATGCTTATTGTGATGAAACAAACAAATGATAAGTATTTAAAACAAAAGAACAGAACTAAAAACGTTCTTCAATAATGAGTGGCTTCACTATGACTTGATATTCACTCATGTAAATGGCGGGGCATACTGTCAATCATGTGATCAATTTTTTCCTGCGGTATATCATCCCAAGCTTCCTGAATCCGAAGCCGAAGAAGCTGCAGGGCGTTTGGTGGGTGTGATAATTCACTTAGCCTTCTACCGATCTTATCCTAAACATGTTCAATGGGTGAGGAATATGGCGAGAGAGAATGCCATGAGGAAACAACAATGTTAGCTCCTTGCAAATATCGTATATTGTAACCCTTGTGTGTTTGCGCGTGCGTTATCTTGTTGAAAAGTTTGATTTTCCAACTCCTGAAGAAGTGGAAGTACAACAGGCTCCAACACATTGGCAATGAACTGGTTAAGTTTAAGTTGCCATCGATTAAGACCAAGGTTAATCTGCTACCATAACATATTGCATCCCATGTCATCACTCCTTGTGAAAAGAGCTGTTTGGCGTTCCACAAAAATCTTGAATTATTGCATTGTCGGCGCCTACGCCTGACCCTCCTATGAACGCCGTGGGCTCACAAACAAAATTGAGACTCGTCACTAAACACAATTTGATGCCATGCTTGAAACTAATTTGCTTTGTTACTCCATTCTTGCCTGCAAGAACAGTGATGTGAAGTATGAGAAAGACAGAAAAATGGACGGTACAAATGTATTGATTTTGTCTGACCATAAACAGATGACATAGACGTTTTGCATCCTGCACCCTCCATCCAGTTTATTGCAATTGACCAAGTTGTTGAAAATCTTTCTCTTGTGGCTAAGAACCTTAAACGACGTTCTTCGGGATCTGTAGTCAACGGGGGACGTCCAGATCCAGAAGGGTGTTGTTGATCTTCTTTATTGTATCATCTGGAACAACATCTTGTCACTGTTGCAACATAGTGCTTTACGCAGCCAGCATTATCTCTACATTAAAGTACAGCTTCTCTCTTACCAATAATACGACCAAGTTCAAAATCATTTAGATGCCAAAAATTTGCATGTTGGCGAACACTCGGCATTCTTAAGTTTTCAAAAAGCAATAGTGGGCAAACTAAATGAAAATTTGACTACACACCAATAGCTTGTTTACAATTAATTGATACTAACTGACAACAAAAAAATGAAACAAGAAAAAGCAAGAAAAAAGTGTCTAGGTTTTATTCAAATGTTAATCATTACTTTGTTTCATCAAAATAAGTCATGTTTTAATAATTTAATTAAAATCGATCAACAACTTGCGTTTCCTATAAGAATCAGTGTAGTATTAATTAGATTTATATAAACCAATCAATACAATCAAAACATGACGAACTTTATCGCTAACGAGATTTCAATTGTAACCCAGGAACCGTGATCCTGCTTATAAAATAAAATTGGAATAAGTTGGATATTGTATATTTAATGAAAAAAATCGCGTACGCTGCGAGTCGGCTACATACGATGGTGCTCCAATCCTCACTCCCGTTTTCGAAACATGCACCTCACAGGTTCACAACACACAATCAGGGCGTACCTACTACACAACTCTCCAACACAAACGAGTAAAACAATATAACTTACAATTTTAAAGTTTATTAAGGTATTCCGTGCAAACACGAAAGAAAGCAAAAAAGTCAGTAAAGAAAATCACCTACACCGAATATCGCAACCAAATAGGGACAGAACGCTAGAATCGAAATCCAAAAGTATTTGATTCTGGCTAGCTCAAAAACGTCATAGAGTGGGGTAGGTGATACAGAAAAAAAAATTGGAAACCTCAGTAAAAAACTATATTACAAACATACAGTCCTGATTGAATATTTACAAAAGTCGAAAACACACATTTACATAATCGTTTATTACGTGATGTTATCAACTCGTCAAATTACTTATAATACAGTATAAACCTAAACATTTTAAAATATCGAGAATAAAATCGTGTAATCTAAATAACAATTACATGTCTACATACCAGTATAATATTTGCAGCCCTAAATATGTACGAGAATAAATTATATATAAAATTTAGAGTAACTCTACCTGCAAGAAAAGGAGTATAAAAAATCTATACATATTGCTTTGTGGAGTGCACCTCCTCAAGAAATAATGTATCATTAAACTTCTATAACATAACCCTACCTAAATGAACCGGGTGTTCACTTACTCTCATTTAGAATATGTTGACATTAACTGGAATGTACAAAGAAAAGGTGACAGGAACAAATGCTCTAACGTTAGCTTTGGTTTAACTAATTATGACTTTGCAATTAATTTCATAATGACTGGTGAACTATGAACATATCTGTGTAACGTGTCGTCTGCAATTTACTGGATAATCATAAGTAAGAAAATTACGAACAACAAACAAAGTGTCTATTTTTCACGGTAGCATCAAAAGGCATAGAAAGCAGAAAAACCGTACCTTAGACCAAGTTGTCTGCCTCTCTGGTACCATAGCGGATTGGAATGTGCGTATTACATTTTTCGTCAGACCGGATACTCGAACTATTGCACTAAGCTATAACAAGTTGAAGTATAACAATATAAGAAGGCATTTTAATATCACGACCCATAACACTTCTTTTCAGTAAAAGGATGTTGTATTCAGTGTCCCACTCTCAAAGCACGGTCTGCATTTGTAAGGAAAAGAACCATGTCGGGGCAAGGTGTTTGGAAGGACCAAGTGTAAAGAATTTTCAGACAACATCTGCAAAAGTATACCAGCTGTAATAGTTTGCAAACAAAGAGATAACCTATGAGCTATCTAGAATTGTTAACAAAGGGGGACAATCTTATTGCTTTGGACACCTGCACAGCTGCAGGATAACAGCATACAGCTTGATAAAAGTACAAACTTGGTGTAAATAACAAATCCATTAAGTGTTCATTTACCAGGCAGATGGTTGAACGTTAAATGTGATTTTCCAATGCTCCAGCCGAAGGTACTACCTTGGCCAGAAAGCGAGTGTTTTTTTACCTGAAAAATTTTGAATTTTGCCGAACCCTTGCTGTTCCAAGTAAGGTTGGGATCTTTAACGTGAGTGACAACACTTACACACGGGGCCTCCATTTTACCTCTCGTCCGAACGCGGGTGTATTTTTGTGAAAAATGCTCGCCTAACATTTTTTAAGCGGACTGTGTCGGGATTTGAACCCGGGACCTTGGGCGTAGTAGTCACAAGCAAGATGGTTAAGGCCGCCTAATTTTTTAAAAGAAAGACAAATTTATATGTATTTGTGATTGAAATGTATTCACTGCAGGTAGTGGAACATATTGCATAGACTTTGTAAAGTGAAGTTGCTAAGCATTTTATAAGGCCAAATTATTGTAGAGTAAATACTTGAGGAATTTTTATAAAATAGGACTGATTTCAATTGGAAGAAAATCGAGCTTGTTGATCGATAACTTCTATGATTTGTTTAAAAATTTTAGGGCGTTTTAAATAGAAACGTTTTTGTTACCCCAAAGAAGAAAATCATCTTAAAGAGTTATTATAACTAATCCTACGGTGCTGTAATCAGAAAATTGCTATAGTCTTCTTTAATCATCAATATGAAACTTGTAGAGTTTAAGATTATAAACGTTCTATAGACGTTCCAGAAACATCTTTGATAACACGATGAGCATTGACTAACTACACGTTGAACGGTACAATACCTCTGTGGAGCAAAAAAATTTACGAATGAAATTATATTCGGCAGAAGATGGATCATGACATTTAACCAACTTTGAACGACGTTATTTTAAGATTACGACCATGCTACTCCTTGTGTTTTTTGACCGGAGATCGGAGTTTTGACCGTGCCAAAACTGGAACATCTGTAGAACCTCTTGGTATTTCTGAGAACGGAACGGCTCTTAATTTCTTTAAATTGTACATTTTATTGGTACGTACACCTTCTGGTGTAAATCCAGTGCTGCAATGAATTACCGTTATCATAAGCTGTTCGACCATCGTTAAGCAATGCATCCACTGTTGATGCTGGAAGTAGCAATGCGTTTGAAGCAAACGCACGATTTCTCTTTTCCCTTTTTCGACCAATATGATCAGCCGTCACATCGTCTGCCGATTTCAGCAGTTATCCGTGTTTGAGATGATAGCTCTCTTAGGTGATGCGGGGTTTTTCAGGTACTCATTCACCCTTGATTTGGAGTCGGAGATTTTGCTCTCAAAAGAGCAGTTTTTAATTCCTTTGAATCTGAATATATAAATATTCGCGTTGGTTTGCTCTGAAAAGAACAATTAATTACTTAGATGCACACTAAGGACGCTGCTTGTGTTGTACACCTCGACAACTTGAAGTTCTGAGTCACCTCGATAACACTGCTAAACGATTTATAAATCTTTCAAGGTGCTTCAATGTTTAAGTTTTGTAGCGCCTCTAGTACATAGCGAATTACACACTCGACTTACAATACTTTTTAGTGTCAGCCATACGTAGCAATCGGTGGAATTTACAAAAAGTAATCCCAGAACGATTAATGAGACGTCTAACTTGCAATTTTAAAACATCTACACTCCATTTATTATTAACAACCTCAATTAAATAACGAATGGTGGTTCTCCTGCAGTACTTGCCACACAGAAAAAGATGGTTCTTCTTTAGGCGAAGATGCTTTACCGCTTGAAATTTAGCTTGATTTGCTCAACATCAATACATTGGCTAAAGATTTCATAAATGACCAACCGATCAATCTATTAAGTACTCAAAAAATAGCTTAACTTTAGTGTAAAATATTACGAAAAATGGCATGGAACTAATCGATAAATCGGACAGTATATGGATGCCTGACAGTAGTTTTAAATTTCCGGAAACTGTTGCAGGATTGGCATTAGCGGTGCTTCTAAATTATGTAGTTATGAGCAATATTTAGATAGCATATTCCCAACTAGAAGCATATTGCAAATATTGTACATTATTCGCCAAAGAAAATGTTAGACATAGATAAGGACAAATCTTGTTAGATGGGGATTTATAAAATGGCAACGCTCAATTGAATATTTTACCACTCATACAAAAACAAAATATCACTTCGCTGCAGTAGTTTGCGATCAAACATACAACAAATTAAAGCTGGGAGAAGCATTATCCGTCGATTGACAATTCAACGACACCAATTTGTTTCTTATCGCGCCACCGGTTTCTTTCATATTGACTTCAAATTTTAATTTCCAACCATATTTTAGTAACAGGAAATGCTTTGTAAACTAAAATTTGACAATTATGAAAGGAAATCAATGTGAATAGGTTTATAACGCGCACTTCAAACTATTGCTATTTATAAATGTGCCTAATTTAACTTTCTGGTCACCAGATACCTACTTCTCCTATAAATAAGGAAAAGTTTATTAAGATACATTTCATAATTAAAATCACTAGTGGTATACAATTACTTCGCTCTAAAAATAATTAATAAATTTCTAAGCAACGGGAGTTGAATGAATATTGAAAATACGAAGTCTTTGTAATGATCTATATTAAGAGGAACTTTAGCTTGTGTCAAAACTTATTGCAGAGCCTCGAAATATTTTAAACTAACTTGACCATAAACAGGATAAATTCGAGAGTGGGGTGTGGAAAAGTGTAAAACGCTGCATGTAGTAAAAGATAATGATATCCTGGCCGGGCGGGTACGGAGACACAAGAAAGACACCTTGCCCTTCTAGAAGTCAAAGAACTCTATCTATGAATGGTCTGTGAAAACGGATACAGCAGAAGGATATGGACGCTATGTGAGGATTTGCGTTTGGGTATCCTGAACGAAGAGGATTTCATCTCCCTTCTCAGGCTAAACCTGCTAATTTTCATTAGAAAGACAGATGTGTTTTTGCAGTGTAAGGACAAAATAGAGAAGCTGTAGTAGAATGAAGTGATGAATATTAGAGGAGAGTGTTGGGAAAATAAAAGCACACTATGGATTTGTTGTTGGATGACCTCAGATGTATTTCTGTAGTGGTTCTTTTAAAACCGTATACAACCTTCTATAAAAATTAAGTCAAACCAATATTGGGTTGTTTTTGAATTACATTGATAAGATTAGATATATAAGAAAAAATAAAAGCCTCTTTTATGTTCCAGTTGCCAACTACTTGGCTGCGTTGATCAAAGCTAATTGATAACACTAGTGTATACTTTGGTAAGGGTATCCATTATACGAGACCTAACTACCAAGTAACAAGTCTGATTTTTTGGCGTCAATTGTGACAATCCTCCGGCCTTTATAGACACACAATACATGACCTTGATCCTTAGCACGGTCATAGTCCAAACGACATCTCTGTAAGCTATATCAATCTTCAGTGATGGTGTATTAAGTGAACATATACAGCTGTTGCTCGTGAAGGAAATGGAATTGCGAAATATTGCGCAATGGCACACAATTTTTGCGTTAAGCTCAGCGAGAGTGCGACAACTTACAATACGCTTAAGACGGTTGTATCAAAAACTTAAGTTGTTCGTTTGCATAAAAGCTCGTATGTCAAAGTCAAAAGTGAAATGCATACCACTGTGCATCCGATTGCAAAGATATTGTTCATAAAGAATGAGTGTTTTTTGGACAAACAGTAAAACAAAGGATTATTTCTTCAAAAGAGTTTTACAAAGACTTCGAAAAGAAACCCTCCGTACCCGTTCAAAAATTGCTGTCAGTTGGATTCTTCCAATGGATAATGTGGCATCTCAGTATGCATTGTCTGTACAATAATTTTTAACCTCAAAATGAATTTCAATACTACTACGGTCATCTTATTCGCCAGATCTCGCCCAGTGTGTTTTTTTACTTCCTCAAGTCAAATTGGCGGTTAAAGCACGCCATTTTCCAATAACAATCGGAGTTTAAAATGGTGTGACGGAGGACATAAAAAGTATTCTAGAAGAATACTGGCAATAATATTACAAGCAATGGCAGAATCGTTGGACTAAGTGTGTGCAAGCAAAAGAATACTATTTTAAAGATTACACTGCAACTGACTAAAAACGCAACTGAAAACTTGTATAATGTCAATTTCATTATTTTATTATGCGACGATTGTTGTACTAGCTTGAATTGAAATAGTTCATAATCTACAGATTGTGCACCCCAACATATCAAAATTACACTGAGAGAGATCCGGTGGATAAAGCGGGTGTCGTACGTACGAAATGGCTTTTAAAGTTAAAAATTATTATACGGACGATGCAGAATAAGATGGTGCATATCCTTATAAAGAATCCAACTACCAACCACATTCACACGGGCACAGAAGACTCATTTTCGAAGCCTCTCTACAATTTTTTGTAAACATATTGATTCATAGTTTATCCAGAAGATACCCACTTTTTATGAACAATGCCTTTGAAATTGAGAAGGCACGCCACTTCTGACTTCGACATGCGAGCTTTTTTGGCATTTTGTGCCAACCACATCTGCGCACATCTTCTGAAGTTTAGTGTAAGTTGTCATCATATTGGCACTGAGTTTAACGCAAGTAGAAAGTGCAATATTTCGCGCTTTTACTTCATTGGAGAGCGAGAGATACACATGCTCACTTTATAATACCACTATTTAAGACTGAGAGTGTGTAAGGATTTGGTCACAGAGGCGTGTCTATGAAGCGTACAAGGTTGCTACAGTTGACGCTCAAAAATGAGTCTCATTAGTTCATTGTTCGACATTATATTTAATAGGAGACCTCGACTATTTTTAGCGAACACTCAATTCTAAAGAGAGGTTTTGAATAAATAGAACAAAAATATTTAAAACTGATGTTGCATTATTTTTTCAATAACCTTTTCTTCTTTACATTTAAATAACATTTATAAAAATAGCAAACCATGTTATCTGTTTTTTTATCGCCATAAAGATTACAAACCAAATATATCCGTAGTATTAAATCTTTAAAATTTGTGATAGTACTAAACTACGCCTACACATGAAAACTGTTACCCTTTTTTGGCAGTACAAAATTTTGCTTGAATATTAACTATGTAGGTGCTCTTTTTGATCAAAAAGGAAAAGTTTTGTTTTCCTATCATTGCTATTTTATGTATAAATTAGGTTATTACGCATAAACTCGCGGTTTCCAGTTCTCACGTATTGTAGAGAATAACCTAAAATTTTATCGCATGTATTCTGACCAAAGAATGTGCGGTTATTGCACTAACTAATGGTTACTGTCAACGGTTGCTGGGTACAACGACGATTTCATGAGGAATGCACGTTTCAGCAAGAACTTTATCGTCAACTATCGTACCGTATCGACCTGCATGCTTTAATTCGTGAAACGCAGGCTTTATTTACCCGTGAATTCCTATATTCTCCTTAATTGCCTTAAATATCGTATGCTTCATAAAGTTGTAGGTTCAACGGCCAACTTCACTGTAACAATTTGAAGAACAACCAGCACGCGCATCTCACGAGAACCCATTGAATAATATAGACGGTAGCATAGAAGATGAGCTTTTGTTTATTTGCAGTAAATTGCATTATCTTTCATTGTATGTAAATTTGTACAATTCTGTATCACTCGCTGAATCGTGCTTTGTACTAAATATTTATCATCAACAAACGTTTTTACTATAATATAATCTAGAAATATAGCACTTATTAGTACCACTGGTAAAGCAGATTAATAGTCAGCGAGTACAATATCTTAGGGCTGAAATTATGTGTAACAAAGCTCTCCTTATGAACAAGTATCTTCCATGTTTTATTTAATTTTCAAAAACTTTAAAAATCTCCTACGCCGTAAGCACACCTGTTAATAAAAAGTAATTTAGCAATTGAATAATTATATACGTACGCGTGAATTATTACTACTAAATCTATCCAAGAGTAAGAGATCCAGCGCAGAATGCAAAGCACTGTAACTGTGGCCCATTTAGCGAGAAAGTGGTTAAATCTATGTTAACAATTCGACTAACGATAGAATCATCACCTTGTGAAACTATCAACCATTCTAGGGCTAGCGGGAAGTATTTTCGTAATTTTGATTTAACGTATTTAATTTTTTGCGAAATTAATACGTCTAAATTTTTATTTTTTTTCAATTTTTCCTTTTTTAAATTGGCCCTATGAACTCAAAAGATTGCTTCTTTTAAGTTCCATTAGAAACTTATTCTGTTACTTGAATTTCCAGTCCATCAAAGTCTCTGTTGGTTGAAATTGAATGCTCCGTGTAAATACGCGCATAGAGATAAAGCGAACGCACTGGTTAAACGAGCGACGTTATAACGTACACCAATATTTGTAGTCATTTTTGTTGAAGACGTGATGGGTGTATCAGCTAAGAATAAAACCACAGCATGGGCGCAGAGGTTCGCCATTAAATCTATAATAAAGCTGCTCACAGGCACATGAAGACGTCTGCTTTCGCTAGTGGTTAGTAAAAAGTACACTTTTATTCATTAGATAAGGTACTTTTCAGTGCAAACAAAGAACATTATAGAAAACAAGAAGAATTATTATTAAGAGAAAACAAGGTGAATTATTATTAGGAAAAAACAAGGATGATTCTTAGTTTCTGGAGAACGTGAATTATTATTTGGTGGAAACAATTTGAATAATTATTTGGAGAAAACCACGATTATTTTAGTTATGAAGCAAAAATAACTTAGGTGTGGAGATTTGGATTTAACGTGGTTAACTGTAAGGTGGAAAATCAGTTAACTTCAACATGCAAAGATAAAACAAATCCTATGTCGCTCGAAACTGTTATAAAATGTTATCGTGTATTTTATTTGAAACTAACATTTATTAAAAGTATAATATTGTTTCCTGTTGACCTTGAATAAATTGTGGAAGATGGTGAGCATTCATCTTCGAAGTCGTTCTGTCAGAAATCTAAATTGTAGTGGATTATAAAGTAGACTTTCAAGGTGAGTCATAAAACTGAAATCAATTGTGCCTCTTACTAATATTTTGATCGTTAGAGATTATAAAATGTTAATAGTTTAAATAAAATGAATAAATTGTTTATTGATCGTTCTTCTTGCAATTTAACTGTAAAGTTAAAAGTTCCGACCTTGCTTTTAATAGAAATTCTTTTGTACTTGGAAGTAATGCAAACATATTATGTATTTCTAATTGTCATAGGTGTAAACACATGTTATTTGTTCAAAAACATACTTACATTCCGAGTTATAATTTTATCGTATGTTACTTTATATTATAAATTGTTTATTATTGATCTGTATTTCAATAATTTGAAGTATTTGTTTCTTGGTTAACACATTTTTGTGAAAGTTAACACAAGTAAACAAATACTATCTGATGTTTGATCGTTTATTCAAATCAATATGACTATACTTTAAAAAATGTTTTTAAGTGAAAGTAAATTTTTAATGAACTATGATCTAAGACTAAAGAGGTGAACTTGATTCATTAAACTTTTAACTTGTAAATAAGAACTCTAACTTTATTGTTATAATATTTAATTGGAATGATCTTTTATTTATATCTGAAAAAAGTATATAAAAGTTTGAGAAACTTATTACTTAATTAAAGTCATAGTGACAAGATTATAGGTTATCTTCTATACTTTGTGTTATAAAAAGTGTGCTTCTAATTAATAACTTTTGGTATCTTTGAATGAGCACAAATAGTGTCTTCAAATATAAATTTAACTATGTGACTTTCTTTTCAGAATCAATGCTAACCACAAGTTCTAGTAGGTTACTAATTAGACTTATTTATAAAATAAGTCTGATTAGTAACCTACTTTAAAAAATAAGTATGATTAGTAACCTACTAGAACTTGTGGTTAGCACTGACTCTGAAAAGAAAGTGACATAGTTAAATTTATATTTATAAATAGTTGATAATTTATTTATAGCTCTAGAGTTGATTACTAGAGGGTTTTGCGTCTCCCTTCAAACAGATTAATTTTAATTATGACTAGAATTTTTGGGGGTTCTGGAACCTCATTTCCTCCAGAATCCCTCATTCGGTCACACATTCTGGACCAACTAGTTTTCCTCAACTAGTCATTTCATCTTTCGCTATAAATATATCTTGTTTCGTGTCAATTAATATTAGATTTTTCTCAACTACCTGAATTTCTAGAAGATTTTAAGATAGCATCATCCCCAATGTAGCTACCCTCATTTTAAGATTTTTTACCCGCAGCGATTTCTGACCGTCCTTATAAAATTTTTTAGCCATGCAAACACATCATGTTAGTCTGAAATTTTATGCAGAATCTGAATCTGTAAACAGATTTAAAATCTGACCACTCCTTACCGTTTTACACACATACCCTCTGCGAGATAAATCTTTCTCCACATTTCCATCCAAGAGATAAATGTACCTTGTTTGGTATCAATTAATACCTGATTTTTCTCACTTATCCGAATTTTTAGGAATTTTTTAGATTGCGTCCTCCCCCAGGGAGCTACCCTCATTTTAAGAATTTTTTACCAACAGGTTTTTTTTATCATCCCCTATATACTTTTTAGGAAGTTCGAGATACGGATTCAACTTGCTGTTTTACGTAAAATTTGAATCTGCAAACAGATGTAAAATCGGGGCAACCCCTTACCGTTTTACACACATACCCTCTAGCGAGCATATAAAAAATTATTTTTGTTCCTTTCGAGATAAATGTACCTTATTCTTAAGCATTATAGAGAAATTCGAAACTTGTTCTTTAATAAAAAAATCCAACACACTTTATCAAATATATGAGAGACTTTTACACAGGGTAAAAATTATATCAATTTCCTAGCTTTACATTTTCATTTCTAAACGCATGTCATAACATAATTATGTAGTTAAGTCAATGCTAAACTATGTACATTTAATCTATACAACTTACAACTACTATATACACCTATCCTATATCTTTATGCCCCCCTCCCCCATGCGTAGGTTGCTGTACTATTAGGGATGGCGTACTTTTTGTCATCCTCGCCCGACAAACTAATTTTATTAATTAATGGGTATAAAGTTGGTGTTTATGGCTTCGTATACAGACCATGCTATGCATAAGGGC
This sequence comes from Platerodrilus igneus, assembly GCA_036346225.1. NCBI lineage: Eukaryota > Metazoa > Arthropoda > Insecta > Coleoptera > Lycidae > Platerodrilus > Platerodrilus igneus. The sequence continues at coordinate 247,696 of JARFIW010001481.1, read as the reverse complement.
ACCAGAATTATTATTTACAATCTCATTAAAACTATTTACATTAATATCCTTAACTACACTTCGTGAGACCCCTTTAATTTTTATAATCGTGTTTTTCTCGCTTACAATACAGTAGGACTTGGCTCTTGTACCGAAAATTCTAATACTAGATTCCCATTAAATTCGTCTTTGAATTCCTTACAACTTTTTTTGTTGACAAGCGGTATATTGTATTTATTATCCGCGTGGTAGTCACTCCTGTAAGATAACTGTATTTTGTTTGGTATCAACTAATATTAGATTTTTCTAGGGAGCCCAAATCTGCAAATAGATTTTAAATAGGACCACCCCTTACAAACTTACGCCTTTTAAAAACTCAAACCTCTAATTTTTGCCCATCTTTATTTAACTCCATCTTTAAAACCTTTTATCGCTACCCAAAACATAGGTTTTAACCAACCATTTCCCGAGAAATCCAAAACTACTGTGTCCCACGAACACCATGTGTAGATAACACGTATACTCTGTCCGCCAGGATAGAAGTAGAAAGAATTTGGAAGAAGGGAAGGTGGGAGAAGAACTTAAAAATTGTAGAATCCTAAAACTAATTTATACAATAAATTTACAAAATCTAAACAAATATAAACAACTACCTTAGACCATTATGTTTATGCCCCGTGCATAGGTGAATACACTTCCAGAGATGACTTTACGCTTGTCATCTTGGCTCGATAAACTAATTTTATTAATAAGTTGCGTGTACAAATCGTGTTGCGTAAAACAGCAAGTTGAATCCGTAGGGGTGATTAAAAAAGCCTGTTGGTAAAAAATTCTTAAAATGAGGGTAGCTCCCTGGGGGATGATGCAATCTGAAAAATTCCTAAAAATTCGGATAAGTAAGAAAAATCTGGTATTAATTAATACCAAACAAGGTACATTTATCTCGTGGATGGAAATGTGGAAAAAGATTTATCTCGCAGAGGGTATGTGTGTAAAACGGTAAGAAGTGGTCGGATTTTAAATCTGTTTACAGATTCCGATTCTGCATAAAATTTCAGACTAACTTGATGTGTCGCATTGCTAAAAAATTTTATAAGGACGGTCAGATATCGCTGCGGGTAAAAAATCTTAAAATGAGGGTAGCTCCATTGGGGATTATGCTATCTTAAAAACTCCTAAAATTCAGGTAGCTGAGAAAAATCTAATATTAATTGACAGGAAACAAGATATATTTATCGCGAAAGATGAAATGGCCAGTCGAAGAAAACTAGTTGGTCCTGAATGTGTGAGGAAATGAGGGATTCTGGAGGAAATGAGGTTCCAGGACCTCCAAAAATTCTCTACTTTTTTATGCTTAAGGATACAGCGGGCCCTGTTTCTTCAGAAGTTTTGTGTTATATTCAACACATGCCCAAACTCATGTTCTCTCGTGAATTGAATCTCAAGCTAGTCGTTGATACAGTAGGTGGACAGGCAACATTTAACTCGCGCCCGATTTTGTTTCACTGAAGCCTCTAACACGGAGCATTCATTTACATTACAATGGCGCCCAACACCACAACCCATCGAGTATATGTGTATTAACATAATATAAAAAATATAAATTTCATTAGTACTAAAGGGTTGATTCCAAGGTTGATATCCAACCAGAAATAAAATATCTAAGGCAGACTACTCCGAGCAAATGTATAATCAATGCATCTGATAACTTTAATAACGAAAAGTAAGGTTCTAACTTCGGAGGATGTTAATATGCCTAGAACCAGTAAAAGCAATAATGAAAGCATAACCTGCTTAAAAGCTCCTGTACTATAAACGCGAATACCGACAAAAGATGCTGTGGAGAGCAAGGGTGTATCATAATTAAGAAATAAAACAAAATGTGTTCTGTGTATATACCTTACTCTTTACAGGTCAGATTTTCTTCAACAAGAATACAAAGGCGTAATCAATTCTGAGTTTCGCTGAAGCCTATAATGTACGGTTTAATCAAAACGTTCTTTCGGCTATGGAACTCTTGTGTAATTTCCGTTAACAATTTTCTGAATTAAAGCTTTTATAGTTTCCGCTTGTATTATCAAAGGATAATATAATTATAATTAAGACTGATTTAGGAACACTTATTAACAGCAGGTGTTGAACACTTTATTATTAAGTTTCTCTGATCCTGCTAAGAACTGTAATGATTATATACTGTATTCATTTTATTTTCTTGGAAACATTGCAGCAAGGAATAACTTTTGTTCATTTTGTTTTACCTTAGAATACCCAAACAGTTGATTGCTGTTTAGTCTCAGCGTCATGCGTATGTCCAACTTTCATCACGACAAACGAAGCTTGATGCTACTTTTGGAACTTGAGGTATATTTTACACGTATACGTTTCTTCAACAGTTAAGTGATCATGTAATATTTGATTAATTTGTGTCTTGTCAGTGCCCAAGTGTGACTCAAGTTCTTTACATATCGAACAGCATCAATGTTTTCTGCTGTGTACAATGTTGCTAATAGATCTTCGTCTTACTACAAGCAAATTTAAATTATTTGTATTGCCGATACAGTTATTTTTGACGATGTTTCATCAGCAAAAGTAGTTTTTAAATCACTAATGCACTTTTTATTACTATTTTATTTCAAAATTTCAAATACATGCATGTTTGTTATTAAGAGGCAAATGCAATTGAATATTATAAACTCCCTTTATGTCAAAAATCACGACCATATGCTTAGTATTGAGAGGAATGCGCACTTGAACATTATACACTCGTTCTGCACTCTTCTTGAAGCCGTATGTTATTCTTTCAAAAACGTTCAAATGAAATCTTTTAAAACGCATGTGTTTATGCGGCTTCATAATCTTTTGTAATAGTCGCATAAAACTCGTTGAGTACCTTGAGAGCACATTTATGGATGAGGAACTCTTTCAATAATGTATCTTTATTTGCGGGACTTTCTTATTTTTATTTAAACACACGGTTCCTTAGTGATTAAAAAAAAAATTCTTTAAAAAAGCACAGGTTTATGCCTTTATAATGTAATGTATTGGTCTCTTCAATACCTTACTATATAAATGAGTATTTACAATATTTGAGCTTCCTTTAAAATTTCCTTACTTTTCTTAGGTTCGGAGTGTTGTATGTTTGCGGAATGGTGCGTGTTGAAACACCGTAGATTCGTGGAAATTACCAAATGAATAATGTAAACGTACATCTAAGTAAGACGAGTTAAGAGATAAAGTCGTAAAAACAATATTAATTGATGACGTAAATATTGTATGTTGATATCGCATATGCAAATGCTACTAATTATAGTTCGTGGCTATTAGAGCAACGGAGTTCTGAGTGTTGCGTCACACACCTCCAGAAAAAAAAAACCAATTAGGAAATTCGAGAACAAGAATCAATTAAACCAGTCACACGGAGGTTTGTCTACATAACACAATCCAAGTCAAGGACTCCAATAGTTGATGAATTGCTATTAAAACGTCATGATGCCGTTGAACCAATAATAATAATAATATATCACGTAGTAAAATATTACAGTTTAGGTAGTTAAAAGTATTTTATTTAAATAGTAAAGAAAAAGTGTTTTAAATGTACAGAAGTAAGGGAGATTAATTGAAAGTACATAAAATGAATAAGTAATGATTGACTATGTCAAGATAAAGTTTTAATTTGAATATAAGCGTATATGTATTTGGAATACACTTTTGATGTTAAATGATATTTAATGAAAAAATTTGAACAGTTTGAACGGTTGGGATATGAAAGGATAGCTACGCGCCAAACACAGACAACAACAAAAAAATTTTTACAATAAAATAAAATTGTTTTATTTCACATTGTAATTAATTATTTAAGTTATTTAAGCTATATTCTAAGATGTGTATTTTTATGTGCTAATCATTGGGATTAGTCTAGAGAGAGTGTACAAGTTTGTTAATTCCATTGAAGGGTGACAGCCTATTAATGTTTTGCCATTATATAAAAAAATTATTAAAACTAACTGATTAGATAAGTTTAAATCCTCTTTTAAGGAGTGAACATTTTGTTATCTATTTCATCTTGACAAATTTTGTACATAAGATTAATTACCGAGTTATTAAAGGATCAAATTATACTTTACATAGCAATTATATATATATATATATATATATATATAATGCTATGATAAGGGTTATTTAGGGATATATTGAGTCATAATGGTTACCCAATACATGTAAATAGTACTAGGAGTTAGAAAACCGCATTTATTTAGCATTAAAAATACGTAATTTGTATATTATGCAAAAAGCAAACATTTATCACCCTGTATAAGGAATCGCAGTTGACTTTAATTAATGCCGAGAAGCACACCACTCAACAATAAACACGCATTCAGCAAAAGAAATAACACTAAACGCAACCAAAAATATTTATAAATTATAAATGAATACGCGTGAAGTGCAGTAAAAACCTAGAAAATCATAATACAATTCACATTAAACAATCGATAATAAAAGTAGATAGCATAGTGTCCTGGTAAGAAACTCATTCTTCAAAATAGATACGCTTCGGAAACGCAAAAATGTAAACAGAAATATGTTAATTTACGTCGCTTTGTCTACGTGATTTTCTATATGGAGTTAATACGATTCCCAAACAAACAAACAAATCCATAAGTGAAACTACGTGCCAAGCCGAATTAGAAATTCTTGCAACAACATCAAAACAGACGGTATAAAATAAATACAAACTAGAAATATAAGCCCAAAAATGTCTAAAATAACCGATGGTTGGTCGTACACTTTGAACAACAGCTCAGATAAACCAATGAATTTAGATGGGACGTAGGCTATATAACGCAGAAGTTTGATAAGCGGACAGTCTTAGTTTGAACCACGTACAATCTGCATTACTGATACTTAAGAATTTACGCGACGAGTAAATATTTAAATTAAACAGTAAAACTTTTGTGACAAGTGATGTTATAAAATATTCAAATTAATCATAGTGAAAATATATGAGACAAGCTTAGCTGTTTGCTAGAAAATGTAAGTAGAAATTTATTAATTAATTTAGCTTAAATATTTATAATTTAGGGTTCTAGATCTAACTCTAAAGACAGTCAAAAATTTGAAAACTAAGTGTTATTACAAAAATTCCAAGTCTAAGTGATAGTACAAAAATTCGAAATTTACGTCTAAATACGAAAACTAAAATATTACAAAAATTCTGAGAGACATTACAAAAATTCAAAGGAAATTACAACATTATGAAAATTGAAGGGAGATCGCATTAAACGAGGTAAAACTTGGAGCAACTCAACCAAAAGCAATATTGGGGTACTGATCTACAGCACGCAGCAGGAAGACGCTCAAGAAAAACTACAGGTCAGAACTATCTAGCATAAGACATTATTTTCTATTTAGTATCTTTGAACATATTTTAAACTTGAATATTTTTTTGTAAAGAGTCATCAAAAATTTATTTTTATACGTGAAAAATTTCGTAAACAAAGGGAAAATCTTGAACGTTCAGAGAAATTTCCAGTAGAGTACAACATCATTTTGCTGGCTTTAAAACAAGGAAAGGGAGCTTTAAATTTTGGAGATAAACAATTTAGAATTTCTTGTTATTTGATTCAGGGGCTAATTCTATCACACAATCAAACAAATTAAGCTGTGAAGTGCAAATCGCTTTTCTTTTCTCATTATTCGAATATTAATCGACCTCGTTTTATCATCCAAAGCAGGCAATGCTTTAAGGAAAAAAGGGTAAATTATTTGATTATCGTAACGTTGTGCAATCTGTGTGAATTAAACTGGGCTAGCCGAGGCAGGAGATTAAAATACACAGAGCGGTGGTAATCAGAAGAAGACTATTTAAATAATTACACCGACGTGCAGCGTTATCATATATATATATATATATATATATATATATATATATATATATATATATTGATATAATGATGCCGTACTCGGTGTTCTGACGTTTTTTATAACTCCACCGCCCTGTGTTCTCAAACCAAATTTAAATCTTACTAATTTTATTATTATGCCACGGCTAACCCTATTTAATCTACACAGAGTGCACGACGTTACATTGACAATTTTTCTCTTCTCCACCCCTTTATGATTACTTATTTGTTTGAATTATAAAACGAAGTCAATTAATTTACACCCTTCGATCAATCAATATCATATGTATCATTTATCCCAAAATTTATATGCTTTGAAATCAATCTAAGGTCACCAAAAACTACTTCTTTTTACCAAAAAAACCTCGAACGTTTTAGATCCCTTCATTATATGTTACGTAAGTTTAACTTGTGCAATGTTTGTTGCTGACTTCGTTACACTTTTTATATAAATTGAATAAATTCAGGATTGAAATTTAAATAGAAAAAAAATATCTTAAAACTAACTAGATCTGACCTACTACACGCTATTCTTCGGATTGTGGATCAACAGCCCTTTGTTGTCCTCATTCATCTATTACTGCTCTGTTTAGTTGAACCCCTCGTTTTCCATAAATTACTTCGTGCTTTTTTATTGGTTCTCGCAACTCAAAATTGTACCAGAATTGTACCAAAATCGTCGACGCTGATTTGAAATATTATAATAATCCATTTAAAATGTCCCCACATTCGAATTATTATATCTATCCACACATTTAAAGTATGATACCATCCATTTGAATTATAAAAAAAAATGTACCATAGATTCGAAATATTCTCATCACATTCAAAGTTATTATCAACCAATTAGGAATGTTATACCATCCCTTCGAAATATCACCACTTTCGAAATATCATTATCACATTCGGAATTATTATCAACCATTAGGAGCCGTTAAACGGCAAAAGAAGTCTTCATAATTGTTGCACTGTTATCACTTGATATATTTTACTAAATATTTAAAATTACGCGTGACTTTTCGATTCACAGTGGCGTAGCTTTGTCCTGCTTGAGTTTAAAACTGACATGTCCTATTATTGCTCGCTGTTAAATATAGGCTCTTCCCCCTTGCATGTTGGCTGGGTTTTCAACAAATCTCGTAGATATCTTAACCAATAAGGTCTTTGTATTTCCTGCATCTTGAAGTGATTTCTGATGTAATATACTAGGCCTTCCGTGTAATGTGTTTATTTGATACCTTATTATTCGCTATCTTGACCATACGTTGTTTTCTTTAGATATCGCGTTTTCCATAATTAAACAAAATACATGATGTAACTTCAATTCCACTTTCGTTTATTTATTTTTGAAACTGCGTTTTCTTATCAAAATGTTTATTACTTCTGCGTAATTGCGTAAAGCTTTGTTGGGTTTTATCTCTTATCTTCGCATTATATTATAACTAATTAAAACACTTCTTAACGCGTGTTTAATTACATTTACTATCATTTTCTCCTGAATAAGCGTACTTTTACTGAAAGATATTCCCACTTTGCATTACTTAATATTAATAAAGATCTATATACCTAGTGTTGAATACTTGTTATTTACCTAATGTATGAATTACCTATTTTCCTGCTAAATACGAGTACTATTGTTGTAAGATATGCTTATTCACATTGTTTAAAGCTAACTATGATCTATATACAGGGTGTTAAACGCTTACTATTTACATAATGTATAAATTACGTAATTTTCTGCTAAATAAATGCAGTTTTCTGCTTCCTATCGCAATTTATGGTTACCGCACGACCATTGCTATCCAATACACTCTTAAACAACCCTTTATCACAGCAATATGTATATATATATATATATATATATATATATATAGAATGCTGTGAAACCTCTCATATCTCTCAGATCTGGCCCTTTAAAAAAAAAGAACATTCGAGCCCCACAGTTTGGGCGTCAAGAATGCTGTGAAACCTTTTAAATCACCTGGTCCGTTGATTCCTTCTGTTAATCGCCTCGGCTGCTCTTCTAGATAACTTCCATTCTCAATCATAAAAATTAAACAACACATTCCTACCACAAACATCAACGTTAACTCTATTTACATCAATATTCAGAATACATTAAATTTTCAAATTAAATTTGAACATAAAATTTAGTTTTAAAAGAATTTCCGGATTAATTTTATTATCATTTTACTGTGCATCCAAAATTAAAGTCCTTGTTGGATGCCTACTAATTAATATAACAAGATAAGCAGACCGGAGTCTGAGTATAAAGGAGCATCTACCACCCCTTTACGTTAATTAACCAGGTTTGTCTAATTGAGCTCAAAGACCTACCCAAAGTTTCATCCTATTCCCGGAACATCAAAACAAAATACCCCTTTTACTTAAACAAGCAAATTTCATCTTAAAATTAAATTTTTATGGTTAGAAAAATTCCACTAATGTCCATTTAAAGTAAATCAATTATAAAGTCATTCAATACACACAAAAATGTCAAACAAAATAGTACAATTTACCTGAAGGTTATTGTCCTCGTAGCTTCAGTGTAATCGTCCCTTTGTAAATCACACCATTCCAACCGGATTCTATTTACAGCTTCAAGTTGTCAACGCTTTAAAATGTTCTCCATCACCATTAATTTAAAGTTGTTTCTAGGCTTTTCCGGAACTCATCTGTGTATATCTGCCTCTGGTTCAGTGGATGAGACACATTTACGAACCATTTAGTCATTAACACCCCGCAAAATAGCAAAGAAATTCATACTTCCTTTTACCAATATTACCAATATACGCCAAAACTGCCTACTTTTGGGTATACATTTGTCGTTGTAAATTTTACTAATTGGTACCGTGATAATAAACTTTTATTACCTTGTATCTAAGTGCACTGAAGTACATTCATGTTAGCACGTAAAATAACCAACTATTTTGAGTCACTAAAATATACTAGCACACTTTAAATTATTTAATCAAACTAAAATGCACTGTTTAATATCAAGTCGCGGATGCACGAGCTTTTAACGCATCGAATCGTCGAAAGTCTAAGAGTCTAAGAGAGAAACACATATTCCGCCTGTATATATAGCGAATAGCCGACACGTCGCTTTGTTTCCTAAAACGGGTAATTCAACGAATTCCTCATTCTACGTTCCCAGTCTGTAGCCTGCACGTCGATTTTTATGAATTTAGTACTCACCCCATTGAGATCTCAGAAAATTTCAACACGGCTCGCAAAGTTGTCCGAGAAAAACTAATTACTTTTATACAGAAATTGTTGTTCTACCTCTGATATATGCATCCTATTTTTAACCAATCGCAACCCCTTGACGTTGCTTAAATCCCGCCCTTTTACAATATGTGTCTTTGCTTGACGCATTTTCTCTTTCCTTTTCTAACCTGTTCGTATTGGTGCAAATTTAGATTCTTTATTATCGATTATATTTTAGTCCACGCGGACTGTTATCTTGGTTTAATAACCCCGTATCGCACATTCTCGTGAATATTAAGCCCGGTTTCTCCAAGATTCTTTGAAACATTAATTATTTGCCAAATTTACGCAGAATGAGCTTTTTTAAAAATACGCAGGTGTTCTGCATTTCCTGCTAAAGCATCTGATCGTTTCCAATATCCTTAGAATCAACATGTTTATCCAAACAAATTAACTTGAAATTGCCTTTTAAAAACACGCAGGGGTGTTCAAAATATAATATTAAATATCTCAGAGCTTTATTCCGTGGTATTTTAATCTTGGGTTTTACAAGTTTCTATGCTTATTATATGTTGCTAACGGTTTAATTAACTCTAATTAAATTGATTTCTATCCTTTCATTTTTAGCGAATACAAATCATTATCCGTACGTTTTGTTTAATACCAGTTATTTAAAATAGAGTTCATTAATATAAATTTTGCACGTAATTTCCATTTGTTTAGGAATAATTAAATTATCCACTGCGCTTTTCAATACTGCTTCTTTTGATGTAAAGCGTCTTATAGATAATTTAAATTTCTTATTTTACTGAAACGACCGAGTTTATTTATGCTTCAAGGTTTTAATAAAGCGTATTATTTAATGAAATTCCTTATACACGGTAATTAAAATTATTTGATTTGATTATTTAATTTTCTACCCTGGTCTAAATATGAGTATTTTCCCCTATTTGAATACAAATAATCCCACTTATTTGAATGCAAATATCAAATATTTAGACTGCCAAAAATCTTTACAAAATTTTGCCTATCTCTCTCTATCCTTATCTATCTAACTTACCTACTTTGTCTCAATCCAAAAAATATTTACACCTATCCTATATCCCTATCCTATTCCTAACTCTCACCTACTTCTATAAACTGAAATTATCCCTAACTTCATCCTACTTATCCATCTAATCCTATATACATCCTATATACCTATCCTATTCCTAACTTTTAACTACTCTTCACTATACTTTACTTCCCCCTACCTAATCCTATATGCCTATCCTACTCTTACTCTATTCCTAACTCTCCACTAATCTTATATAAAATATCTATACTTAACCTATCTTATTTTCTTCCTACATTTACTCTTTATCCTCATCCTAAACCTATTCCTAATTATCTCCCATATGTGTCCTATATCTAGCTTTATTTTCTATAACCACTTACTTCTACTCTTTTATATACACCTATGCTATCCCTATCCTATTTAAATCTAACTCTCTTCTTGACCCTCCAAGTCTTTCTTCTCACCAACCTAATACTTTTCATCCCTATTTCTCCCCCTTCTATATCTATACTTATCATCCCTATTATCTCACATACAATAAACTTATCATCCCTATTATCCTGACTCTTAAATATGCTTCTTCTTCAGTCCCTACACATGTCTGTTTCTCATTTATTCTTATTTTCTTTCTGCCGACAAACCAAACGATACTACTTTACAATTATCGATTTTTCCCTCTATGGAAAATCCTCTGTACCTGCTAGAATGCTTGTGTAATGGAATCCGCCAGAATGAATCCCTTAAATCTACTTTATTAAAAACAAACTTGCCATCTTTACTTAATTTCGCCTTCACCTGCTCCTGATATGCTGCTTCTACTCCCACTACTTTTGCATGTTTTTGTATTAAAGCTTGAACCTCTACTTTCCTTTCCTCTGGACATCTTATCGTGTTGATCTGTTTACCTTCATCATCCTCTACCTCTACTACATTAATACTAAACCCCGTGTCATCCTCTGTGACTTCATAACTGCCTTCCATGGCACTACCCTATCCTTAATTCTTATTACCTTCCTTTCCATATCTATCAAAACCCTAACTTCATCATACAGTCAACACCTAAAATGCTCTGAAACTTCAGTCCAGGTACAATTACAAACTCCTGTTCACAGCTTAAACCTCCTATATCTATCCTAAGCACCACAACACTATTTACTACAGCAAACTTCTTTTATTTGGAGCTACTAAATGGCTACGTTTTATAGGCATAATTCTATCACAAACCTTATCCCTAATTTTGCTGACGAATTCCTCCGATATTAAACTCGCCTCTGCCCCTGTATCAAGTAATACTTCTACATTATTCTCAAAAATTTCTAAATTAATAATTGGCAAACATAATTTTCCTCAGTTTCTGGCTCTACTTCCTCCTCAATTTTGAAAAATTCACGTGGATGTTCGTATACATTTACACAGAAATCTAGTGGTCTGTCGCGTTCTAAAAATCCTGTCTCATCCTGTTTTCCGTGCTTGGTCCTGGTTGTCCTTCTACAACCTGTGCGTACGTCCTCCTCGTGTTAATATCCGTGTCCCTATCTCTATTCGGCGTGCTGGTCACAGTCCTGTTTACTTCCGGTAAACTGTTCTGTCTCGTGTAACTAGGTCTTGGCGTCGGTCCCCTAGTCGCACTATTGCTCCTGTATTCCTGTCCTCGTCGTTCCCAATTCGGTCGAAAATTTCTGTTGTAGTCAGGCCGTCTCGGATAATTCGGTGTCCTGTTGTCAAACCTAACTGTGTTAACGTTTCGTTCTCGTATCTCTCTTGTCCGTCCAACACATACATCGTCATATCTCTGTAAATACTCTAAAATGTCTCCCGTTCTGTGATGTTTTGTAAGGCCACGTGTTGTCTAATTTCCAGTTCAAAATGTCGTGATAGGTACTTGATTATCTGTCTGTCCGTCAATGGTGGATTCAGTTGTTTGGCCACACTGTACTTGCGGATGGCATATTGCTCCTAGATCCTGCAAACTCTCCTTAAATTTTCCTGTAATTAAGTCGTCTCGTACCTGGTCTTGTCTGTGGTCACTCCAGTAGTGTTTTAAAATTTGTTTTCAAAGTCCTGATATGTGTCTATGTCCTGTCCTACTAAATTGTACCATGCTTCCGCGTTGTCCTTTAATAAAGCCTTTATCGTATTCAGTTTAGTCTGTTCGTCAAATAAATTTCCCACTAGATTTCTTACACTATTAATAAAAATTTGTGGATTTACCCTGTTATCACCATAAAACTTCATGTGTTGGTCCAATGATACTCCACCTGTATAAAATCTGGGACCTTCCCCCGTTAAATTTGATATGTTGTATTTAATACTACTAACTTCGCGTTCTACCCTGCCTAACTGATCCCTACATGAGTCCGTTACTTCAGTCATTTTACGTTTATTTCTTCTTCACAGAAAATGCGTACTTCGGACCTTAAATGTCCCATTTCCTGTCGAAGACCTGTAATGTCACGCTCATTTTTATCTACCCTATTTTCAACTTCCCCCATCTTTACAGTAAGACTATTTTTAAATTCTACAACTTCTTGATTCGTCTTATCTATTTTCTGACTAATCTCTTCTAACTTCCTGTTCGATTCATCGCTTAGCTGTTCTAATTTTGGTTGGACTCCTCCTCGCTCTATTAGATTCTTCCCTAGCTCTATTAGCTTCTTCATTCATCCTCTCTAGCATTCTCATTATCATCTCGTTTCCTTGATCTCCTGATTCCGTCCTCGACTGATCTCTACTGCCTCCTGCTTCTTCCATTTTCGAATTTTTCCCACACAATGCACTATCGTCACTTCCAATTTCCACTCCTTGACTCCTTAACCACTCCTTTCTCTGCATACGTTCTAATCACTCTCACACACTCTAAAATACTTTTAAATTTATCCACAAACAGAAACTCTCTCTCTCAGATCGCCAGTTTCCTGGAATAAAATAACAAAAATTTTATTTGGAACTCGAGCCTCACTTTTGGGTCGCCAAGAATGCTGTGAAACCTCTCATATCTCTCAGATCTGGCCCTTTAAAAAAAAAGAACATTCGAGCCCCACAGTTTGGGCGTCAAGAATGCTGTGAAACCTTTTAAATCACCTGGTCCGTTGATTCCTTCTGTTAATCGCCTCGGCTGCTCTTCTAGATAACTTCCATTCTCAATCATAAAAATTAAACAACACATTCCTACCACAAACATCAACGTTAACTCTATTTACATCAATATTCAGAATACATTAACTTTTCAAATTAAATTTGAACATAAAATTTAGTTTTAAAAGAATTTCGGATTAATTTTATTATCATTTTACTGTGCATCCAAAATTAAAGTCCTTGTTGGATGCCTACTAATTAATATAACAAGATAAGCAGACCGAGTCTGAGTATAAAGGAGCATCTACCACCCTTTACGTTAATTAACCAGGTTTGTCTAATTGAGCTCAAAGACCTACCCAAAGTTTCATCCTATTCCCGGAACATCAAAACAAAATACCCTTTTACTTAAACAAGCAAATTTCATCTTAAAATTAAATTTTATGGTTAGAAAAATTCCACTAATGTCCATTTAAAGTAAATCAATTATAAAGTCATTCAATACACACAAAAATGTCAAACAAAATAGTACAATTTACCTGAAGGTTATTGTCCTCGTAGCTTCAGTGTAATCGTCCCTTTTGTAAATCACACCATTCCAACCGGATTCTATTTACAGCTTCAAGTTGTCAACGCTTTAAAATGTTCTCCATCACCATTAATTTAAAGTTGTTTCTAGGCTTTTCCGGAACTCATCTGTGTATATCTGCCTCTGGTTCAGTGGATGCAGACACATTTACGAACCATTTAGTCATTAACACCCCGCAAAATAGCAAAGAAATTCATACTTCCTTTTACCAATATTACCAATATACGCCAAAACTGCCTACTTTTGGGTATACATTTGTCGTTGTAAATTTTACTAATTGGTACCGTGATAATAAACTTTTATTACCTTGTATCTAAGTGCACTGAAGTACATTCATGTTAGCACGTAAAATAACCAACTATTTTGAGTCACTAAAATATACTAGCACACTTTAAATTATTTAATCAAACTAAAATGCACTGTTTAATATCAAGTCGCGGATGCACGAGCTTTTAACGCATCGAATCGTCGAAAGTCTAAGAGTCTAAGAGAGAAACACATATTCCCGCCTGTATATATAGCGAATAGCCGACACGTCGCTTTGTTCCCTAAAACGGGTAATTCAACGAATTCCTCATTCTACGTTCCCAGTCTGTAGCCTGCACGTCGATTTTATGAATTTAGTACTCACCCATTGAGATCTCAGAAAATTTCAACACGGCTCGCAAAGTTGTCCGAGAAAAACTAATTACTTTTATACAGAAATTGTTGTTCTACCTCTGATATATGCATCCTATTTTTAACCAATCGCAACCCCTTGACGTTGCTTAAATCCCGCCCTTTTACAATATGTGTCTTTGCTTGACGCATTTCTCTTTCCTTTTCTAACCTGTTCGTATTGGTGCAAATTTAGATTCTTTATTATCGATTATATTTTAGTCCACGCGGACTGTTATCTTGGTTTAATAACCCGTATCGCACATTCTCGTGAATATTAAGCCCCGGTTTCTCCAAGATTCTTTGAAACATTAATTATTTGCCAAATTTACGCAGAATGAGCTTTTTAAAAATACGCAGGTGTTCTGCATTTCCTGCTAAAGCATCTGATCGTTTCCAATATCCTTAGAATCAACATGTTTATCCAAACAAATTAACTTGAAATTGCCTTTTAAAACACGCAGGGGTGTTCAAAATATAAATTTAATTAACCTTCTATCCGTTGTATTTTAATCTTGGGTTTTACAAGTTTCTATGCTTATTATATGTTGCTAACGGTTTAATTAACTCAATTAAATTGATTTCTATCCTTTCATTTTTAGCGAATACAAATCATTATCCGTACGTTTTGTTTAATACCAGTTATTTAAAATAGAGTTCATTAATATAAATTTTGCACGTAATTTCCATTTGTTTAGGAATAATTAAATTATCCACTGCGCTTTTCAATACTGCTTCTTTTGATGTAAAGCGTCTTATAGATAATTTAAATTTCTTATTTTACTGAAACGACCGAGTTTATTTATGCTTCAAGGTTTTAATAAAGCGTATTATTTAATGAAATTCCTTATACACGGTAATTAAAATTATTTGATTTGATTATTTAATTTTCTACCCTGGTCTAAATATGAGTAATATATATATATATATATTGCTGTAAAAAGGGTTTGTTTAAAGGTGTATTTTATAGCAATGGTTATGTAATAATCAGAAATCACAATGGAAAGCAGAAAACTGCATTTATTTAGGAGAAAATTGAGTAATTGGGATAGTTTGTAAATAGTAAGCATTTAACACCCTGTATATAGAGTATAAGTAGTTTTAAGCGATGTAACAATAGGACGCATAGTTAGCATAGAAATAAGTAACTCATGCATTAGGTAAATAGTAAATGTTTAACACCCGGTATATAGAGTTTTAGTAATTTTAAGTAAGGCAAATAACTATATTTTTCAGTAGAAGCACGCGTATTTAGAATTAAGCATATCAATGTAATTAAACACGCATTAAAAAAAAATCCAATCAATATGATAATAGGGAGATAAGAGATAAAGCTTAAAGAAACGTAGTGTAAGTGCGTACAAACAATTAACAATTTTTAATAGTAAAGGTAATTAAAAATGCGTAAATAAATAAGCATATATGAAAATTGAAAGTCCAATTGCATCAGGTATTTATGTATAATATGGAAAAGCGATTATATTTTTCAAAACACCGCATGGTAGATAACAAAGAATCTGTAAGCAAACAACAATTACTTGAAAGACCGAGAATGTTACATCAGAAAACAACTTTAAGTATAGGAAATGGAAAGACTTGTTTGGTTAAAATTAGTAGGCCAAACCCACAGACAGAGGGGGACCTACTCATATATTAACAACGAGGAATGATAAAGAAGCTCAGTTTTCAACTCAACAAGGCCAAGCTGTGTTACTATGAATCAAAGAGTATCGCGTACGTAATAATATTTTGATAGTAAAATGACAGATAGTGCTACGAATATGAAAATTTCTAATGCCGATGAACGTAAGTAGAATTTTGGGAATTTATTTAAACTAAAATATAATAATAATAGGGTTCCAGAGGGGGACGATAACATTCTAAGTTTGACGACAATAATTCGAGGCTGGAGCAGAATAAATCTAAGTTTAATAATAATAATCCAGAGGGGGACAATAATATTCTAAGTTGGACGATAATAAATCTAAGTGTGATAATAATAATTCTAAGTCTGAGGCTGGTGAGGATAATTGGAGGGTGTATAATAATCCAAGTTTGAGGGTGACGACAATAATTTAAATGTAATAATTCAAGCGTGTGGATGGATAATATTTCAAATGGGTATTTAATAATTCCAAATTGGTGGAAAATAATTTCGATTACGATCGATGGTATAATAATGCATGGAGAATTCTAATTGATGTTAGTTGATAATGGATGCGTCGATAATTTTGGTTGCGAGAAGGGAATTAAGAAGCACACAGACCAGGTTAGATCTTTTTAGTTTTAAGACATATTTTTTTATTTGAGTTTAAATATTGAATTGATTAATTAATATAAAATAGTGTAACAGAGTCAGCAACGAACTTTTGCATACGTTGAAAATACGTAATATAATAAAGGGGTTTTGAACGTTCCAGGCTTCTTTGAAAATAAAAGAATAGTTTTTGATGACTTTAGATTGATGGCAAAACATATAAATTTTTAAGATAAATAAGACTTATAATATTGATTGATTGAAAAGTGTATTTTATTAATTTTCAAAACCTGTACATAATATTTGTTTTCATTATATGGAATTGAATTAACTTCATTTTATAATTCAAAATAAAAGCTAGAATCAGGCAGAATAATACCCTTAGTGGGAGTGTAACTTGGTTGAGATAAACACAGAGATGTGGAGTTATAAGTAGAATACGCCATTGACACCGAGTGCGGCGTTATCATATCAAGTTTTGTTATTGATCGACACAAGGTCGGTCCACGATAAATCAAGTGAATACATAGCATAATTTATATGGCCGCCCAAACGATGGCGCACGAATTTTTGTGAGAGTAACATAGCAATATATATATATATATATATATACATATATATATATACATATATACATATACACATACATACATACATACATACATACATAGCAAAATATAATATTTAGGAATATTCTATAACAACAATATTTTATAAACTAATTTTAAAAAGTTTTGTTTGATTTAATGCACAAGAAGACTCAGCGTCATCATTTTGTTTTCGACCTTACTTAAGGTCGGTTTGACGCAGCTCTAACTTCTTTTCTATTCTGTGCTAATCTAAAAAGCTCTACATACCCTTCACAACCTAAATTTCTAATAATTCGACTAATATAGTTTGGTCTAGGTCTTCCTATATCCTTCTTTTTTCTATCCACCTGGCTCTACATAGAAATTAGCAATCTGATGGTTGTTAAAGAACTATAACATGTTTACATGATTACCATTTATAAGGAAATGAAATATAACCTGGTTATCCGCTTCAAAAAAGGAAAAGTGTTAAATTATATGTTATGGTAAGGCTTAAGCAACGAAACGTTACTAACATGCCAGACCGCTAACTAATTGTGAGTTATGTCCTGGTGACATTTAGTTAACTGATTTTTTTTTTTTTTTTGTTTTGTTTTGAACTTTCTTAAAGTCGGTTTGACGCAGCTCTAAATTCTTTTCTATTCTGAGCTAGTCTAAAAAGGTCTGCATACCCTTCACAACCTAAATCTCTAATAATTTGACTAATATAGCTTTTTCTAGGTCTTCCTACTCTATTTTTATTAGGTAGTCTATAATCTAAGACTTTACTAAATAGTTTCCACATACAGGGTTCCTCACCTATCCTTCTATAAACTTCTTCGTTTGTTAGTCTATCTGTCCAACTAATCTTTAGCATTCTCCTATAACACCAAGTTTTAAAAGCTTCTATCTTTTTCTTATCTACTTCTTTAATTGTCCAAGTCTCACTACCGTATAGTAGAACGCTCCATACGTACGACTTTATGAAACTTTTTCTATTAACTAAAATAACACTTAGCTATTAGTAAGTTTTTCTTTTTTAAAAACATTTTTCTAGCTTGAGCTATTCTAGCTACTATATCCCTTCTGCTACGTCCATCCTTTGTAATTATACTATCTAAATAGCAAAATTCATCTACCTCCTCTAACTCGGTATTACCTATTTTTAATTTTGGTTTAGAACTAGGCAGTAACTTACTTGTCAATATCTTTGTCTTTACTGAGTTAATTCTCATACTATAGTTACTCTGTAGTATCTCATCTAAAATATTTAAAAACTCTCCTAACTCTTTTCTAGACTCTGCTATAATGGCTATATCATCTGCAAAACGTAACATGTCTATTTTCTGTCCCTGTATACTAATACATATCTCTTTTCTCTCTCTAGCTAAGTTTAAAGCTTCCTCAATATAAACATTAAAAATCAAGGGAGACAGTATACAACCCTGTCTATCACCATTTCTAATCTTAGCTTCCTTTTTTATTTCATCAAATCTAATTACTACGCTTTGGTTTTTATATAGACTGTAAATAATTTTTCTATCCCTATGAGGGATTCCTATTTTTTGCAAGACCCTGAACATACCAATCCAATTAACCCTATCAAATGCTTTTTCTAAATCTACAAACGCGAAATGAGTCTTTTTATTTTTTTGTAACCTTTTTTTCGATAATTACCCTAATCATTAGTATCGGTTCTCTAGTCCCTCTATCTTTACGAAAACCATATTGGTCTTCGCCTAAATAATTCTCAGTCAAAGCTTCTACTCTATTTTTAATTATTATTGTTAGTATTTTGGAAGCATGAGAAGTTAATCTAACCATTCTAAAATTCTCACTACTAATTTTTTGGGATTGGGATAATAATATTTTTTTCGAAATCTATTGGAACCTCACCTGTGTCATACATTACTTTTACTAGTTCATATAATCTGTCTAAAGTTTTCTGAATTGCATATTTTATTTGTTCTGCGGGAATATCGTCTATCCCTGGCGCTTTATTTAGTTTAAGATTCCGAACAGCTCTATCAAATTCCTCTCTTAATATTGAGAACCCTATTTCTACATCCTCTTCTTGGTCGTTCTCTAACTCATCCATATCGTCTCCCTTATATAGATCTTTTAAATATCTTTTCCATCTATCTGCTACCTCGACTTTATTTATTAGAAGCTCATTATTCTCGTCTTTAATACCATTATATTTTTTCCTATCTTCCCCGAAAAACTTTTTAACTGCCCTGTAAGCCCTGTCTATCTTACCTACTCTCAAATCATCTTGTATTCCTTTACAATTCTCCTCCATCCATTTATTTCTAGCTTTTCTACACTCATGTACTATCTTATTTCTAACTATATTATATTTTTACTTACTTTCACTATCCACTTCTCTGAAAGGTTTAAGCTTTCTTCTATTCTCTATTAAATCTAATATCTCCTTTGTTACCCAGGGTTTTCTCGCTTCTATTTTTTCCTTACCTATAGTCTGTGTTGCTGTATCATGTACAGTCAGTTTTATTTCTTTCCATCTATTTTCTACGTTCCCTTCTACAGCTATCTGTTTGATCTTATTATCTAATACTTGTTTATATTCCTCTTTTACCCTACTATCATTAAGCTTACCTAGATCCTATCCCTCTCTTTCACCCTTTCTCAATTTTTTAATTTTAGTTTACACTTCATTTTAGCTAAGTTATGATCGCTTTCTATGTCAGCCCTTGGATAACTACGACAGTTTTTAACTTGGTTTCTAAATCTTTGTTTAACTAAAATATAATCTATTTGGTATCTAGCCCTATCACCTGGCGCTTTCCAGGTATATCTTCTCCTAACATGTTGTTCGAATAGGGTGTTTACAGTTACTAATCTATGTTCCTGGCAAAACTCAACTAATCTTTTTCCTCTATCATTTCGTCTGCCATACCCAAATTTTCCTACCATTTTTCCCTCACTACCTTCTCCAACTGGCGCATTAAAATCGCCCATAACTATTAAATTCTCATCTCCTTTTACTTTTCTCACTATACTATTTATATCCTCGTATACCTTTTCTACTTCCTCATCCTCGTACTGAGTTGTTGGCATGTAAACCTGTACTAAAACAGGGGCGGTGGGTTTTGTACTCAATCTAACCATAATTATTCTATCACTAAATTGTAAGTACTCTTTAACTTTACGCCCTAATCTTTTACCTAACAGTATTCCTAGCCCTGCCTGTCCATTAGTTGAAGAAGTTATAATTATTCTATAATTATCTTTCCAAAAGTCATTACTATCTGGCCATCTCACCTCACTAATACCTAAAATGTCCAGCTTTTCCTTTCTCATTTCGACTAATAAATTCGTTAACTTATCTACTCTAAGTAATGATCTTACATTCTAAGTCCCTATCACTAAATCGAACTGTTGTTTTATATTCTTACGATGACGAGCCCCAAGTACCCCTCCCGGAGATCCGAATGAGGGAGTATTTTACCTCCGGACAAGAATTTTACTTGTGAGCTCTCCATCATATGTATTTCGTGTTTTAGGCCACGCACGCCTGGAAAATATTGTGGTAGGCTCCCATATCTTTCCACAACGCAGTTTTTAAAGATTTTAGCAAAAGCCGTATCCGTCACAACCAACCTCCAACAAGCTTGTAAATTATTGAGGATCGCTCGAGACCAACCGACCCTCCTCCCATATCTTTTAGCCAGCAAGGCTGCTGCCCCTTGCTGGGCCTTTTAATCGCCTTTTACGATAAGCAGGCTTACTATAGTAGTATTCTTTATCCCCTACTATAGGGAGAAGACTAGTTGTATTTAAAATTACTTACTTAACATACGCTATCTCGTAACAACAAACAGAAATGGCATTGTTTCTTGTTCTGAACAGAACAAACTTGTTGATAGGTACATAACATTTTACAGCAATTTATGGCGTACAGTGGCGAGATTTGGTACCAGTTTAAACCCGCATTGATGATAGACAACTCCGATTTGCTCGACGCTCACCATACAGTGCTTCTCATACTTTACTCGGAACGTTATAATCTCTATCGATTATTTGTTGCTGTTTATTTTAACTTACTTAGTATTGAAAATGGGACACAATTATTTTACTTTATATCCCACTCCCAATTGTCCACACACTCCTAGATCAATTTTAGTTTAGCACAGATACGCTCATCCGTCGTTAGAACTCTTGATAGTCGGTAAGAACAACCTTTAGAACTCCGTTTTAGAAAATGAACTTATTTAACTGCTACATCTGTATTTCCCTTGCTAAAATCTTTTTATACACGATAGGAAACCCAAATATTAATTATGTTTTAGGTTTTATTCTAGAAATCTGAATCTTTGGAAGATTAGTTCAGTTTTTGGGTGTAACTAAAGAGTAAAAGCTTAGTTTTTAAAATTACTATTGTACAAGTTTGGTTCTGATGGAAACACTGACACTAACCCAATTAAGTTGTTTAAATTTTTGTTTTCAATGTTAATGATTTGATATTTTTGATATAATAAATAACACATATCCTAGACGAAACAAAATAACTTACAAAAATAAGTTTGTGTGTATAAATTTGGCGCTAATTACCTGCATTTGTGTATATCCTTTTGTCCTTAATACTAGACGCTTTAAATACAGGGCGCACTTGTGAGCATCAAAGGCAAGGAAATCCAATTGTGGTGCTGAGTCTGCACACATTGATTGTAGTAGAATAAACCATTTTACATCATCTCAAATACAGTTTCTCGCCCTTTCGTACTTAGAACTACTTTGTTATTTAATATGGCGGTCTTTTATTAAATTAGGAGCCATTTTTAAGAATATTGTTCTAACATTTGGTATAGCTGTATACATACAATTTTAGTTCAAATTCAGAATAAATTAAACGCTCATGTATGTTGTAACACTAATGTGGCGTGTCTGGAAACACAAATTGCAATGTCAGGTAAACTTTTAATCTCCTGTCATGCAGAAGCCAGTCTCGGAAGTTAATCTGTATGAAATTGAACTAAGTGCACTGAGCAATTAGTATGCTGTCTCAAAATCAACATTTCCGAATATATATCAATATAAGCGTCATTAATTTGCACATACAAGCATGTGCAATGATAATGAATAAAACACTTACCTCACCCCACTTCTGAAAGCTGAGTCGTATTACTAAAAGGCATTGCCGGTTTGGGTAATTTACTGTTCATATTAACTTAATATCCAGATAGGAAAGTTTCCCGATGGTTGCTTCTACAGAAATTTATTATCTTTTAGTGTTTGTAATTTCAACGACAGTTTCTTTATGCCATATTTATATACGAGGGGTTCCGACAAGTACTTAGCCTACAAAATAAAAACGAAAACTTTGCAAAAGTGGCGATTTATTTCTCAACATAGTCTCCTTTTAGCATGATACACTTGACCCAGCTCTAGCTTCTTTAACTCGTCTGAAAAATACGTTTTCGCGAGGTCTGCAAAGTAGGCCTCCGTGGCGGCGATGACCTTCTCATTCGACTTATATTTCTGCCCGGCGAGCGACTTTTTCCAGTTTGGAAACAAAAAGAAGTCGAACAGGACCAAATCTGGAGAATACGGTGGATGGGGCAGCAGTTCGTAGCCCAATTCGACCAATTTAGGCTTTGGGGGGCGGAGATGTGAGCCGGTGCCTTGTCACGGTGAAAGAGCACATTTTTCTTCACCAAATGAGGCCTTTTTTCTGCACTTCGGTGTCAAATCGGCCCAATAATTCAGCATAGTTGTATGACCGTTTTGTCCTTCTCCAGGTAGTCGATGTAAATCACACCATGTGAATTCCAGAAAACGTTGGCCATTACCTTTCCGGCCGGTAGGACGGTTTTCGCCTTCTTCGGAGCACGTTCACCAGGTGAAGTCCACTGTTTTGAGTGCTCCTTGGTCTCTGGTGTGTACCAGTGTATCCATGTTTTGTTGACGGTCACGAAACGACGCAGAAACTCCTTCGGATTGCGCTTAAACAGCGTCAAACACTGCTCTGAAGTGGTCCGGAGTGAACAAACGCGGCACCCATCGCACCGACAGCTTTCTCATGCCCAACATTGCATGCAGGATATGACCCGCGCGGTCTTTTGAGATGCCTAATGTCTCAGCTCTTGTTATATTATCCTCCGTGGTAGCCGTTTTCGGGGCACCTGGACGTGGCTCATCAAAAACCGACGTGCGACCACGTTGAAACTCGTTAAACCAATTTTTGACGGTCGCCATCAAAGGAGAAGAGTCACCGTATACAGCATCAAAGCGCTCTTTGATTTCGCTGCGCGATTTCCCTTCCAAAAACAAGAATCGAATATTTCTCTTTTTCTATTATTCTTAAATTCGCATACACGCCCGCTTCCACACGCAGTCAAACTAAAACTACGAGTCGGATTCGACTGAAGTTCTACAGTAACCGTCTACGAAAATATACTACACGATGGTAAATTTCTCTTGCGATAGTAGCGCCATCGGGCGGTGAGGCTAAGTACTCATTGGACCGCCCTCGTATATGACCGTTCGAGCCATGAAATTTAGTAGTATTTCCAATAAATTGGGCAAGATAAGTAATAGGTGCCTTTTCTCACTACATCAACGCGAAGAAAAGTAGAAAAACGTCAACGAAGTCAGCGATTTGGACACACCCAGATATTTTGTAGAATAAAATACGTCGACAACTACTATAGCACTATCAGCCCTAGGACGCGGACGTTCGAGATATGTGTGCTAACTTCAACGGCATATAGAAAACAAATACCAACAAACTCCGCCTTCCTATGCTATCAGTCGTTGAAAAACGACACAACTGAACAAGAACACGAGTGATAGTTGTTACGTTCATTTTTCGACATTAGAACCTCCCTGCATTCTTCTAATTAAATATCCCGTTTTTGTCAATATTCACTTTCACATTTGGAATAAATTATACGATCCGTCTATAATACTTCTAACTTGAACAGCTATTGTAGCGAATTGTCTTCGTTCAAATTGTAATTAGTTAAAAGCACGTGTTATCTCGAATTATGCTGCATTTTATTTCAATTTACTATTATGAGTTTTCCGAAAATCCAGATATAACGCGAATTTTATTTTACGTTCCTTGAACACCTTATTTGCAAATGTGAGGGTGTATAAACACGGTATAAGGGAATCGGCGTGCGTTATCGTTTCTATTACATTCACGATTATGGCGTGGAAAAACAAACAGTTCGAATACATATTGGGTTTTGTTATTGGAAAGAGGTTTTTCGTGACCATTTTTAAAAAGAAACAGTTTGTACGTCGTGGATAGAGAGGTTTCATTTTCTGACTAGAGGTTGTCCTGTTTGGTTGGTGAATTTCTTTGTAACGAGCATCATAATTTCAAACGGACCGTTATGAAAATCCTTGTGTAATGAAAACCCCTTTTGCTATTCCGTGTGACTGGTAAGTGACTCACATTTTTCTTACTTCGCTAACAAAAATGTTTAAAGTCTTTAACCCGGCTCCCGATTCTCAGTTCTCGGTTTAACCCACGGTTAAGTGTGGATGGTGTGTTTCAGCTGTCGCATTGTTCTATGGACAATAATAATCTGTCTATAGCCTGGAAATCTCACATCTTGTTTCCAAATATGTGACTGGCTACCGTGGTATGTCGGTTGAGTCACCTAGATCCTGAACCACATGCTTGAGGTAAATATTAGAAGAGAACCAATATTTATAAAATGACACTTTTGCTAACTTACATTACGGTTTATTAATTTGTATTATGTCAAGAGTCGAAGAGCATTAATTTGTATCAAACTATTGCTTTACTCGATTACGTTATATTTGGAATTCTGGTGCTATGTAACTCCTATGATAATTATATGCGGATATGCTTTGAACACTATTGATAACTGAGCTATCGGTATCGCTCCGATGTAATAATTGGGTAGATATTTGGCGATAGTGCTATTATTCATACTTTTTTCCCTTTCTGGTTTTAAACAGATTCCTGTGAGGCGAGCTCGTCACCTGTACTACAGTGTTAGCAAATCGATTAGATAAAGTCATCGTAGGTATATGTATGTGAATAGACATAATATTTTGCTATTTGTATGGAACTTATATTGCGATCATTGTTTGTTTCTTTATCTTTTTTTATTTCTATACTTTATTGTCGGGTTGTGGATTCATGGGCTTTGTTTTGATTAAATCCTCGAATCTTCAACTGTGTTAGCAGAGCCTTTCTTCTCCTCCGTTTCCTCTTCTGTTGCAGTAATTTGGGTGACTTGTTCTTGACTGCGTGACGTTCCTTATAATCATATCTCATTTTAATAGTTTAGTGTTACTAAATCCAACCAATAAGATTACGCAATTTCTTTAAGTTATTACAACTTTAGTCTAAGGCAAAATTACTGATTATCATACATGGTTCATACTCAATGGTTGTAAAATTTATTATGTCAGTTTTAAAGGTTAGAAATGTCGTTTTCGTAATTTTTTTTTAAATTAGTACATTTCTATAATTTGTTTTGATTAATAATGTATTACGTTGGCGCCGTAGTGATTTCATTGGTTGGATATGGAAACTTCTTAGGTGGATTTGTGCTGACTCAAATAAATAAAAATCCCGGTTCCTGGTTTTTAGTTCCGATATCCATAAGTTCAATAGACATACATATTCGATAGGAAAAAACGACACAAGTTATTTTCATTTGGTAGTCCCAATTTATCTGTCTATTTTCTTTAGCACTTCGTACCTAATATTCAAACAATCAAAATGACACTTTAGTAGGTCAGTTACCTTTGACTACAAGACAAAGTATCCTAATCATGTTCGGATGATACCATATCAAGTGGGTTATTTTAAATTTGAGGGGCATATTGGTTTCCAGATTGACAGCTATATGTTTGAAATAAACATATTGAGGCGCAAGCGACTTATTGTATCCCACTTAACGGTAGTCATTCTCCTATCTGGTATTTATAAATCCATCTAAAATTATACCAGAAAAACAGTTAGCACTAAATAAACAGTTAAAATTTATTGCATCAACTGATAAAACGTACCTATAGTACATATGTGTCTTTAGGTTCAAATTTTAGTTAAGTAAATTTGCAATATATTTGATTTTTAATATTTGCTGAAGACTATTATGTATTTGTAATTTAAAGTGTGCAATATAGTTAGACACAAGTGGTTTATAATAGTGCAAAAACATGTTTAGATTTGTTGTTTTTCCATTAATGTAACGGTATATTTACAGTTTTTCTGCAATGAAATATTTTGCAATTACTTAGACGCGTGGTTGGAATATTCAGGTCATTTAAAATTCGCCTTTGGAAACTTTCTTTTCAGATAGCCGTTACAAATAAATTTATGCGTTCTTAAGGTTCAGGTTTGTTTTATGTTTAAGCAATAGTGCACTTTTACAGGTAACTCTCCTGATATCATGTTTTGGGATCCTCTTGTTATTCTTTCCCCTAGAAGACTTGCGAGATTAGATGGCGTCCCAAATACTTCCAGATCAAGATTTATTTCACACTCAATAGCATTGTTAAACCCTCCTCAAACACTTACTCCAGCAGGCGCATTGAGTTAGGCAGCAACCGTCTTTGTTAGTAGAGTCGAGGTTTTCTGTATTTTACCGAAACACAATTTTTCTGGGAAATACTGGTTAGATTTTCTGAAGCCAAAACTGTGCTTAACAACTAAATCTTCTTCTTCTTTTTTTGACCTGCTCGTTTGACTGTAACTCCGTGTAACAATTTGCATTCTACAACACGACAATGAGAGCTCATTTCCACTTCAGTGAAACAAACAGATCGGTTTATCCCGTCGTCGTATCAAATATCAAATCTTGCTCTTGTGCAAGTCGAGAAAATAGAAACAAAGACAAATAGGTCTATCCCTAACGATGCCATGCAGTGAGTGAGACTTTATTGATCAAATAAGAAAACTTTTTGAAGAGTTTGTAAATAAAAAATCGCATAGAAAAAAGAAAAGTAATCGTGAACGGACAAAATGCATTTTGATGCACCCTGTACAATTCTGATTTCATGAATAGTAGTGTTCACTAAGCATTAATAAATGTTTAGTTCTATTAAAAAAAAATCCTGGTCATAAACCTAAAATCCACAAAGGCTTTGTTTTTTTCTGTTAAATGCATATTTGAACGTAACTCAGGTCCCTAAATTATTTCAAACCACAAAAGAGTAACAAAATATTTATTACAGTAAATTTTAATAGCAGGATAGTGTCGTTTTAAAAAGAAAGCTTTTAAAATAAAGAACTAAATGACAGCAAAATTGATATGTATGTTCCATACCATAATTATCCTAAGTACAGGAGAGTTTTTTACAAATTTTAGTAAAATGGTGTAGAATCAATGCTACGTACAGGCAGTGCAAAGTAAACCCCAGACTATATCAGTAGTGTATTTATACGAAGTAATAATTACTGAAATATAGACAGTATAAAACCCCAATATCAAGTTGCAGATAATTAATTATATAATTTAATACAAAGTAACAGGGTTTTCAATGTATCTACTCAAACTGCTAGAACAATAAAATAGCCGTGGGTGCGTGTCTTTTGCATGCTGGCACCATATAAGTTCACGCCTGATTCACGTGGAATAGGAATGTTATACAATGACATAAACCCCACCAAACGTAGAAGAATAGAAAAAAAATGACTGACGCTAGACCGTGGATAGAAAACATGAATTAATTATTCACGAACTATAAACAAAGGCACATGTGAGAAAGGTACGCGCGCTCTTTTTGTTATGAATTAACGAACGGGCGTTAACGTGGTGAGGTCCCGCAGATTTGCGACAGAACTCACTAATATATTTGGACGGCTTGTTTCAAGTAATAAAAAATCTGGAAATAAGACTCGATAGCAAACTAATTTACTTTGGATCCACAAAACTATTTAGCCAACTGAAGGCGTAACTGTAAATTGCAGTTCATTAAAAATTATTGCTTTTTCATTGATAACATTTATGCATGAGGCTTGTTATGTAAAATATTGATAAAATTATACAACTACGCTCTTAATAAGATATGGTGTTAAGTAATTATAGATATAAATCCTGAACACCGTAACTTTTAATTAAAAATTTGAAATTTGTCGTAAATTATTATAGTAAATAATCAAGGCTATGTTTAATTGAACATGAAATGATTATAAAATTTATCAATTCTGTGTGTATGTTTGTTTACAGGCACTTCGTTTTGTCACTGATGTTTAAATTGATGTAAGTAACTTAAAAATTTCGTATGTACATATGTTCGCAGGACTAATGGAATCGTGAGGTTTTAGAATAGATTTAGATAATGCAGTAAGTTGGAATTTATTTATACGAATAGGTAAAATTTTGTAAAAGAGACTCTAATT
The DNA here is from genome assembly GCA_036346225.1 of Platerodrilus igneus. Classification (NCBI taxonomy): domain Eukaryota; kingdom Metazoa; phylum Arthropoda; class Insecta; order Coleoptera; family Lycidae; genus Platerodrilus; species Platerodrilus igneus. Next base: position 219,047 of record JARFIW010001481.1, on the reverse strand, counting down.
TGCCAGGAGGTCAACGTAATTGAAATCCCCAGGGTTATTCGTCGTCTAGGAGAATTTCACTATACTAAACTAGACTAGACGAGTTGGCGCCCATAAATTCCACAGTGTTGAAAGCCTTTCAAGGTAGGTGTTATTGGTATCGTAGCTTGAAATTGCACCTGGGTAAATTTTGTATTTTTAAAATGTTGATTTAATTTCTCTTATTGTTTATATACGTACCACTTCCGCAACACTGTAATTAGCCGGTGCACCCTTAATTTATTACGGGATTCCCACACCTTTTGAGCAATTCCTAAATTTTGAAGTTAACGCCTCATTCGCCCGTAACATATCTTGGCCTCACCCTTATCTAAGATCAAGTTTCAGGTACTCGCAACCATCGCTAAAAAGCTCCTGTCAGTAGCTGCTGATGCCACAAACGAGCAATATACTCATGGGTTTGATTGCCTGTAGTAAAGATGTCTGCCAATTCTGCCAATTTTATGAATAAACGACACAGAAAATTAAGAGCCTTCAAGATAGCATTTGGGAATGCGTAATGGTTAAAAGGAAAGAGATTAAAGTTATTTAAGTTCGCACTAAAACGCGACATCGACGTTATCTTTTGAAGAAAACGCACCGCAATGTACTAAATCAGCTAAGTATGCCCAATTACAAGTTGTTCCACAACAATCGAGAGAAGTCCATTCAGGAAAAATAGTAATGTGCATCAAAGCCACGTGCTCAATGCTTTACCCTAAGGTACTACATTGTGTTGTATATCCAGGATAGAGGAAACTGTTATGTGATGTTCACCACTAATCTGTGCGTTCCTTTAGAAACGACTGTAGTGTACGTAATTTTAGTGAAATTTGACCTTTTACTCTTGGTGTCGGCTTACAACACACCATGCGACGATGCACAATATTTGCATGAGCTGAAAGTTTTGTTAGATCTGAGTGACGCAATGTTTTAAATGGGAACCTTAACTCTATAAATCTGTTTTGGAATAGCCGACATGCTAACAGCAACGACGCATACTGTAACCGTTTGCTGAAAGATAAAATTGTAGCAATGATAAAGCGAGTGGAGTCCAATTACTACAGCTGCCAAGACAGACCTGACGTACTGGATGTTGCAGTTTTCTATCATGTAATACCAATACGGATATCTGACCGCCAGCGACCTTGATTAAGACTGTAATCTGGCAGTCACACTTAAAGAAGTAATATCTACGGCAATTGAAGAATCCATAAGGTTTTGTAAGAGGCTCTTTCCGCACATTTAACCAAGGTCGGTGGATGGGATATCTAATTGCACCTTTACCATAATCGTGCTGGAGGTGCAGGTAAATTTTTCCATGGGGTGTATAAAAACCTCGATCAAAAGCTGTTTCAAAGAGGCCACTAGCAGATTAATAGAGAACTTTTAAACTTATCAAAAAAAAAACTATTACCAGATATCACATACAAAGAATCTGGAATCGAACGTCACTTTCCAATACAATAGAAAGCGGCTGATGAGGTAGTGCTCCGGGAAATCGGCAAGTTTGCTACATTTTCACAGATCTACCAAGAAATTGGATTGCTATTGGTGGTTAGGGAAATGTGGAAGCGGGGTTTGGTGATAAGACTACACTATGATGGAAAAGTACCACGTAATTCAAGATTAATAGTTTGGTTTCTCAACAAGTAAAAAGTTCGACAAATATTGCATGTAGAAGAGAATATTACAGGTTGCATCAATTGAAAGCAGTCGACTAAAGCAGTTATTTCTGGATATGGCAAAAGTTTTCGTTAAAGTGTGGCATGCATGGCTAATCTACAAAACATTCGAAAAGGGATTACCGCACGTCTTCGTCCAAATAACAAAATCCTATCTTTACGAAAAGTATTAAAATGTTAAGGACGAAGATCCTCTAAAACAAACGACGAGGACATTTGGTATAAATAATACTAACGCCAATTAGCTTAAGTTTCATGCTATTCTAAGACAGAAGTCAAATTTGCCGAAAGGGATTTTATGAATAGAGTTTATATTTTGTCAGTACAATTAGAACCTTAACGTAGTCGACACTTATTAACGGATTTTGCTACAGTGAAACGCCTGAACCCTTTATTGTACGCAGATATACAAGGGTGAACATCATTAATTTTGTTTGTGTTGGAATATAAAAGCTTTTAAGTATAAGGACCTAAATACGACTAAAAGTGTCGAGCTTGGTAAATATTAGCTCAATTTTCATTAAAAATATAAGCTCCAACAAGCCCGTAAACTCTTGACATGAATTCGTTCTAAGAAATAGATACAAATTTGCCTCAATGTCGATATACAAATGTTTTTAGATACATTTTACGACGTTCAATTGAAGAGTAAGGAGTCTCTTAAAATGCCTTTCAGAAGGTATCCCACAGCAATAATTTCAAACAGTTATTTTCCAATGCAGACTAAAGACTTAAGAAAGACAATTTGTTCCTCTACAATACACATGATGTACCCAAGTTTCTTGCATATTGAAGAACTTAATAGCTAATTCAACCCTTTGAGAAGGGAGTTATTTAGAAAGATGACTTGAATGTCGATTAGCTTTAGAATGGACACAGTTTTACCCAAAAAACGATTAATAAAAAAAGACATTTGCAAGAAATCTACAACAACCATTGCTTTGCAGCTAATCCACGACCCCTACATTTGATGTTACGATGCTCCACCCGATGGTACTACATCAGCCAGGAACCGAGTTTTTTTTACCTGGAAATTTAGAATTTTGCCGAACCCTTGCTGTTCCAAGCAAGGTAGGGATCTTTAACGTGCGTGAAAACACTCACACACGGGACCTCCATTTTACCTCTCATCCGAACGAGGGCGTATTTTTGTGAAAAATGCACGCCTAACATTTTTCAAGCGGACGGTGTCGGGATTTGAACCCGGAACCTTGGGTATAGTAGTCACACGCATACCAACTACACCACGGAGTCGCCGCTAATCCACAACCGCAGACCAAGAATCTATTCTTTTAGATTATTGGTTGACTTACAGACAACAGTCTTTTGTGTCAATTTCATTTGGGAAGAAGAGTCATTTTACCCCGCAGTCAACCCTAGGCATCTTAATAACCCTTAATTCTAAAATTATCCGAACGTGTGTTTCATGTTTGATGGAATATTTACTCAAGCATCAACCCACAAAACTCCGAAACCCCATTGCCGAAAGCTTTCTGGGCATTTAGTTCATCATATCGGGGGTTTCCATGGATCAGGCAGGTTCGCCTATGACTGCTAATCCCAAGGTCCCGAATTCGATTTCCAGCACGAACCGCTTGAAAAATATTAGGCGATTATTTTTGACAAAAATACGCCCTCGTTCGAAAGAGTGGTAAAATATAGGACCCGTGTGTGAGTGTTGTAGCGCACGTTAAAGGTCCCTGCCTTACTTCGAATAGCAAACGTTGGGCAAAATTCACAATTTTCAGTTAAAAAAACTCACGTCCTGGCCATTGCAGTACCTTTGGGCGGAGCATTGGAAAGTCAAATGTAGGGTTTATCGTATCTCACGCTCCATGGATTTTAGATTTTATTTGTCGCAAAATTTTTTACTAATGATTAATCTTTTTCTCGATCGTGTTGGTGTGATAGCTAATTTTACTTTTGCATTGGACTAGTGATGTGATTTATAAGGAAATAGAGAAACAGAGAATTTTAGGAAAATATTCAAACCTTTCGCACCAAAGCTTGTAACACGTGCTATGAAACCCGATGATTGAATTGTGTTGCACAAAAGAAGGTTCCCGTAAAACTTCAATAGCCGTGCATTATACATAAAATACATCGGAAGAACTCTAATTCATTTTAGCTTCGCAAATTTTTTGAAGATAATTAAATTAAGTATTTCCCAAACAATATGCAAGTTCTGACCGTAAGTTTATACAAAAATAATGGAATTAAATAAAAATAGAGCCGATCAAACAGAATGCGTATAATTTACTAAATGGAGAAAGATTCAGAAACAAGCAAACCCTAAAGACTAAAGTTTAGGAGAAACACCATTGGGCAAAACTGGTGTTCACAGTTAGATTGCAACTCGCGCAATAGTACGTATAACAGAGAGAAGCTTTAAGATAGATTGAAGAACGTATTAGAAATTCTAGTTTCAGTAAAAAGAATCTAAATACGCCAAACCCTTTTTTCATAAATATCGTAAGCAGACAGGCAATTTAACGATGTTGCGCAATTAACACACATGGGGATTGGCATTCTTAAAAAACACTTGGTCAAGTGCAATATGCACTTGAGTTATAGTGTTTTTTTAATAATGGTAAACGCATTGAGTATTTGTTAAATCAAACTAAATAATTCTGTTATAGCGCTCTAAAGAATAACGATATTTTTAAATAAAAATTCACTCTAAAGTATTACGATAATTTGTTAAAGATCTGTTAATATGTTTAGTGATACCGTTTGCTAGATAGCGTTCATATGTTTAATGTTGAATTTTAATATAATAGCGTTTATACGCTCCATAGACTTTTGGTAAAAATTATCCAAGCCTGTTAATTTTGCTTTCACTAAATTTATAAAACGTGCTCCAAGAATTTTCTAAGTATGACTTCAGAAAACTTCTAATAATAATTTTCTTAAAAGCTTGTTAATATTGATTTCAACTAATTCGTAAAATTAACCTTAATGGTTAGCAAAAACCCCGTTTTTGTAATGATTAAACTTTATTATCAGTAATGCAATCATCAGCACGTCTGGTTTGGACAATGTAATAGTCTCTACGTAATTAAGAACATCGTTGTGCAAGGTAAGCTTTTTTATTATTTTCACATGACGACCGCAGTTGGCCAATATTGACACAAGACAAGATATAGGAAACAACATTATAACAACCTACAATTCTGGCTTTGCTTTGTAGTCATAATAACTTTTGATATTTAGAATTTATCACATTTTAAATTAAGGGTTATACCTTATATTATTACGAATAAACTTGAACACGTTAATTTAGTCCTAGCTAAATATTTCATTTAAATGCAAAGATACATAAAGTTGTTATGAAAACTAAAAATTATTAGACTTTTGAAATTCTAATAGACATTTGTAAACCAAATAACAGATCTGATATTTTGGGTATTTAATTTAGAAAGCCTTGTAAAGATGCTTAACACGCCATTGATATTTTGGTTGATTCTTAGAGAATATTGTTATAATTACCTCGTTCTATAATTGTGTAGAAGGAACTAAACTGCCTTTTTGATATATACATATATTCTGTACAAAACTTTATTACTAAAAACGACAATATTTGATTAAAGAACATTCATTTAATTCGTTTTATTTTGAACAAGAGAGTTCAAGAATAGGGTAAGTAAATCAACAGGTAAAAAGTTTAAATAACTTTTACTAATTTAATGTTTTTTGCTCTTACTTGACTAAGGAACACTAATGGTACCTTCAAGAGTTTTGATGTCAAAATTGTGTTTATAATAGTGTTCAAATTATTGATATTAATAGCTATTCTTTTCTTTATAGTATAAGGTAGCAAGAGTACATCTCTTGTGTCCTTCTTTGTTATATTAATAATATTTGTTTACAGCTCCTGCTTAGGCAGTAAATACGTTATTTTTCTCTAAGAACTTCCAAGTCCCCTATTAGGATAAACCCGTGTTTAGAGAACTTAAGGACTTGGTGGCGCCCATTTTGCACCCCTATTTTAGTATTACTAGAGTCAGCAAGTAAATAATGTTTTGTCATAAGAACCACGACCAATCCTCATAAGCTCTACCCGAGGAATAGACCTCTAGCATAGTCAAAAGATAGTTGAGGTTCCATCTTTTTAAAGGAGATCCCTTCACATAAAAGATCTCAAGAAGACAAGAATTATAATAATAATAATTTTTTGTTATACTAACGCCCAGAACGTGGGGCCAGATTATTTCACTTGCACCTAAAACGTGGCTAGATTATTTCACTTACGCCCAAAACATAGTCTCTGTTTATTTCACTAGCACTCAGAATATGGGGCTTTGATTGTTTCACTCGTGCTTAAGGTTAGAGGTTTCGATTGTTCATAGCTATGTTGATACCGCGTTGTGAACTTTAATTTTTTGAAACTACTAAGAAGTAGCGATAGGAATTTTGTTATCGTTAAGTGATACGCCACATTTCGTTGTTTTGAAATTCTTGACTATAGACTTTAAAAAATTAATTTGAAGTAAGATAATAAGTTGTTGTATAATTTAGTTATCAGTAGGGCAAAGTTGTGAATCCTAGATTTAATTGTTGTTTCTTTATTGGAAATTTTTGTTTATCATAATCAGTTAAGATAAATCTAGATTTGGTTTAACGGCTGTATTATAAAATTTTTTAAATCCCAAAATTTTAAATAAATTTTTTTGATATAACTCTTAGAAGAGTATAAAGATGGCTGATACTTTTTGAGTTGTGTACTTACTCAAAGAGGAGTTAGATTATGAACTTCGAATACGTGGAATTGAGAGTAGTAAAACAGTTGTTGACAAACGGAAGATATTGGGTCGTTTACTAGCGAAAGAATTAAGTAATCCAGGTTGCCATATAGACCTTTCGGATTATAATGTAGAAATTTCAGTAGAGAGTGAGGAAATTAGTAACACCGGTGTATCGATTAAAAATGTTTTGTCAGAATTCGAAGGTGGCCCTTCTGACTCTGGTTTTAAAACAGTTCGATCAAGAGTAGTACATCTAATTGGTCGAGTTAAAAGGATGAAGCTTCCATCACAGAATCAGGGAGAAGCAGTTGAATTTGTGAAAGAGACATTAGCTACGATCCTTATTGTTGGGGCAGAATTGTTTGATAAGGCGAAAAATAAGCCGAGTAGTTTAAATGAATTTGTAAATTTACCCTCTCCTGTTAGTAATGTGCCCCTTAATACAGTCGCTTATGTAACATCACCTTTACCCGTTGGAACTTGGTCCGTTAAGTTTTCTGGAGATCCTAAACAACTTTATTCATTCGTAGAACGAGTAGAGGAGTTAGAACAGTCACGTAGAGTAACAGAGGCTGACTTGTATAATGCCTCTGCAGAGTTATTTGTTTCGACAAGTGAGGAATTCTGTGAAGGATTGGAACACTTTAGTATGTCCGTTAAAAGAGGATTTTCTTCCTGCTCATGTAGAGGACGAACTTTGGTAAAAGATTAAGTCACGCCATCAGCGAAAAGATGAGTCTGTAGTTTTGTTTGTGGCGCACACGGAGAGTTTATTTAGTAGGTTACCCAAGATGCCTGTGGAAATTACGAAGGTTCGTATTATGAGAAAAAAATTATTACCAGCTTATGTTACTCAACTTGCTCTGTCGGAGATTGAGAATGTTTCCACGTTAGTGAAATTAGGTAAAAAGATAGAAGAAGCAGTTCCGTCAAGACAAATCGTGGTAGCTGCCTTATCTAAAAATAATTTTTGGTTTCGTAAAGATTTTAAGTCACAGTTTGAGAATAAACGCCAGGAAGGAGTTAGAAACACTTCTGCATTTTGTAGTAGGGTTTATAGAAATAAATCTTCGCCTCCTCAAGTCCAGGTAGTAGATCATGAAAAACCTTTAGTTGTGAAGCCACCAGACGTGGAAAGAGTTTACACATTTGTGTGTTGGAATTGTTCACGTCATGGTCATACGTTTAGTTATTCTAGAGCCCCTATGAAAATATTTTGTTTTAAATTTGGAAGTAAAGGCGTTACGTCAACCTCGTGTCAGTCGTGCTCAAAAACGAGTGAAGCACTTGCATAATAATTAGCATGTTATTTTGTATCATGAGATCACCATAAAGAGTGTACTAAAAATAATGTTTTAGTAAATTAGGTACATTGGTTCGTGCTGTCGTCATACCATTGGAGGATTGCCTTTGTGCATAGGCACGTTTTTACTTTAATGGCAATCTATGTGATTTATATCGGCGTTGCCACGCAGTATAATTGGTTTTGTTTAGTCTAGACAAGACTCGAGATGAGTTTGTCGCTCTAGCAAATTTTTTGCATCACTATTTTTGAGGTTGATAATGAGGTAAAAATTTTTTGTTGATTAGTCTAGGTGAGGCTCGAGCAAGCGTCTGTCATTCTAGCAAGTTTATGCGTTGTGAAGCATTTTGCTTGATTCGACAGTTTGATTAGCAGAGAGTGGAGTGTACCCAACATAGATTTTTGGTTAGCTATCGTCATGATTAGTTTCTTATATAGATAAATGGTTTAGTACACGAAAGCCGGAAAGTGGCATATAACAGATCTAAAACTCTTTTCAGTAATAGACCAAGATTATGCCGTTTTGAGCTAGTTAGTTGTTATCTTCCTTGTTGAGTTTGAAAGTAAAAAGTACATCCCTTATAGTTTCGTCTGTCATTCTAGAAAGTTTATGAGTTGTGAAGCATTTTGCTTGTTTTGACAGTTTGATTAGAAGTGAGTGGAGTGTACCCGAACATAGATTTTTTGTTAGCTATCGTCATGATTAGTTTCTTATATAGATAAATGGTTTAGTACACGAAAGCCGGAAAGTGGCATATAAAAGATCTAAAACTCATTTCAGTAATAGACCAAGATGATGCCGTTTTGAGCTAGTTAGTTGTTATCTTCCTTGTTGAGTTTAAAAGTAAAAAGTACATTCCTTATAGTTTCGTTTAGTTTTTCTGCTACTTTCTGTGCTGTAAACAAGAGGTAGAACCTCATTTAATTTCTTTGAATAGGAATTCAGCGATATTTTCATTATAGTAAATTATGTATATTAGTGAGTGTATTATTGGAAAAACTTCCTTTGTAATAGAGCGTATTATTAAAAGCACTTACCCTGTGCGTACGTAATGTGTTATCGGAAACACATTCCCTATGTGTGCACAATCTAATTTAAGCAGCACCTTCCCCATGCGTACGTACCGTGTTCTCAAGAGCTCCCTCCCTGTGTATGTGTGTATCCAGACCGTTAACACATACATTTTTTTAATTTTTTCGAAGTTAACAGGCAAAATTTTTTTTGATTCGTAAAACGTTGACTGAGAATACCTTTTAGATTTATCACGTGTTAACTGGGATGATTTATTTTTGTAGAGTTTGTAAAAGAGACTGTCTTGTTGATGATAGTCGTGTCTTCTACAAGAGAGAGCAAAAGAACTGTAGTCTGTTCTTTTCGCGATTAGTACATTTCGTTGAGTAATACAAGTCTAGACGAGACTCATGATGAGTTGGTCGTTCAGCAGTATGTGCTTAGTTGAGTGGAGTGTAGTTTTTTGGGTATCTAATTTAGTGATGCTCGTGAGCAGTTCATCACTGTTAAGTTTTAGTGTAGTCAGAGAGCCAGTTGCTCACGCCTTGGTTGGTTAATGTGAGTTTGTGCAGATAGCACTATTAGTGGTAGAGTTGTCTATTCACTGTTGAGCTTGAGTGGAGAAGTAAGCCTGTAGCTTGAAACGTTTTTTCTTTATACGTTGAGGCGCTAGTATAACTGATTTTCTTTTTATCTATATGTTGTGGCGTCAGTGTAACATATTTTTCTTAATGGGCGCCAGTAAACAAAAATCTTCCGAAATAGCTAGGGGTCTATTCTTGGGTAGAGCAATAAGAAGTGGGGGTAAATCAAATTTTGTTTGCAAACCAAAGCTAAACTAAATTAAATAGGCGCCACCAAGTCCTGAGATAATCACGATAATAGCAGAGCACAATTCTAAGGGCGGACGTGGAAACCCAAAGATAAAACGATCGCCTTCGTTAACAAAAACCTGTCTTATAAAAATAAGACGCAGCTCCTGTAAGAAATTGCAAAGATTAAATACATAAAAATGTAGAACACCATTTGTGTCCTATAAAAGTATCAAAAAAGAAATTAAAAAAATGTATATTCAATATGATATTGGCACCAAATTATTACTGAAAAATTTTACCTTTGTGTAATTAGATTTTATCGCATTTGACCAAAATAAAAACCTTAAAGTTTAACTAATTGTTTACTAAAAAAGCTCTTTTTTTTAAATTTCGGAACTTTTTAACAAGTAAAAAGAATTTCATCATTATCATCTATATCAAAGTCAAGGTTTTGACTTTTTAAAACAACCAACTACACTTCAAATATGAACCTGCTTCAAACATTTGAGTGAAAATAATTTGTAAGCATAATACACTGAATTAACGTTCTAACCTGGGCAGATCTTTTCAGGTAGATTACAATTTCTAGATTCTTATACAGAGTGTCTTTAAATTTTTAGATTTAAATTTTATAATTTACATGTAGATAAATGCTAATTACAAAAATAGGAATGTGCAACACAAAAAAAGTAGGACATGGAAAACATACGTTAAAATTATCTAAGGTTCAGATGGAACAAAGCTTTTAATTATGTAAACCCAACTTGACAAAATTTCGTTCTACGGCTTATAAAACCAGTTCAACCAGTTCAATTACACAGATTACATGTTGAAAACGTAATAGCAACTTTACGTGCTTTATATGTGTACGCGCCATATCTGTCCTCGTTCGGGGCAT